>JAABKJ010007545.1:74530713-74936676 GCA_011634705.1 Andricus grossulariae | reverse complement strand
ATTTAGTAGAAAATTAAACTACTTGGTTGAAAATTTATGCATTTTGTTGAAAATTCGTCTTTGTTGGTAAAAAATAAATTTTGTTCTTAAAAATGCAATTTTTTGGTTGAAAATTAATTTTTTTTAAGGATTCAAACACGTCGTTGAAAAATAGTATTTTTTGCTTAAATTCATTTGTTTCTGATTTGAAATAAAAATATATTTTTGTTTAAATATCAAATTTTACATTTTTTGTTGAAAATTCGTCTTTGTTGGTAAAAAATTAATTTTATTATTAAAAATGCAATTTTTTGGTTGGAAATTAATTTGTTTTAGTTCAGGATTCAAATATTTAGTTGAAAAATAGTATTTTTTTGGTTAAATTCATTTGTTTCTGATTTAAAGTGAAAATATTTTTTTGTTTAAATATCAACTTTTACACTTTTTGTTGAAAATTCGTCTTTGTTAGTAAAAAATCAATTTTATTGTTAAAAATGCAATTTTTTGGTTTTAAATTAATTTATTTTAGTTCAGGATTCGAATATTTAGTTGAAAAATAGTATTTTTTGGTTGATTTCATTTGCTTCTGATTTTTGGCTTTAAGATTCAACAGTTTGATTAAATTTTTTCTTCTTTCTTGAATACCAAATTTTTTTATAGAAAACCAATCTTTTTTATTTGAAAATTCATCTCTTTCTGTGATAATTTTATCTTTTTTGGTTAAAAATGCAACCGTTTGGTAAAAAATTTATCTATTTTGGTTAAAAATTAACTTTTTATCAACAATTCCTCTTTTTTGTAGATAATTCGTATTTTCGGTTAGAAAATTTAACAATTTGGTAGAAAATTAAACTATTTGGTTGAAAATGTATGTATTTTGTTGAAAATTCATCTTTGTTTGTAGAAAATCAATTTTGTTGTTAAAAATGTAATTTTTTGGTAGAAAATTAATCTGTTTTATGTAAGGATTCAAATATTTAATTGAAAAATAGTATTTTTTGGTTAAATTTATTTCTTTCTGATTTAAAATAGAAATATTTTTTTGTTTAAATATTAACTTTTACATTCTTTGTTGAAAATTCATCTTTTTATGTTTAAAATCCAACTCATTGGTTTCAAGTTGGACTATTTTATTCAAAATTTATTATTTCGTTGAAAATTCGTTTTTTTGGTTTAAAATTAATTTTTTAACTGAAAATTTGGTTCAAAATTCAATTGTTTGATTAAAAAGTAACTTTTTATTGAAAATTTGTCTTTTTGGCTTGAAAACTCAACAACTTGGTAGAAAATTAATTTATTGAATAAAAATTTAACTACTTCATTTTAGTTTCAAATTGGATCCATTTTAGTTAAAAAAATCAACTGTTCGGTTGAAAAGCAACTTTTTGTTGAAAATTAAATTTTTGTTTTGAAAATTCGTCTTTTTAGCTTGAAAACTCAACAATTTTGTAGAAAATTTAACTTTTGAAACAAAATTTAACTATCCGATTTTATTTTAAACATTGATCTATTCGAGGTAAAAATTGAAATTGTTTGGAAGAAAATTTATGAAATTTGTTGAAAATACAACTATTTATTTTTTGAATTTATTAGTGTTTTGTTGAGAATACGTCTCTATCGGTTAAATCCAACTGTTTTTATTTTAAATAAAAATATTATTTGTTGAAATATCAAAGATTAAATTTTTAATGAAAAATTCATTTTTTTGCTTAAAAATTCAACTCCTTGGTTAAAAGATACACTACTTTCTTAAAAATTCATTTTCTCGATTGAAGATTCATAATTTTTGTTGAAAATTCATAAATTAAGTTTTTTGTTGGAAATTTTACTTTTTGATGGAAAATTTAAATATTTGGTTGAAAATTCAACTGTTTTGTTGAAAGCTCATCTTTTTCGCTGGAAATCTTAACATTTTGGATGAATTTTTTTTTCTTTGTTGACTGAAAAATCTTTCTTGGTTGGAAAAACGTTTTTTTCACTTGAATGTTCATCTCATTTGTCAGAAAGTTCAATTTATTGGTTTAATTCACCTGTTTTTTTATTTAAAATAAAAATACTTTCCTGGTCAAAATATGAACTATTACATTTTGTTTTTTGAGAATTTATCTTTCTTTGTTTAAAATTCAACTACTATAATTATTTTAACCAATTATCCAAAAAGGTTAGTGTCATTTTTTTCGAAATTGTAAGAAAATAGTAACATTGCTCAAAAAGGGTCTCAAATAGTGTCAATAGTGTCAATATTGTGGTCAGACCGAGTTCTGAATATTGCTACCCATAAAAAATACTATAAACCCTTTTTCTTTAAACCCCATTCGCTTTTTCCCATTATTCCGTTCATACTGGTATTCACCTCATACTGGTCCCCCCTAACATAAAGCAAAAATCAATTTGACGCTAAAAGTACCTCTTACCGCAGCTGTTTGTAAAATATCTTTTTACTACCGTCCTCTTTTCTCGTCAGATTTTTTCGAGATACTGTACATATTTGTATACATTATGTACGTGGCGTGCGCAAGGCCAGGTACATAGGCGTGCGCAAGGTCCCGGTACATAGGTGTGCGCAAGGTCCCGGTACATAGGCGTGCGCAAGTGCCAGTGCAGATACATAGTCGCGCGCAAGTACCAGTGCGGATATACAAGTAGGCGAATACGTGTTCATGTTTCCGTACCCTCTACTTTGGTGCATTACTCTAACTAAAGTGCACTTAAACGTATCTCAGAGTCGTGGCTGCATCTTCATGAACGCAGATGGACATAATGCGATTTGTTCCGCGGGAAGACTTTACCTATCAGGGTGGCCACTCAAGATTCAGGAAAAAATTCCTGGTCGTTTCCCAGTTTCCTGGTTCACAGAAATAACTCGGGTTCCTATTAGGACCAATTTTTGTTCAAAAGGAACCCAAAGCGATCAATTTGTTCCAAAGGAGTCTCCAGGTGGATCTCGAAAGGAACCCAATTTTAATAGAGACTTTTTCCAAAGAACCTATTTTTACAGTTGGAATAGATATAATTACTTGACAAATATATCAATTATCGAAAGGGTTCCAAAGGAATCCTTTTACTTCTCCACAGGTTTCTATTAAAGCAAAATTTATAGTTTTCTAACTAATAATAATAAACTGATAATAAAATCTATTTTTGGTTGAAAGTTCATTCTTTTCGGTTGGAAAGTCTACTATTAAATTTTTGTTTATGAATTCATCTTTTTGGTGAATTCTTATTACATCCGACTTTCGGTTTAGGAACAGTGTCGGATGTTGCCTGCAAATAGCCTTGCTCCTAAATAGGGAAACCCGAAACGCAGACAGTCCGGGCCACCTGAACCGTTTCCAGTTGTTATCCATAATATTGCGCAATATACTCGACTGAGCACTCGCGCACTGCGGCCCTTTCGAGGTGAGAATTGCAACCGTCTCTCGCTTCTTGAGCTGAGAAACTGTCCGAGCCAGAAATTCTAGGAACTCCTAAACCGCGAGTTCCTAAACCGAGAGTCAGGTGTCTTTGGTTCAAAATTAAATTACTTTGTTGGAAATTAAACAAATTTATTAAAAAGTTATATATTTTCTTTGAACATTCAAGTGTTTTGTTAAAATTTGCCTTTTAGGCTTGAAAATTCTACAATTTGATTGCAATTTTTTTTGCAACTAACAAATTTTTATGGTTGAAAATTCATCTTTTGTTGTAAAAATTTTAACTTTTTTGGTTAAAAAGCCACTGTCTGTTTAAAAATTAATCTGTTTCGGTAGAAAATTAACTTTTTTGTTGAAAATGACCTTTTTTTGTTGAAAATTCAATAATTTAGTAAAAAAATGAACTATTTGCTTAAAAATTTACGTACTTGTTTTAAAAAAATTTCTTTTTTGGTAGAAAATAATTTTTTATTGTAAAACTGCTACTGTTTGGTTGAAGATTAAGATTCATAATTTTAGTTGAAATTTTTTTTTTTTTTTGAAAACAAATTAATTTTTTCAACTAGAAATTGTTCTATTTTATTTAAAATTTAACTATTTCAGTTATAATTTGTTTGTTCCTTGGTTTCAATTAATTTGTTTGACTGTAAATTTAATTATTTTATTTTTGCTTGGTTGAAAATTAATTTGGATTAGTTAAGGATTCAAATATTTAGTTAGAAAGTAGTATTTTTTGTTTAATTAAACTGTTTCTGATTAAAAATGAAAATATTTTTTTGTTTAAATAACAACTATTACATTTTTTGTTGAAAATTCATATTTTTCGTTTAACAATTCAACTGATTGGTTAAAAGTTCAACTACTTGTTACAAAATTCAGTTTTTGTTTTTATATATCAATAATTTTAGTTAAAAACTCATCTCTTTGGTTACAAATTGAACCACTTTGTTAAAAATTTGGTTTTTGGTTCAAAATTAATATTTTAAATCGAAAATTCAACTATTTAGTTGAGAATTAACTTTTTTGTTAAAAATTCAAATGTCTGGTAGAAAGTCGACTTTTTGGCTTAAAAATTTAACAATTTGGTAGGAAATTCAATTATTTGGCTAAAACTTCAACTGTTTTATAGAAAGCTCATTTTTATGGCTTGAAAGTCTAACATTTTAGATAAATTTTTTTTTATTGACTAAAAAATCTTTCTTGATTGAAATTTCAAACTCTGATGATAAATCGTATTTTTGAATTAAAAATCTAGAAATTTTCAACCAAGAAAATAATTTTTTGACAAAGGAGTTTAACTTTAAACCAATTAGTTAAAATTTTGACCCAAAAAAATGGCTGATTGACAAAATAGCTGAATTTTCAACAGCCTGATTTGCAAGAAAGGTGCGACTGGGTCCTTCATCAAGACGACGCACCTGTCCATTAATCGCAGCTTATTCAGCAATTTCTGGTGAAACACGACCAAAAAGATGATTTTTCATCCAAAAAGTTAATTTTTAATCAAGAAAGATGAATTTTTAAACAAGGAAAATGAAATTTCAATTTGAGAGTTGAATTTTCAACAGCAAAAATCAATTTTTAACCAAACAGTGGCAAAAAAAAAATTTGTTTGAAAAGCAGTTGAATTTTAAAGCCAAAAACTATAAACTTTTTTTAAATTTATCATCAGGAAACGTACTAAATGTTCTCTCAGTTCGAAACGTTACTTTCACTCACCCCCCGCCCCTGTTACCAACCGTAGTTTTTTGCGCGACCCCCTCCCTCCTCTCAAATTGGTAACGTAGTTTACGGATGGCCGCCTGAACCGTTTCCAATTGGAATGCATCATATCGCGCAACATACTCAACTGAGTACTTGCGCATTACGTCCCTTCCGAGACGAGAGTCGCAACCGTCTTCTTCCCTGCGCGCTGAGAAACTGCGTGGGCCAGCAATTCTAGGAATTACAGTAAAATAATGTGTGCCTCTTCGATTATCGATTTTAACCACGTACAAAGAGAGTTCGTGGTAATCGCCATAGTTTTGAAGTCAGAAGGCGACGGCCAGATTCCCACAGGACGAATTCCTGTTGGAATGCGCATGACGTAATTAGTCACAGGAGAGATTAAATTTGGATTGTTGCGCAATGGTGGAATAATGCTTGCAGATGCTCTCTACTTGTTTCTACGATGAGCAAGGTACCTCTCAAATAGGAATAATATGCCGAACACTCGATCGATTAAACATTCCAGACTTGGAAGTTTCCAGTAATAGAACAGTTTATGATTTTCACATTTTTAACTAATTTTTAATTATCTGAACACTTTTAATTCCTTTAAACAATTGATTCTTTGTAGAAGCCATAAAATAGGTATTTACCATTCAGGGGAGACCTCTGTCAGAGCTGCAAATTTTTATTCGACTAATGTGCGCAGTTGCTCATTCATCGCAGCTCATTCAGCAATTTCTGGCGAAACAGGATTTCAAACAAATTTGGCAGCAAATCGAATTTTTTAACCAAATAGTTGAATTTTCAACAAAATAGTTGAATTCTCAAACTAAAAGACGAATTTTTTGGAAAAGCAGTTGAATTTTAAAGCCAAAAAGACGAAGTTTTTAGAAAGCAGTTGAATTTTCAACAAAAGAAGTTAATTTTCGACAATAAAAGATAACTTTAACAAAATAAATTATTTTCAACAAGATAATTAAATTATCAACAAAATTGTTTAATTTTTAACCAAATAGTTGAATTTTCTACCTGCAAGGACAAACTTTTAACAAAATGGTCGAATTTTTAAACAAAAAATATTAAACTTCAACTAAAATCAGTTGATTTTTCAACCAAATAGTTAAATTTTCAATACAAAAATTAATTTTCGACAAAAAAAACATATTAATTATCAAAGGAGGCAAATTTTAAACAAAAGAAATGAATTTTCAACAAAATAGTTAAATTTTTTAATAAAAATATACATTTTCAACTAAAAATGGGATAGTTCAATTTTTAGTTAAAAAATTAATTTTGAACCAAATCAAAACCAATGTTCAACAAAATAGTTCAATTTTCAAGTGGAAAAGATGAATTTTAATCCAAAAAAATTACTGTTCTACCAAAAAAGATGAACTTATATCAAAATACATACATTTTAAATCCAAAAGGACGAATTTTTAACAAAACAGTTGAATTTTCGACCTGAAAAAACTAATTTTCAACCAAATAGTTGAATTTCGACAAAATAATTGAATTTTCATCAAAATTGTTGAATTTTTTAACAAATAGTTGAATTTTCAACCTAAAAAGACGAATTTTCAACCAAACAGTTAAATATTCAACTAAAAATATACATTTTGAAGTAAAAATGGAATAGTTGAATTTTCAGTTGAAAAAATTAATTTTAAACCAAAATAGAACAATCTTCTAACAAAACAGTTAAATTTTCAACTAAAAAAGATGAATTTTCATCCAAGAAAATTACTTTTCTACCAAAAAAGTTGAATTTACATCAAAATACATACACTTTGAATCCAAAAGGACGAATTTTCAACAAAACCGTTGAATTTTCGACCAAAAAATACGAATTTTCAACCAAATAGTTAAATTTCAACAAAATAATTAAATTTTCATCAAAATTGTTGAATTTTCTATCAAATAGATGAATTTTCAACCTAAAAAGACGAATTTTAAATCAAATATTTAAATTTTTAACTAAAAATATACATTTTCAAGTAAAAATGGAATAGTTCCATTTTCAGTTAAAAAATTAATCTTAAACCAAATTAAAACCAATTTTCAACAAAACAGTTAAATTTTAAACTAGAAAAGATAAATTTTCAATCAAGAAGATTAATTTTCAATCAAGAAGATTAACTGATACTAAAATTTTAAACTAAAAGAAAACAAATTTTCAAAAAGTAGATAAATTTGCAACCAAAAAGATGAATTTTCAGCCAAAAAGATTAATTTTCCACCAAAAAAGAGGACTTTTTAACAAAATACATGAATTCTTAACCAAATACATAAAATTAAAAAAAAACAGTTGAATTTTCAACTAAAAAAGAACAATCTTTCACTGAAAATATCAATTTTCAACCAAAAATGGAGTAGCTAAATGTTCACTTATTAAAAAAATTAATTTTCAACTAAAAGAAAGGAATTTTCAAGAACAAAATAAATTTAAAAAAAAATTATTTTTAACTAGAAACTCGACCAAAACTTGTAATAAGTTTCAAATGTTGATACTCCAACCAAAAAAGTTTATATTTTGAACCAGAAACAGTCGAATTTTTAACCAAAAAGCTGAAATTTTTTACTAAAAATATTAATTTCCAAACAAAAAACGAATTTTCAACAAAATAATTAAATTTCTAACCAATGGGATTACATTTTAACAAAATAAATGAATTTTCAGCGAAATAGTTAAATTTTTAACTAAAAATATACATTTTCAAGCAAAAATTGAATAGTTTGATTTTCAGGTGAAAAAATTAATTTTAAACCATCATAAAACAAATTTTCAACAAAATAGTTGAATTCTCATGCTAAAAGACAAATTTTTCAGCAAAGCAGTTGAATTTTAAAGCGAAAAAACCGAATTTTTCAGAAAGTAGTTGAATTTTCAGAAAGAATTTAATTTTCGTCCAAAAAAGATAACTTTGATCAAATAAATTAATTATTAAGAAGATAATTAAATTTTCAACAAAATTGTTAAATTTTTAACGAAATAGTTGAATTTTCTACCTGGAAAGACAAAATTTTAACAAAGTGGTCGAATTTTTAAACAAAAAATATTAAACTTTAACCAAAATCAGTTGATTTTTCAACCAAATGGTTAAATTTTCAACACAAAAATTAATTTTCGACCAAAAAAGATACTAATTATCAAAGAAGGGAAATTTTAAACAAAATAAATTGATTTTCAACAAAATAGTTAAATTTTTAACTAAAAATATACATTTCCAAGTAAAAATTGAATAGTTTGATTTTCAGTTGAAAAAATTAATTTTAAACAAAAATAAAACAAAATTTCAACCAAATAGTTAAATTTCAACAAAATAATTTAATTTTCAAGAAAATTGTTGCATTTTTAAACAAATATTTGAATTTTCAACCTACAAAGACGAATTTTCAACCAAATAGTTAAATATTCAACTTAAAATATACACTTTCAGTAAAGATGGAATAGTTCAATTTTCACTTAAAATAATTAATTTTAAACCAAATTAAAACAAATTTTCAACAAAATAGTTACATTTTCAACTGTAAAAGATAAATTTTCGATCAAGGAGACTAATTAATACTGAAAAAGACGAAATTTTTAAACAAAATACATGAATTTTGAACAAAATAGTTGAATGTTTAACTAAATAATTAAATTTTCAATAACATTTTTGAATTTTTGAACAAATAATTCAATGTACAACCTACAAAGACGAATTATCAACCAAATAGTTAAATATTCAACTAAAAATATACATTTTCAAGTAAAAATAGAATAGTTCAATTTTCAGTTTAAAAAATTAATTTTAAACCGAAATAAAAGAAGTTTTCAACAAAATAGTTAAATTTTCAAGTGAAAAAGATAAATTTTCAACCAAAAATGAAATAGTTTAATTTGTCACCTGAAAAAATTAATTTTAAACTGGTTGAAAACAAGTTTTCAAAAAAATAAAAAATGTTCTACCAAAAAAGGTCGTCTTTTTTTTTATTTTTAACAAATAAATGATTTTTTAACCAAATAGTTCATTTGCAACTAAAAAGCTCAGTATCTAAATAAAAATATGATTTTTCAGCAGAAAAATGTAATAGTTAAATTTTCACTTATTAACAAAATTAATTCTCAACCAGAAAAAAAGGATACTTCAGTAGATAGTTCAACCAAAAAAGATTTTAATTTTTAATAAAATGCAGATGCATTTTTAAGCAGAAGGCTGAAATTTCTACCAAGAAGATTTATGTTCTACTAAAAAATTAATTTTCAACAAAATACATGAATTTTGATCAAAATAATTGAATCAACCTAAAAAATAAATTTTTAATAAATTAGTTCAACTTTTAACCAAGTTGTTCAATTTTCAATTAAAAAAGATTAATTTTCAATCAAAAATTTTATCGTTGATACTGCAAACAAAAAAAACTAAAAAAGAATAATTTTAAATAAAAATATCAATTTTTAAATTCATTTACAAACAAACAAAAAAGCAAATTTTCAACAAAATACATAGATTTTCATCCAAATAGTTGAATTTTTCAAACAAAAAAAGCTCAATTTTAAATCAAAAATGAAATAGTTAAATTTTCACTTATTGAAAAAATTAATTTTGAACTATAAAAACAAAAGAATTTTCAACAAAATAATTAAATATTTAACCAAAGAGATATATCTCGAACTAAAAAAAATGAATTTTTAACAAATTAGTTCAATGTTCAACCAATTAATTGAATTTTTAACTAAAAAAGATGAATTTTCAAAAAAATAGTTGAATTATCAACCAAAACAGATTAATAATCAACCATACGGTTGCATTTCGAACGAAAGTAAAATAAATTTTTTCCAAAAGAGATGAAATTTCAAATCAGAAATACGAATTTTTCCCAAAAGAGTTGAATTTTGAACAAAATAGTTTGATTTTTAAACAAAAAGGCTAAATTTCCAACCAAAAAATGGAATAGTTCAATTTCCTAGTAAAAATTAAATTTTAGTAAATAAAAATCGAATTTTCAACAAAGAATTTAAATTTACTACCAAAGAGGTGAATCTTTGAAACAGTGAACTTTTTAACAAAGCAATTCAACACTCAACCAAGTAGTTAAATTTTCAATAAAAAAAGATGAATTTTTAACCAAATAGTTAAATTTTCAATCAAAAAGATGAATTTTTCACAAAGAAGTTCAATTTTCTTACAAAAAAGACAAATTTTCAACAAAATACATCAATTTTCAACCAAATTTTTTGAATTTTGAAACCAACAATACGAGTTATCTATAAAACAGTTGAATTTCCATTCCGAAAATTCATTTTCTATTAAAAAGTTAAATTCTCATAAAAATAGTTTCATTTATAACCAAACAGTTAAATTTGATTCAAAAATATGAATTTTTAACAAAATTGTTAATTTTCAACCACATAGTTTAGTTTCCTGTCAAATTGATGTTTCTAGCAAAAAATATGAATTTTGTACAAAAAGAGTTCAATTTTCAAACTAAAATGAGGAATCTTCAACAAAAAAATTAATTTTTTAAAAAGTACTTCAACTTTAAACCAAGTAGTTCATTTTTATCAACAACAAAAAATAATTCTCAACAAAACATGTAATATTTTATATTGCTACCAAAACCGATTAATTTTCAACCAAGCAGTTGCACTTTTTACCAAAAAGGATGAATTCTCCACCAACAAGAGTGATTTTCTACAAAATTTTTTTTTTAAATAAATATATAAATTTACCATCAAAAAGATGAATTTTTCACCAAGAAGTTTAATTTTCTTCCAAAAAAGACAAATTTTCAACAAAATACATCAATTTTCAACGAAATTTTTTAAATTTTGAAACCCAAAATACGAGTTATCTACAAAACAGTTGAATTTTCATTCTGAAAATATGATTCTTTAACAAAAAAGTTTATTTTCCACTAAAAAGTTAAATTTTCATAAAAATAGTTTCATTTATGACCAAATAGTTAAATGTGATTCAAAAATGTGAAATTTAAAAAAAATTGTTCATTTTCAACCACATAGTTTAGTTTTCTGCCAAATTGTTGGATTTTCTAGCAAAAAAATGAATTTTGTATAAAAAAAGTTCAATTTTCAACTGAAATGAAGAATCTTCCACAGAAAAATTAATTTTTTAAAAAGTAGTTCAACTTTAAACCGAATAGTTCATTTTTTATCCAAAAAATGTAATTCTCAACAAAACATGTAATATTTTATATTTTAACCAAAACCGATTAATTTTCAACCAAACAGTTGCATGTTTTAACCAAAATGGATGAATTTTCAACCAACAAGATTAATTTCCCGCCAAAAAAGTTTGAAAAAATGAATTCTCAACCGAAAAAAAAAAGAATTTTCAACCTATTGTACTATGCTTTTTTATTTTAGAACCCCGGTGAAAGAGAGGTCTATACACTAAAAGTATCATTTGATTTTTAAGTTACTAAAGTATCATTTAAGTCCTTCAACACGAGTACATATACCGCCAGACTAATTCACTTCAATGGGCATGGGCCTCTGAAAATTCGTCTTTCACGAAAGTGGACTTAAAATCACTATGAAATTAATCACAACCAGTGATATCCCGCGGCTGCATCCGACTTTCTTAGAAGTACTCGTATTTGCCTGAACGTTTGGCCAGGGGAGTGGAAAACTGCAGAAAACCACCTGCCGAGTTGAGCCGGTTTTTCGACAGTCGAGTTGGTAACGCAGTTTATGGATGGCCCCTTACTGTCCCTATAAATTTCTTCAAACACGTAAGTAATAAGATACGTCTCCCATAAAACTGCAAAATTACCTCGTAAAATGTATCATTGACTTCCTAAATACATGTGTCTCTAACCATATCCGTGGCCCCGACGACTTGAATTGTGAAACACGATCAAACGTAAGAAGACTGTTAAACGCGATCCAAGTGCCATCCAAAGGCGAAATGCTGACGAGAGCGGCCCTTTGAAACTCCGGAAGGCACCCTTAGATCGTAAAGTAAGCACTCAGGGCGTTGCTTATCGAGCTCAAAAGTTATAAGAGCCGCGCTTTCAGAGACTCGTGTTCCAGAACAAAAAAAAATCCAATTGATTAATGGTCCAATAATTTTTTTGGAAGGGAAAAAAATCTACCTCGGCCCGGATTCGAACCCCGAACGCCACTATACATGAGTAGAGCGTTGACCAATTAGGCCACCAGAGCCACAGCAGATCGTAATTAATTTCTGATGATAAATTTTGCCGATTAATAATTAATTTATTACCCTATTCGTTATGATAAAGTCAATATTCTGAATTTTATTCAGATTCTGTAAATTTATTCGGATTGGAATTATTCACTACAATTTCACAGGTTACAAAGATGCGGATCAAGGTTATCTTGTGGCAATAGGAAAATCAAGAAACGATATAATGTGGCCCCGGTGGCGTAATTGGTTAATGATCTACTCATGTATAGTGGCATTTCGGGTTCGAATCCGGCCTGAGGTAGATTTTTTATCGTTTCTCCAAAAACTATTTGATCAGTCATCGGCAAAATTTTAATTTAGAAATGGAAATTTTTAATGTTTAAACGTGTTTATATTTAATTTCTAGACAAATAAGACGAGAAAAGAGAAATGTTTCAAGATTGAAAATTCATCTATTTGGTTGAAAATTCGTCTTTTTTGGTGAAAAATTAATCTTTTTCAAAAATATATGATTTTGGTGAAAAATTCAACAATTTCCTGGAAAATTATTCTACTTTGTAGGAAATTCAACAACTTTGGGAAAAAGTCATTTATCTGATTGAAAATTTACCTGTTTTGTTGAAAATTCGTCTTTCTAGGTTGAAAATTCAACTATTTTGGTAGAAACCCTTTCCACTGGCTGAAAATAAATTTTTTTAATCGAAAAATTTATCTAATTAATTTTTTATGAACATTGATCTTTCTTAGTTGAAAATGTATGCATTTTGTTGAAATTTCGTTTTTTTTTTTACTACAAAAGTTAGATTATTGCTTTAAAATTCATCTTTTTAGTTGAAAACTAAACTATTTTGTTGAAAATTCAACTATTTGGTTAAAAATTCGATTGAAAACTTTTTATTCAAATAAATGATAAATTTTAAATTAAAAAAGAATGAATATAAATTTTTTTTTTAAATTAAAATAAGAAATTAAATTAAAAATGTAATGAAAATCTTTCTTTATTGAAAATTTATGTATTTTGGTGAAATTTCATTTTTTTTTGTAGAAAATTAAAATATTTTGGTGAAAAATTTAGTTATTTTGTTGAAACTTTGTTTTATATTTTGTTACAATTTCGTTTTTTTTTTTTTTTTTTTTTTTTTTGGAGAAAATTAGGTTTCTTAATTGAAACCAAAAAGATGGATTCATCTTTTTTGTTGAAAACTGTTTTGTTGAAAATTCTATTGAAAACATTTTAACTAAATAAATGATACATTTTGTATGAAAATTTATCTTTCTTAGTTGAAAATTTATGTATTTTGCCGAAATTTCATTTTTTTGATAGAAAATTAAAATTCTTGCTTGAAAATTCACCTTTTTGGTTGAAAATTTAAATATTTTGGCGAAAAATTTAATAATTTTGTTAAAACTTTGTCTTTTTTGGTTGAAACTTCAACTATTTTGGTAGGAACTTCTTTTCTTTAGCTGAAAATTAATTTTTTTAATTGAAAATTTAACTCTTACATTTTTAGCGAAACTTTATCTTTCTTAATTAAAAATTTATGTATTTTGTTGAAATTTCGTTTTTTTTTTCTTCGGTCGAAAATTAAGATTCTTGCTTGAAAATATTTGATTTTTAAAACAAAAACATGAATTTGTCTTTTTGGATAAAAAATCAACTATTTTGTTGAAAATTCACGTATTTTATTACCAATTTATGATTTTTCGTAAAAAATTGATTATCGTATTTGAAAATCAATCTTTTTGGTTAAAAATTGTAATATGCTGGCGAAAAGTTTGACTATTTTGTTGACAATTCTTTTATTTGTTTGTTAAAAATTAATTTTTTCAATTGAAAATTTATCTTGTCCATTTTTTAATCTATATTTATCTTTTTAGTTGAAATTTCCAACTGATTTAGGATTTATCTATTTTTCTAAAAATTGTGTTCTTTATTTGAGTATCAACTATTGCATATTTTGTGGAGAATTTATATTTTTGTTTAAAATTGGATGTTTTTTTAAATTAAAAATACAACTAATTTGTTGAAAACTTATCTTTGTAGGTGTGAAATTCATAATTTTTTGTGGAAAATTCAACGGTCTTCTAGAAAATTGAATGATTAGGATGAAAATTTAACAATTTGGTTAAAAATTCTATTATTTTGTTAGAAATTTAATAATTTTGTTAAAAATTTAATTATTTTGCTGAAAATTTCTTATTTTTTTGTTTTAGAAATGCCAATTATTACATTTTTCGTTTGGAAAATTCATCACTTTAATTGAAAATCATCTCTTTGTTTAAAAATTAGACAATTTTGTTTCAATATCATTTATTTGTTAAAAGTAATTATTTTTACTGATAATTTCATTTTTTCATTGTTTGTTAAGAATTTATCTTCTTGAGTTGAAAGTTCAACTATTTTTTTGAAAATTCATGCGTATTTTGTTGAAAATTCGTCTTTTTTTGTAAAAATTATTCTTCTTGGTTAAAAATTTGTTCTTTGGGGTTGAAAATGCATCATTTATGGTAGAAAGTGATCCTTTTTGGCTGAAATGAATGAAGAAATTAAAAATTTTTAAATTTTGGATTCGTCTCTGAAATAAATTTTGAGAAAAATGACCCAAAAATATTTTTACTTAATTTCCATCTGAAATCTCCATCCCTGACCATCTGAGCTAAATAACCGTCACAGTAAACTTAACCCTTACAAGTTTGTGGGACAATCCATTTATGCATATTATTGCTTTAACGGTGGCACTGGGTTATAAGACTTCGCATCTAATAAAATATAATGCCGTTACGGCTAATATTAAAATCAATATATTCTAATCACAGGGATCACAGCGCAAAAAGAGCAAAAAAAATGCCCCTTTCCCCTATTTCCCTTCTCCAGTCCTCACTACCCCTCCCCTACTCTCCTTCGTTTCTAATTATTTTCCCTACTTCCATTCACAAACACTCACTTCTCCTACTTCCCCTCCAAAATTTCCCCTTACTTCCCCACCCTCACTGCCCCACACTTCTACTTTTACTCCCCTCATGTCCCTTCACATCTACTCACATCCTTTCTTTTTCCCCTACTCCTCTTCCACTCATTTCTCATTACTTTCCCCCGAATCATCTCCTCTTACTCTCTCTCTACTCCCCAACCAGTCATTTCCCCTACTTTTCTTCCCCTTATTATCCCTACTTTCCTTCTTCTCACTTCCTATACTTTCCCTTCCATTACCCTTCACTTCCCATACTTCCCCTCCCTTCATTTCCCCTCACATCTTTTACTTTCCTTCCTATTTTTTTCCTCAATTCCCCTCCTTGGAAAAAAGTATGACGGACGGACAAACGGACGGACATTCTTCAATTCTCTAGCAGATTTTTGGGTTAGGAGTTCCTCACGCTTCCATTTCTTGAGAAAAAGTACAACGGACCGACGGACGCCCGACCAAAACTATAAGGGTTTCTGCCAGGGTGCACGAAACCCTAAAAATGACATAAAAACTGTCTGTCAGCCAAGCCTTTGTGCCAGCCACACCTGCCGAAAGTGGTCAGGCCTGCCCTAGTGCATAATCAAAATGAAGTAATTGATGGATCCAATGAAAGCTGTGATTATTGCAGTTAGGATGTAAAAATCGTGGATTGGAGAACTTGTCCAGATTCAGCACAACTGCGTCAGCCAAAACCTACCGAAAGTGGTCAGCTCTGCCCTAGTGCATAATCGAAATGAAGTACTTAAGATCCAATGAAAGCTGTACTTAATACAGTTAGGATTCAGAAGCATGATGAGAAATCGTGCGTGAGAAATTGTAGATGAGAAATCGTGGATTGGAGAATGTGGCAAGATTCAGCGCAACTGTGTCAGCCAACACCTAGCGAAAGTAGTCAGCCCTGCCTTAGAGCACAATCGAAATGAAGTAAATGAGATCCAATGAAATTTGTACTTAATACAGTTAGGATTCAGAACCATGATGAGAAATCGTGAGTGAGAAATTGTGGATGAGAAATCGTGGATTGAAGAATGTGCCAAGATTCAGCGCAACTGCGTCAGCCAACACATAGGGAAAGTGGTTAACCTTGCCCTAGCGCCTAATCGAAATGAAGTAATCAATAGATTCAATAAAAGCTGTACTTATTGCAGTTAGGATTTAGATCCACGATGAGAAATTGTGGACTAAACATCGTGGATTGGAGAACTTGCCCAGATTCAGCACAGCTGAGTCAGCCACACACCTACAGAAAGTGGTCAACCCTGCTTTCGTACATAATCGAAATGAAGTACTTGAGATCCAATGAAAGCTGTACTTAATACAGTTAGGATTCAGAAGCATGATGAGAAATTGTGCGTGAGAAATTTTGGATGAGAAATCGTGGATTGGAGAATGTGGCAAGATTCAGCGCAACTGTGTCAGCCAACACCTAGCGAAAGTAGTCAGGATATTTTAGATTGATCTAGAATTCTCGTGTTACTTATTTAAATAACACGTTCATTCCGCAACACTGCTCCGACCCAACTCTGATTTGATTGTTGATCCTGCAAAATATGGTAAATCAGGTTAAAATTCTTTGAAATCCACTGAAGACCTTGAAAGTCCTCGGATATTAAATACAATCATTTGAATCCTGTGAAAATCCTTGAAAATACCCCAGAATCCCTTGAAATATCGTTTTATTAGATTCAATTTTGAAGTTTTCTAGAAATCCTTCAAAATGGATCTTGAAAATAACTTAAAAACCTTAAGATATCTAGAAATGTCATTAAACCTCCGAAATAATTGAAGATCCCACCAACTATCCCAAATCCTGTCAGAATGAATTGAAATCCCTTGAAATTCTTGAAAGTTCTTGGGCATTCAATAAAATCCTTTAAAACCTGTCAAATTCCCTGAAAATACCCCAAAAACACCTCAAATTTCGGTTTATTTTAGATAATTTTGAAGTTTTCTATAAATCCTTTAAAATTGATCTTAAAATCTTTGAAAATCCCACTAAAGTCTTCGAAGCCCCTTGAAATTTTCATAAAATCTCGAGCTTCTTTCAATCTGTTCAAATAGCTTAAAAAATTGAAAATCTTTAGAAATAACATGAAACCCTTGAAATAATTGAAGGTCCTAAAAAATATTGTAAATCTTGTTAACATTTCTTGAAACCCCCTGAAATCCTTTTATCGATTACTTAACCTCACATACGATGGCAGAACATTTCGAATTTAAAAGCTTTCTAAATCCAAAAAAGAAAATCGTTCTTGAACTTTTCAGAAGAAGTACTTCATAAGAAAAAAAATTATTTTCCGAAGAAATCAATCATATATTTTGATTAGGAATTTATTTAATTTAATAATTCTTTTTTAAAGACTGTTATCCTGGCAATGGACGTAATAATTTACTAATTTCAAAAAATTAATTAGTTCATTTAAACGCCCATGGTAGCGAAATTCGATGATTATCTACTGTTGGAAAATGGAATATTAAATAAAGTGTCTTGAAATAATTGTAAATAGTAGTTTTCTACTTAATTAGGATTATCTACCGTTAACTGTTATCTACGGTAGGGTAGTCTCCTGCAAATGGACTATTAGTATACATAATTTATTAAACAATGAGCAAAATGATTTGTTTTAAATGTACTGTGCGAAGTTTTCGGGCAGAGAGAAAGAAAAAGCATGTATTTCTATCTTTAGCTCTCGTTATTTTTTTGCATCGACCTCGACGGAATGTTGATCGGTGTCGTGGCCTCTGATCTTTACCTCCCTGCTTTCCCACCCTCGTGCTTACTCTTTTACTCTCTTTCTGTGCCTCATTTTCTCCCTTATTCATTCCTCGGTAGTACACGCCGTTAAATGTCCCGCACGCATTTTACCCGCCCTCCACATTTATTTGTTCGTCGCTTGCGTGTGCAACTTTTCTCGTCTTGTTGCTAACTCGAGAAACTATTCTCGTCGGGAAAGCTCACGAGTCGGATGAGGAAACGCTGAAACAGAACTATGTTTTATCCTTTTCTATCTGCTTCTATAGGACATCCAGCAACCCAAAAGTTCCCGTCGCCACGCCTCGGCGTATATCAGAGAATATAACATGACAAACAATAACAGTGCAAGTGACACTTTGTGCTCTGTTGAGATTTCTGGGAGTTTCAGAAGTAAATGTCCCGAGGGCTGGTATCCGAATGAAATTAAGGATGTTCGATAGTAATCTGACCCCAAAATGCAATAATCTTGAGAAAAGTTTATAGAATACCGTGCGGAAAAATGTCCCGGCAGTATGGTCACATGTCTGGCCCAGGTCTGGATTTATCTAAACTGTCTAGTTTGGAAGATCTGATCTGGCCCAGGTCTGACGCTAGTCTGGTCCAGTTCTGACCAGCCAGAGAGAAAGAAGCCAAGAAACAGAAAAAATTATTAGTTCGATCAGCCAATCATTTTGACATATATATTTCAAAAAAGTTACAGTGTGTTTAAAATGATAGAAAATAAGAAATTCACACTATCAAAACGAGGTTTTTTTTTCTTAACACCTCGACAGTATGGTCTGGCCCAGGTTTGGCGCTGATCAACTAGCCGGGAACAAAAAAATCTAAGTTTGATCAGTAAATTTTTTTTGACATATTTCGAAAAAGGTACAGGGTGTCTACAGTAAAAAATTTTTAACTAAAGACGCTTATAGTGAAAAATTATTTTTTTGCAAGCCATTAAAAAAATTAAGTTTCTTCTCAAGCAATTGGAATTTTGGGGCTGACCAGCTCATAACTAGCGGCTGTCCAGCCCATACCTAGCAGCTGACCAGACGGCCTGGCCTGGGGCTAGCCAGAAAAAACGTTACACTTTTGGCCGGGCCCCGGTCAGACCATCTGGTCAGCGCAAAGACTGGAAACCAGACGTTCTGGTCTGGGCCAGGCCAGCCCCGAAGCAATCTTCCACAAGGGATCAAGAGATACAAAGAAATTGTTAATTATTAGAAATCTCAAAATAGAAATCTGTCTGCGATTGAGAAATAGCTATTTGTGATAAAAGCGCGCAAGATAGGCGATTGGCCACGAGTGTGAAACTTGCATCATGAGCCACAAGCTCAAAGCACGATTCGAAGGTTACGGGATTGGCATAAATAACGGAAGGTTTTTTCCTGAAATTTGGAACCACGTATATTACGTAATTTTTGCTGACTAAACTTTTTTCGTGAATTAATTTAAGGTTCATCAAAAAATAACGTAAGACGATTTAAAGGAGGGGGGAGGGTGTGTTTGGCAAAATCCTTCTGCTTCTTATGAATTAACAAGGTAGTTCAACTTTTAACCAAGTATAAGTTGAGTTTTTGACCAGAAAATATAAATTCACATCAAAAAAGATGAATTTTCTACCAATAAGGCTAATTTCTTACATAAAAAAACGAATTCTGAACAAAATAAATTTATTTGAAACCAAATAGTTTAATTTTCAACCAAGGTGAGTAATTTTCTACCAAAAAAGACGAATTTTCAACAAAATACATCAATTTTCAACTAAATATTTCAATTTTTAATCAAGAAAAATTAATTTTATACCAAAAAAGACCGAGATACTTGAATTTTTGGACTAAAATGGATCAAATTCAAACCAAAACTAGAATAGTTCAATTCTTATTACAAAAAAATAATTTGTAGTAAAAATACACGGATTTTCCACGAAACAGTAGATTTGTCGCCCTGAAAATGGTAATTATCAACCGAAACAGATCAATTTTTAAGCAGACATTTGCATTCTTAGCCGCAAAAAAGATTAAATTTGTACAAAAAGGGGTGCGTTTGCAAATAAAAAAAAAACGAATATTCAACAAAATAGTTGAATTTTCAGACAAAAAACTTTTTTATTCAAGAAATGTACAAAATTTCAATCATAATATTTAATTTTCAAGAAAAAAAGGATGACTTTTCAATAAAATTATTTAATTTACAACACAGAAATCAAATTTTGAAACAAAAAAAGATGAATCCTTAACCCACAATTTAATATTTATTCGAATTTTGATCATTTATAGACTAAAGAATAATAGTTAAAATAAACATTGAAGTTTATTTTTAATACTTTATAAAAATATTAGGCTATAAAACTGAAAATTTTGCTTGGAAAAGAAAGTTAATTTTCCATGGCAGTTTTCGAGTTCGGATTATCCCACTTCCATATTCTGACTACAACTTTTAAATTCGGACTACACATTTTATTTTCTAAAGCTAATTTCGGTAGGGCTTCACGTTTATTTATTTAACAGAGATTATATTTTTTATTTATGTTCGTTCTCTAACCTTATAAAATCTTAGTAAGATGGGGGGGGGGGGCAGAAAAAATCTCACGGTATTTTACATAGGGTAGGAGGTTTGAAAATTCCAGAAAAACATCTTAGGTGATTTGAAGATAAACCCTTACTTGTTTATGTATTTATTATTATTTCGTGATTATTTCATATTATTTCGTTAACGAATTTGCCAATATTATTCTCACACAATTTACTGGATGTAAACAGTTTGCACATCATTTGGAGACATTAAATTCCTTACTTTCTTGATGCCTAAGACACATTTCACAAAAATTCTCGATTTTAATTTACCTAGGAAATAAAAGAAATTGCTAACATTAAAGTTTTTTATTTCAATTATAAAGTTTATATGCATACTACTCCAAAAAATGTTCAAAGGGTGATCAAGTTTTATGTTGAAAAAAATATTCCCAATGGCCTGTCTTACAAACCCAGTTGCCTAAGACGGGCCTTTTATAAAAACTACAAAAAACATTTCATTTAATATTTGATATTGATTGATTTTGTGTTTGAAGTACATTGCTTAAACATTCATGTCCCTTCATGACATATAAAATCAAGCTAATTATCTAATGGACATTAAAAAACATAAATAGAAATTTATAAAAAGTTGTGGAATTACAAATATTATTTACCTAAGAAAAAAATTAAAAGATATATATGAAGCGAGGAAGCAAAATTTTGTTCAGAATTTTTTGTTGGTGATTTGAGCAGAAAGAGGTCAGGTGACCGTGGGGTTAATTGTCTCTTTTTGGAAAATTTTTAATTCCTACAAACTATTAAATTACAACTTTTAAAATGGGTAGTAAATTAAAATCTAAACTGTCAAAATAATTTTTATTTTCTGTTTTTGTTACTTTACTTGTATTGTTAGAAAAAGCACTTTGTAACTAATTAGAAGGTTATCAGGCTTGTATTTATGTACGCACGTGATAAATATAATATGTTCATATACCTTTCCCCTGATTGTTAATTTATTGTCAGTTATTTCAAAATTTGTATCTTTCATCGCTTTAGAAAAAAATCATGATTCAATCTGCATCATTGATAGGCTATTTTTATCTTTAAAATATTATCTGCGATCATATCCAGATGGTTTTTATTGAAACGCAGTTAAATTTGCCAAAAAATTGGTTAATAACCTATCTAAATATTAAATAATATCTAGCCAGATACTCACAAAAAAAAGGCTAATGGTTTAAAGCACAACATAAGCTATCATAACGAAAAAGATTAAATCAACATTAAGATTTTTTCCGAAGCAAAATGAAATATCAGTTAACTATTGTTAAATAACCCAATACATATTTACCTATTTTTTCAGATTGCCCTCAGATTTATCATTTAAAATGTGTTATGTTTAAGAATGTGCCTATTTTCATCGATTTTATAAACTTAAAAAAAATTTGAGGTGAGGTAACTATAGTGAACATCCTAAGAGGCGTTTTTCAAGAATAATGTAGCTACGTAGACAAAATCTTCAAAATAAATGTGTTTCTCCAAAGTTGTTTAGCGTGAGAAGCATATAGAAATAAAACAGAAGTTTCGTTATGTTTCGTTTCCATCTTCTCTAAATAAAACTAAAATGCAGCACAGTTTTGATATTTAGCCTCTATAGCTTCATTATTTTTGGTACTTTCTTATACTTTTATTTGTTTTATGCTAAATTATTTTGAATTCACAAAAATATTTGGAAAATATCGAAAAACGTTCCTCAATTTTGATCGGATCCCTGTTCCCTTGAGGATGTACCCTATGTACAGATAACTTCAAAATTAAGCATTTTTATAATTATTTATAGGAACTTGGAAAATTACTTATTCCTAATTTAAGCATTTTTAGAATAAATGCCGAAGCTATATACTACCTACAGAAAGAGAAACTTCGCTGCAAAATATTTTGGTCGACTCTTTTTATACCAAAAATACACTATCCTCAGTTTATCATATTTTGTTTTTGAATACTCCACATTGTCGTTACAAAAATTTCTTTCTTGAAAAATTTTATAATTCGCTTTTAATTTTATATCAATAATAAATAAATAAATATATATACATAATATATAAGATAAACAATAATCTTATTAAAAATTGTTTTTCTTTTTCGTGAATGTACTTAAAAAACTTTCTAGTTTTAGGTTTTCCACCTGACATGACTAGATATGTGGCATAATTTAATTTAAGGCTTTCAAAATGTTGATCACAAAAGAGAAGATCGCAATTTCTTCCTTTTCTTGTCAAATTATTTAGTTAAGAACTTTAAGTATATTGAAGTCCAAAAGAAGGACGAGATCCTATAGTTAATCATATTCTCTCTGGATATGCAAATTATTCCCTTTGAGGGTTGCAGACAAAGTAAAGTAAAAGTGGGGCAAAGTTATAGATCCATTTCTTTGAAGTTAAATTCACGAGGTAGAAAGATTTTACCATCCAAGGGTACCGTATGGAAATAAAAATGTAATAATTACCATCTTATTTGACTTAATTTGTAAAAACTTGATATATCTTGTATTGACACGAAAAGAATAACTGGACGAAAAATGTCTCTTGAATTTACACATAACACGCATTATAGCCATTCTAGTGGAACTCTGATAAGAACAAAAAATTAAGTACAATTTAATTCCAGGTCTGTTATTATTCATCGCATTTTTATCAACAGATGTAGAAAGCCAAGTATTTCAAGATTATTTTTCTCTTTCCATTTTCGAGATTTTGTTTTTAATTTATTTTTAAAAGAAAGCACAAAAAATCAAACATTACTTTTCTGCAGTAAAATTTCCTAATTTATATTTTATGATTAAGAAATAAAAATAATAACAAGTATATTCGAGATTCTCTAGTCAGTTGCCGCCATAAATTAATATTTTATTGCTATTCCTTCAGAATCAAAGAATTCGTGTATTTTCCATAGTAAAACAAGCCAAATTGGCGATAAAACACGAAGAATATGAGCTTTAAATAAAATAATAATATTTGGATTCTATCCCGCATCTTCTTTTCATAACTTTTAAACATCTAAATATACTGAATGGGATTAAAATACCCTTTCAATTGCGAAACATATTTTTATACTATTCTAATTAAACATTTGTTATTCATTTAAAGAAATTTTCAGCTTATATATACAGAAAAAATGGATTCTCTTTTAATAGTTTTATTTATATTTTGTATGTACCAGCTTTGACAAAATTTAAATTGATTTTCCAGACTATTCGCTGCACTGTGCGAATAATTTCTTGTCTTGAAAGTTCTTTGAAGTTCCTCATTACGTATCAATGCGGAACTCTCAATAGCATGGGTATATAGGCCTATGGGGTTTGGGACAGAGGTTAAATCAATTTTAGAAAATAATTGTGAATCGACAAAAATTTTGAAATGGTTTACTATTAAGTGATATAATATCAAGAATATTTTAATTTTTAGTCTTTTCATTTAAAATTAGTCAATTTTGAACGATTTGCTCAAAATATTTGATTTTTAAATTTCGAATGCTTAAAAGGAGAAGATTTTAGGGGCATTTGCTGAAATTTTGAGTCAAGTCGCGAAGTGCTTTCTCGCTTGGTGGCCACCACTTGGGATGTCAGAGGATTCTTCTTTGCGGGGATTACACAATGAAATATATTTCCCGCGTAGACCCGACTCGCGTTTGCCCACCCGACCACTAAATATAACCCCCATGCTCTTCGAAGATCCAACAGAGACGATATAATAAATCACAATGTTGCCACTGAAAAATTCTTCAATATGCCCACTGACTTTTCAATGAAGCTACTTAGGAAACCAACACGTGGCCTCAAGATGTTTTATGAGAATTAATCGACAAACCTTAATTTCTGTTCTTTAGACCACTTTTCATTTCGATGATAATTCGCATTTAATTTTTAAATTAAATAAATCTGTCGATAAATGTGAGAGAGTTTTCGAATAAATAATCTTTAGCGAGATGTAGGATCTCTATCATGATGCTGATTTTATTTTTTATTCACTCGTATCACTCAAAGTAGTAACATAAAATTGATTCAAATAGCATATTATGCACCTGGGGGCAGAAGTGGGACTTTTTCGACGAGTGTAACTTTTTTTAGTACGACATGTTGAGAATATTGTAGATTTCACACTTTTGCACCCTCTGATGTCATCGAGATCGAAAAATTCTTTTCTTGTAAAAGCTTCTGAAATCATTGTTCCTACAAAGAACTTTAGATTTTACAATGCATCTTTTATATCTGAAAGATTCTTTTTGAGTTTCCATGAAGATGCATGGGTAATGTAAAGTATAAAGCACTCAAGCCCAGGGGACTTGAAGCTCTGACACAACAGATGCATCCTACATTCGCTAGTACCACGAGACAAGAAAAATCATTCATCTCAATTTGTTTCAGTAGAAATATTGGAAATTCTACTTATTTTGAAACTCGATAACGTTTCAACAACTGTACATTTTTCCGTAACCTTCTTTAATCAGCAATACTTTACTTTCAAAATAATTCACAAAATCATTCGCCCATAAAGAAAAATCCAAATTTTTTGCTGAATATTTTTGCTGTATAAACTAAGTAAAATATATTTTGACACTTTATAATCATCGTTATCGATATAATCAAACAGCTATTTGCGTGATTCCAAGAATAAAGATCTCTGTGCGAACGTGCAATTTTAGATGGCTGCACTTTTCACCATCAAACGAGACTGGAATCGCATCTCATCTAAACCCAATACATCTACTGAGAATAGAATTCCATTGCTGCAAAACTCCGCAAAGGTGTCGATTTAGTTATCGAAGTAATTAAATTTATAATAATTTATTTTGAAACCACTCCTGATTTCAAAACGTTCAGAATATGTATTCTCTAATATTTGAAAGATTCAAGTTGAATACTACACTTCTTTATCATAAAATATCTTAATGAAAATTGTGTATGGCGAAGAAAACATTTGGCACGAGGCCATGTAAGAAATCAATTCAATCTTTCACAGGCAAAGCAAATTCATAAGATTGAAAGAATACGTCGAAGTCCCTCAATAATTTGAGGAAAATGCTTTTCGCTCGTGAATTCAGCGTATAATTCAAATGAACGAGAATATATGGCTTCGTCGCATACTTATCCTTGGAGGTTTATGATGTTTGCCGGCGTGATTCAAGTAAAGTGCTTGGAGCTTCGGTATTAAATGGTCGCGCAAATATTGATCGTGAATTTCAAAAAAAGAAAGGCAGTGGAAGAGAATACCAGAGAGATTGTTCTTTTATTATTATTTTTTTTTATATAAGACTTGGGAGTACATTGATTTTATCGGAATCAAAGTCCCGAGGGGCATCGACCGGTGAATTGTTTCTTGTAAATTGGGAGGGTTCATGAGACAAAAGAAGAAGAAAGTATGAGAAATGAAAAATCAACGAGTCTCCTGTAATTTATATTCTGAATCCGGTCTCAAATGCGCGATATCGAGAGACTCGTTCGCGTAATTGTCGCATTCTACTCGATACTTTCAAGCCCACTTTGGTTTCCTGTCAGGAAATGGAATTTTATTATTGTTCGCATAAATTTCTGCTCTTTCTACCATTTGGAATTTACTACTGTATTTTTCAATGAGGGTGGAGCTTGCGACAGGATGAGTGAATTGACTTAAATATTGTAAAATTGCTTGAAAGAAGAATCACTTTTTTATTTTAAGACACTAGAAAATAAACACGCGTGATCACATATGGCACACTGAGGGTACGAAATGTTGCAGGTAATCGGTCAAGTAGGGTAATCGCAAGGTGGATACCCAAACTGAGATAAACTTTTCGTGGTGAATCGCAGATATCTCAGGCGAAATAAATTTAGAAAGTCTTGCCAATTTAGATTGAGACAAAAGATTGACACTAACAAATTTGTCAAAATCCTGCAATTAAAAAATATTGAATCTGCTTAATATAGAAGCTTATATTTTTCTCTTCAGAGCAGAAATGTAAGATTATATATTTTTTTATTTTTTCAATGTTTAATTCATTATGTCTTTTAGAAAAACTGAACTAATTTATCCAGTAATCGGAATTTTCGAGAAGCTAAAACAATCAAATAAGTTTAAGACCCTCTTTATTTCAAAAGTTTCAAAGAAACTTTTCACATTATTTTCAAATGTTTCATTTGAATTAGTAGAGAAGAAAAGTGCTTTTTCATATATCTACTTTTTTTTATTATATGATTAAACTAAATTACTTTCGTGGTCAGCGTAACTCACTTGGTTCTAGCCTGGGTATACTGCGGGGGATCAAGGACTTTATTCTTTGAGAATTCTCTCATTACTGACTTTCTCCATGAGCGTTTTACCGCACATATTGCGCAGGTAATGCATGCCCACCGCGTTAATTTTACTCTTATGCTTATCCTTTTCTTTGTATGTACAGGTCTCGCTAACGTATAGCAGTGGTACAAACTGACTGATAATCCCATAGTAAGATCCATACTCTTTACTTTCCTCACATCAACATAGTAAAATATATCGTCGTTTGTTTCAGGCGTCTCTTACTCCGCTGACACTCTTCAGCACACATTTCCTATAAACTATTTGTCGCCACATTTTCTTGTCTTAACATTCCTTTCTAGTATCCTTCACGTCCATGCATTTTCTCATGCAAGCTCTTGTGTTTCTATAGCTTCTTATGTCTCTTCGACTTAGGGTCTCATTCACACATTCTAACCATTCTTTCCGCGGCCAGCCTCTGGGCACACTGCACACCATCTTAACGAATTTTTTTCACATATGTCAACTAGTATCTCCTCTACACCACATTCTTTGAAGATGATCTCATTACTTACTTTGTCCATATGGGTTTTACCCCACATCATGCTCAGGAATTTTATGTTAATCGCGTTAATTTCACTCTTATCCTCTGCTGGCTGCTTGGATTTCATTATTACACCACGCATCATCAGTCATTCTTCCTACAACCGCAGTACCACACACTTCAGTCGCACTCTGGACAATGGGATCCCGGATTATAGTCGATGCGCCCTGTATAAATTTATTGTTAATTAGCGCCTTCTCAGTTGCCTCATCTTTGCGTTCGTTTATCCTATTTTGAAAATCTATTCGCACTTCCGGTTTCTGTAAATTATCAATATTGATTTATTGATTCACGTTTGACACCAGGTGTACATGAGGATCATTTTCTATCCAAACCAAGTATTTGTAATAGATAAGCTCTTTTCTAAGCATAAGCTAACTAATCTCTTTTTGTTATCATTTCTTCTTGGGTCCCCGAAATTACCTAGAACCCTTTCTGTATCCTGACATTGAACGCCAATCCATCTATTCATATCTCCTAGTAGAATGACTCTTTCACCATGATAGCAAGTACTTATAGTATCATACAAAGTGTCCCAGAAGACGTCTGTTACTTCACTACTGTCACCATCAACTGGGGCGTAGCACGCTATGATGAATAGTCTTCTGATTTCTACTTTCATTCTAGCACATAACGTCGTAGGGTGGAGAGTCTAGTTATAACGTCAGTCCCACCAAACTTCGGTTGATGGAGAATGTGTGTAGGGGCAGAACTGGAACTGAGAGAGTCATGGTTGGTTGGTGTTGCATAGTGTCAAGGTCACCAGCCTTCAGCAGTGTAGAATTGTATGGAAGTTTATATGGTCCCATCTGCTGATTATCGGCCTTCCTCTAGGTACGACACCAAAAACTTCTTTTCACTTTCAGTTTGACCATACTATAGTTGAATTTTTATCAAAACAGTCAAATTTTTAGTCAAGTGATAAAGTTTTTTCAAATTTTGGAATCGCAGGAAATCATTTGAAATCTTTTTTTAACGTTTAAGACAAAAAGGAACCTTAATGATGATTAAAAAACTGTTGGGATTTTAATAAGGTTTTCAACAAAAGAGTTGAAGTTTCACGGCAAAAAGATGAATTTGTCAGAAAATAAGAAGTTGAACCCTCAACAACAAAACCAATCCACATAAAAAAATTTGATTTTCAAACTAAATAATCAAATTTAAAAAAAATTGTCATATTATTCAACCAAATATTTATCCATTTATGTAATAAAATGGTAATAATCGAAAATGACCGCGTACTTATTAATGATTGGATGACTTGTCACAAGAACCTTTTTGAAACAAATAAACCCACAAGAAATGAATACGAATGTTTAATGTTTAATATTTGTTTATTTTGACATCATCTTGAGCATCAATTCTTGCAGCTAGTTGAACTATTTTAAGTAAAATATTTATCCAGCATGAAGGAAGGTTCTATCTCGCTTTTAGGGTGCACGTGTCTCGTAATTAAGATGCTGAAATCCAAAGGCGAGATGCAATTTTTGCTGTCTTTGGTACCGTGCTGATAATTAGAGTTCCTATTTCCAGAAATGTTGAGATAATTCAGTTTCGCATTTAAATGGAGCATCTGACCAGTGGAATAAGTTAGTACGACCGGGAAAAGGGAGTAAGTACAAGGTAGGCTTTGTGTTTTCGCGTTAAGTCCTCCCCTGAAGTGGAACTTGCCAAGGGAACAAAAATAGAACGAATTAGTATCTCTGAGCTTTGCGTGCTATGTGCGTTCGTTAATTCTTCACGTAAATTGCGCGCTGCAATAGACACAGAGGGACAGACAGACGAGATACTGTCACTATTCTCGATTCTACGTATTTCTCGTTTAATGCATTCGACGTTAATGGATTGCAATTGAAAAAACTCCTTTATTCTCTAGAGTCTACACCATTCAAAAAGAGAATTCCAACTACTCATTATTCCAGTTTACTATTTACCCTGTTGGAAAAAAGTTAGAAAATTCTGCTCCAATTTCTATCCTATTATATTCTAAATCCATCTTATTTCAGCTATTTTCATCCTAATTTTCAAACTTTAGCGGTAAGTAAGTAAATTTGATAGTCAAAATCGTCTACCAACATTTTAAAAATGTATGAAGTTTTTGAATTTTGAGATCAAATTTCTTTGTCAAACCCATATCTCTTAAACCGTTGATTGAATTTCAATGCTTTCTGCAGGTTCAGCGTATCATTTGTAGACCTTTTTAATGCAATTGAAAAAAAAATTAAAAAGGGACTCAATAAAATTTACGAAAAAATTGTTGATTAATCTTTTCGCTCAAAAGTATAATTTTATTTTATTTTTCAATATAAATATTTTGATTCCTTATAACTTTATACGTCGATAAAAAAATGATGGATACTCTTATATTTCTTCGAATCAAGTCGTGTCTGGTGATTCTGCAGAATTTTATTTAACCTACATTTTTGCAGGACATTTTCTCCGTTTCCTTCAAACTATTTACTTATTCTTCAATATTAAACTAAAACTAACCCATTTTAATGAAACTAAACATACACCAAAACTAATAATATCAGTGACCAAATTCATTCAACTTGCAATAAATTAAAGTCAGAATCCACTTATTCACAAACGAAAAATCCACGAGAGGAGCGAAAGTCATGCCGCCATGGCAACAGCAGCGTGCATACGACTGCGCTATACGAGAGACGCCATTTACTTCCAGCGATATATTCAAAATAAATTTGAGGTTATACTTGAAGGAGTTTCTTCAAAAACCATGCTAGTGCCACTTCTTTCAAACCATATTTTATTGGTTTCGAAATTCTCTAAAATTCCATCGCACATTTTTTAAAGACAAATTTCAATTTTTAAATTGTTTAAAAATGCGAGACGGGTGAAAACTAAAAGCGCCATTAAATTCAAGAATTTAAAATTCATTTTCTTGTTGAGAAATGATCTATTAGTTTGTGTCCTATTAGTTTCACAATGATTTGATGAGAAATTTTTTTTTTTACTTCTCACAAATTATTAAAATTAGAATGAAAAAAAATCCAATTTCATTTTATATCAACGTTTTTATAAAATTATATTAATTTTAATATTTCAATGATCAAAAACGCTGTTTTTCTTTCCTGGGATGCTTTTTTTGGATTACTAATATACTTTTACTAAAATCCCTTCACTTATATCCAACTTCTTTAAATTTTGTTTAATCATGAGGAGACTATACTAGTATAAATGTGAATTTATACTTATCTAACTCCTTAAAGTTGTCTTAAGTCAACGAGTTTGTTTTAGTACTACTAAGCAGATTAGTAGAATATCCTTACGTATTCATTTTTAACAGAAATCTTACCATTTCATTTCGTAGAAATTAATGAAATTACTAATTTAGCAGTCAGAAACATTGCTACTAATTGCATTAGTAAAATTTCTAATAATTCGGACTTAGGGGGTAGTGCGAAATCAAAAAATAAAGTTCAAAATTACTTTTAGAGTGAAATTCTTAATTGACTTTAGATTTTTTTGAGAAAAAATTTTAATTACATCCAGACTTGATATATTGAGCGATTTTTAGTCAACCTTAACACTTGCCCTAACTGACTTTACCCCGTGCTACAAGGGGGGGGGGGAGTAGCGAAATAGGGAAAGTGACTTTAATAATATCTTAATAAGTTACGAAACTTTTTTTATAGGTGCGTGGCGCCTACTTCGACTAATTTTCTTTAATCCTACGAAATTTGAGCTTCCAATAATGTTTATTAATATGAAAATGTTGCATTCAATATTATTTCTTAATTTTATAAGGAAATTCTATAAAAAAATTTCCCAGTGTGGATTTTTGAAAACAGCAAGAAATCATTTCCTTTTTAATCTTATACGTAAACATAGTTCAATCCATTCCTGTTCCAATGTATTTTAAATCTGTCTTATTCTATATATTTAGGACAAAGCAATCTAATTATATACCATACAATATTTAACAGTTGAAACAAGGAGAAATAGATCCAAAAAATTCGTTTTAAATATACCTTGATAGTTTAGAGCTGAAACAGCGAAAAATGGGTCCAATAATCGTATTTTAAAGTCGATACAGGCGGGAGAAATGGGTTTAAAAATCGAGTTCTAAATATGTCCCAATTGTTTAGAGTTGAATTACGAGAAATGGATCCAAAAATCGCGTTTTAAATATGCCTCAATCGTTCACAGTTGAGACAGGGAGAAATAGGTCCAGAAGTCGTATTTTAAATATGCCCAAATAGTTGAGACAGGGAGAAATGGGTCCAAAAATAGCGTTTGAGCTTCATTTTGGGATTTTGGGACCTGAAGTTTTTTTACTTCTTTGTAAGAATTGCGGATTATACGACTTATATTTTGTGTTTTTATGGTTTTGAAACTTGCTGGTTAGGATTTGCGGTGTGGGTCTTACTGTTTGGGAACTTAGTGTTAGCATAAAAGTAAAAAAATAATGCGGCTCACTTTGACTAACGTTTTTATACTTGCTCAAATATCTTGACATCTATGAAGTAGAACTCATCATTTGGAAGGGTTGGAATTGCCTCTCAACTTGTATTTGCAAAATATAAGTTAAATTCGCTTTTTCGGATAAAGTGTGTCTACATGATCGGGAATACGGATGTAGTAAAAACCGTCAGCTTCGTTAAGCGGCGTCGCATCGCGTCGGTGTTGCGACTAACGAAGCCAGCTTTTACGACGTTGTGACGCGCACATCCGCATTTTTATTCGAATCACATTTTTATTATTAATTGGAGCATATATCCTCCAGCAGAAAATAATATGTGGCGACAGTCGCACCAAGAGGATATTCAGGACTGAAATGTAAGTGCCGAAGATATCGTCTTTAGAAGTGCTATGCGTCAAAACAGTTATGCGTTCGGGGTGTCAGCGCCAAAGCTTTGAGGAAGATGCGACCTTTCAAAACAGAGTCGTCAGCTTGGGATTCAGTGATTCGGCATGAAGTATATTCCGTGACAGTTTAAGTACCAGTGAAACGTGAGAGGAATATTATTATCCTGAGGGCTTCGAAAGTAATTTGGGGAACGTGTAACCGAGAACTTTTGGTCAGAATGCGGGTGCAGTGGGTTGCCTGGTTAAAATGCATTGAAAATCGCTTGAAAAATAGCTTTCTGGCTTTCGCTTACATCCCATGAGTAAGAATTTCTCTGGAGGTGAAAAGGCATTTCGTAGAATTTTTAAAACAATTTTGTTTGTAGAGAAATTCTGCGAAATGCAGGGAAAGAGAAATTTTCTCTTTTTTTTTAAGTTTTTTATTTTGTCTATTTCAATAGGAGCCATTCATTCAAGTAAACATCTGGAGATTGAAAATTTAATGTGTTTCTAAAAAAATACTTTATTTATAACAAGTGAAATTAACGCACTACGTGCGCTTATCACATGTGTCTTATATTGACGGCCTAATTATCGAATTAAAATATATGCTTCAATTTAAAGTACTATAGAAAATAATTTAATTATAATTTTAATTCTGAAGAATTGCAATTGAATTCTTAAATTTTGATGATTTTTAATATCAAAACTCAAGTTTACAACTCTAAATCTTTCAAACTGAAGAAATTTCGAACGTAAATAATCCTAATTACAGCATTTTTAATTTGAAAACTTACAACTTTTATCATTTTTAATTTTTAATTTTCAAAGTTAAAAACTGTTGGATTTTGAAGATTTACAATTCAAAGTTCTACAATTTTAATGAGTTATAAATGAAAAACTCTTTCATTTTAAAGATGTATAAATAAAAACTCTCAAATTTGGATAATTTTTGTGATCAAAATTCTAAGAGTTTTTAATTCTAAATCTTCAAAATCAAAAAATTTCTATAGTAAATAAAAAAAATTATAGAAATTTTATTTCTAAAACTAAAAAATTGCATAATTTTTAATTCTGAATTGTTAAAATGGAAAACTCTTCAGTTTTAAAGATTTACAATTCGCGATCCTAGAATCATAGAGTTATATCTCAAATTTTAGATGTATCTTCATTTTAATTTGTTTTCTATTATTTCATTCACAGAACAAAAGACAATTACGTGACATTAAAAATTCACAATGAAACCTTATGGTTTGAGGATAACGAATTCAAAGTTCTACCATTTCGAAGAGCTACATTCGGAAAACGTTTAATTCTAAAGAATGTAACAGAATTTTTCATTTTAAACTTTCAAATTGAAAACTCTTCAATTTAAAAGATATTTGAAAGTTCTACCATTTTTTAGACTTACAACTGTAAACTCATTAATTATAAAGATATATAAGTAAAAATTCCTAAATTTTCATGGTTTTGAAGATTAAAAGTTAAGTTTTTAATTCTAAATCTTCCAAGTTGAACAACATTCTGAAGTGAATAATCAAACTTACAGTATGTTTAATTTTTAAAACTTGAAAATTGCATAATTTTCAATTGTAAATTTTCTAAATTAAAAATGATTAAATTTCAAAGATTTACGGTCCAATTTCGACAATTTTAAAGAGCTACAATTGAAAAATTTTCAATTATAACTATTTGCAATTTAAAATTATTCACTTTGAAGATTTATAATTGGAAATAAAAACTGATTAATTTTAAATATTTAAAAAATTTAAAGTGGCTTAATTTTGAAGATTTACAGTCAAAAACTCTGCAATTTCGAAGATGTATGAATAAAAATGCTTAAATTTGGATGATTTTCAAGAAAAAGTCAAGTTTTCGATTCTCAATATTCCAAATTTAAGAAATTTCGAACGTAAATCGTCAAAATTACAGAATTTTTAATTGTAAATTCTCTAAATTAAAAACACTTACATTTTAAAGATATACAACCGAATGTGCTACGATTTTAAAGAATTACAATTGAAAATTGAATTTTGAAAATGTAGAATGGCGAATTATATGATTTTCAATACTTATATTTTGAATGTTTTTTCGAAAAGTTTAATTTTAAATATTTATGATTGAAAATTGTTTAATTTCAACGTTTTGCGTGAACATTAGCCCTGAGTTGATCTACCTTATTCACAAAAAAAAAAACTTTGATCATATAGTTAGTTGTTACGCTCATTCCAGAATCATACTAACAAACATAATAATTTTTTACATTCTCACCTCAATGAGAAGGCATTGGTTTTATGTGAAAAATGACTTTCGCGGATTCAATTAAATGTCGACGTTTTGAGGCCCCCTGAGTCAGAAAAAACGGTTTTTACGAAGGTGTCTGTCTGTCTGTCTGTAGTCTGTTGTAGCCATAAAATAATTTTCCAAGTTGGGGCCAAACTTGTAACTGGGCAAACATTTGGCAATTTCCACACGGGCGTTGTTGAAAAACGGATTTATGTAATGACATATATAACCTGATAATGTGAGCTTCTCACCAAAAAATACAGACTTGCGTATGCAAGGCGATTCAGAGAGGCAGCACAAATAACTCTCAGACCAAACTTTTCGTGTAATTTGAAACTTTTTTGTGATTGAAACTTATACAATTTTTAATAAAGTTGTCGAAACAAAATTTTTGAACAAGATATTCAAACCTTTTTATTCTAGATTGCAAATTTAGCAATCTCGAATAAGGAATCATTTACACCTATAATAATATTTATCGTACACAAATTTTAATCCTAAATCATCCGGATATTACAGTAAGAAGGCTAGATTTCTTAAAATATGCAAATTATTTTTCATTTTTCGCATTATTTGTCACTGAGAATCATTGTGACATTTTATGATAAAAAAAGTTTTAAGGAAATAATGGAACATTTTGTACATGACAATATTTAAGATTTCTAATCAATTTATTTGAAATGGAAATTCAAATAAAAATTTTCAGAACAAACTTTTTCCTTGTAATCTAGAAACAAATTATACAGATTATATTTTGTAGAACTTTGAGGGTTCAGCCAAAAAATATAAATAAAACATCATATCCCTTTGTAGGAATTATTTAGAATCATCGCATCGTACAACGAACTTCTGATGAGATACCGAGTTATTAGTACTCTGATCTCCATAACTTGGAGAGCACTGATACTTATTTCTTGGTTTGAAAAAAAAATAACTTCAGTTTAATAGAAAAAGTAGATGCCGGATTTCATTAGTTTCTAATCGTAATATCTTTAGAGTTACAGAATACTGAAGAAAATATGCACACTAATAAAACTGTTAAAAATATCACTCTTTTGTATTAGGGTTGTTAATTACTGAATTCCTCAATTCTTAAGTTTTGAAATATTTTATCATAGTAAAAATAATAATAAAATTGTATCATAAAAACATAGATACAGTAAGATGCTTCAAGGCCTAGATTACTACATAACATTTTTTTGTTTTCAAACTTGTTCTTGGGTTGAAAAGAACCCGGTTTTCCATCATAGCCACGGACTAAATCAAGTGACTGATGAGATAAGTATGTAAATAATTGATTTAATACGACGTATGAAATAATTTGCGATGATGTTGTAGGTACGAAATTAGGACCATGGTGTAGTTTGCAGTTCGTCTTTTACCGATGTTATACTTGCACAGCGGCCGCGAGTGTTGGAGGTGACAACAGTCGCCTCTGGATGCTTTCTTAGGGCTACCATATGTCACTCTACAGGCTTTTAGTCGCTTGCTTCCTGATCATCCCGGAAGTTTTTTACAATGCGACAGGTGTTTATTCAAACCGCCTTCTGAGCTGATGCCAGTATCCTACTGACTCCTAAATGTTCAAGATGTTCAGTGCATCTTGCGTGCACATTGCCTGTAGACGAAATCACAATAGGATGAATAGATGCGTGTTTCACATTCCTCTGTATTGTCTTTGCTTCATGCCTTAGCTCGCTATACTTGTGGATATTGGTTGCCTAGGTGGCCTGCAAATTTCAGTTAAGTGTACATTACGATGTCCGGTCGATTGGCTCAGATGTCTGGATAGTAACTTCCCAATATAAGATGTAATCTTCGTTTTCTAAAACAGGCATTAGAATGTATCTATAGAAAGGCATCCATTCTTGTAAGAGTCCTAGGTTTAGGGCAAGTTGTTGATGTATAATGTCCGCTACATCATTATGCCTGTGCGTATATTCTCTTTGAGCCATTACGCGACAACCTTCAATAATGTGCTCGATGGATTCGTTGGTATCTCCACATAATCGGCACCGGTCAACCACGTCTTGATGTGGCACGTGTTTGCGATAATTTCTGGTGCTAACAACACTGTCCTGAATCGCGATAACGAATCCTTCCGTTTCTGGATATAGGACGCCCTTTCTCAGACAAATATTGGATGCCTCACTATCCACTTCATGTTGATCTTACGTTTTGGAGTGCTCGCCGTGGATGGCTTTCTGTCTCCATTGCGTTTCTAATTTCTCTATGGTTTCAGCCCTGATATTCAAGGCTTCCTCTGAGGACAAATTCAAGGAAGTGTAGTCAAGCCCAGCTTTACAGATGACGTTGTAAAGCGTAACATCTCGCTTGCTGTTAAAATAGTCTCGCAACTGTATAACTTGTGACTCACAAAGTTTTCTGTCATCTATAATGTCCCTACCCCCTCTATGTCGTGGTAGAACTACCCTTTCAAGCGCCGAATTACTGTGGTGCATTCGGTGCTTCGTCATTTCTACGCGGATGATTCTGTTTAATCGTTCGAGGCCCGTGTTCGATCATTTGATGAGCCCAAGGAGTACGTGAGGACATGAATGGCATAGGTGTTGATTTCCCTGATCTTGTTTGCCGAGTTAAGAGAACTCTTAAGAACCAATCTGAGTCTTATAGTGAAGTCAGTCGTTAGGCTTTTCTTAACTATCGTATGCTGAATACCGTTAGATTAGAGAATACACAGGTATTTATATGACTCCCCCTCTGCCATTGCCTCGATGTCATTCTCGAAATCTTTCTCTAGCTCTGCCTTCCCTAATTCTCCTCTGGTTAAAGGCACTGTTCTGTATTTATCTAGTCCGAACTCCATGTGGATATCATTGAAAAACTGCTTTGTGACATCGATCACTTGCTGCAGTTTCTGGTCTGAACTAGCGTAAAGCTTTAGGTCATCCATGTATAGAAGATGTGTCACTTGATGACCATCCTCGTTATCATGTATTCCGAACCCATAAGACATGCTATTTAAATTTTTGCTCAGTGGGTTCAACGCTAAACAGAACTATAATGCAGTGAAGGAGTCTCCTTGAAATTTACCCGTCGTAATGCGTATTGACCTCGTTATCCTTGATTGTTCATGATCAAAATACTTGATTCTTGTAACCCAAAGCATCATCGCACGTCTTAGGAAGTCAATGATGCGTCAATGTATGCCATGTGCAAGTTTCTTTGATGTTTACGAGTTTGCGTCATGGCAACAGCGTCTATGGTGACTATCTTTACTGCCTCGCGAGTTTTTACAACATCCTTTTTGTTTTTCTGTAAGGATGTCATTCTCGTCGCAGTCAAAATATACCTTATCTGCCATGATAGCTGTAAGACATTTATATATTGTTGGAAGACACGCTACCGGTCGAACATCAGATGAATTTTGAGCTTCTGGTTTTTTAGGCAACATATACGTAGTACCCTAGAGCATAAAGCCTGGCATCGGATCTGGTTGTTCGATGATCTTCTGATAACACCTTGCCAATGCAGGATGCACACTAGTCAGGTACTTGTACCAGAAGTTGTGCACCATTTCCGGACCTGGAGCTTACCAGTTACATGTTCTTTTCAAAACCGTTGAAACATCTAAAGCTGCATGTTAGTCAGCTCCATTTCGGGGTTATTGCTAGCTCTTGCCTTCTCTAGTCGGAACCAGGCAGAGTTTAAATTTCTTCGGCTCGTTTTCCCCCAAACACCCGGCCAATAGTTAGTCATGTCTTCCAGTTGAGGGACTTTGGTGTCTTGCTGTTTTTTTTTTGCTTTACACACAGTCCACGATAGAACCTACTTTCATCTGCCTGAAAGGTTCGATTTTGTTGCCTTCTTGCACTACTTTTCTTGTACCGACGCAGTCTAGCAGTAAGAACATCAAGTCTCTGCTGTTGGGCGTCTATAATCTCATCCAATATTGCTGGTGTTAATGTCTCGATGTACCGAGGGTGGATGATTTTAGCAACATGGTGTATCAGCTTTCTGGTTCTATATTCTTTTTCATATGAAGTCAGTCCACCCAATTTGCAGCTTACTTTGCTTACATCCACATCCAACCTGATCTTACATAGTGGATCTCGCTCCCTTCCTGGGGCAAAGACTGCATTTGTAGGACTAGTTCTGCGGTCCAACGTTCTAACGGTTTCCACAGTTGCACAGTATAGAAGAGTTTGCACCTCTAACGCAGTTTGTGTTGCTTTCGAATGCATAGGTAAAACCTTGCTGTTCAGATGTTCTATTAGTTCACGCAGATCATTTGTCATGTTTATCTTGGACAGAGAATGCGTTTGTGTTGGTTCTACATGTCTTAACTCTAGTAAAGCATGACCAAAATTCCTTTCAATGTGCTGTAGTTTTTCTGGAATTTCACTGTTCAGGTCATCGTTATTAATGATCGGATGTGGTTCTAGTGAATCCGGTAATTGATGTTTATGATCCCTAGCACCTATGCCTTCAGCTTCAATCCCGTCTTCGTTATCCACATCTTCCAAGCAATTTTTTTACAAATATTGAGCGTTTTTGATCTGCTTGATTCTGCTCATTTATTCTTGTGGCTAGCTCTGGGTACTTAAGTAAGAAGAGTCGATGATGTTCTCTTCTTACAGTTTGTCCACTTTTCTTTGCCAAAAATAAAAGCGCATTACATCTCTGTTCATGTGGTATGTCCAATTTAGTCGCCGAATTGGTTGTTGAAACTCTTCTTCTGGCTCTGGTTGTATTAGGCCATCTACCTCTGGAGGGTGTGGTGGTGCTGGATCATCACCAGGTTGAGGAAGCACATCAATTGCCGCTGCTTGTTCGTGTGACGCGGCTTCCTCTAACTGATGTTCATTGTCGTCGTTTTCCCACGCCAAATCAAGCTGTTATTTAATCTCCATTGCTCGATCTTCTGAGATGTGTAGATTAGTCCTGTTATCCTGTACCTTAGCGATAAGATTTTTTAGTGCGACTTTCTCTATTTGAGGATACTTTCCGACAAAGTTGGTTCTAAAATTATATCCTTTTTCGCGTGGGGTTTCAAACATCGCACTTTCATAATAGAGACGCACCAATTCCTCATTCATTGTGGTATCCCACTTGATGCTTTCTCACGGTATTTCTGTTGAGGTGGTTGGCTGCAAATAGCTAACGCTAGCCAAAGCATTCTCAGCAGGCACAGTTGATGTTTCACTGCTTACCGTATGTCGCAGATATCCTTGCTGGATAGCTATTTGGTTAGTGAGATCTTCCTGACCACCTCGCAGCTCACCATCACCTTTTTCGTTTCATTCAATTCAACTAAGAAAACAATATCCTTTGACATTTTTAGTTTTTAAAAATAAAGAACTATTTTTTTATGTAATAAATTTTTAGATTCAGTTCATGAACTGGTAGCGCATTGTGTAATAATTGAACATTCTATGTGTGATAAAAAAATCAGAGATTAAGATAGTAAAGAGACTCGTTCCCAATTCTTACATAAAAACATTAAAGATTAAACGAAGTTAATAATTCCAAAACAATCGAAACATGTAGGGTTAAGTGATGATTACTTAAAATTGTATATTTATTGAACATTATTACACTATGTGCTCGATAGCACGTTAGTCGTTTCATGAAATGGCTCGAATAGTTAAGACAGATAGTGAAACTCTGATCTAATACGCTAACTGTCTAAAGGTGCTTCCGCAGTTCATGAAATAGCTAGAAATTCGAGACAGATAGTGTAAGTTTCCAATATTATACAGTCCGCTAACAGTTCATGAACTGTTTAGACATTTCATGAAATGCCTAATTACACAAAGTGGCTACGACGTATACATTAGGGTGGCCAAAAATGACAGACTTTCGATTTTTTATTAGATATTTACAACTGGAAACATGTTCCACATACTGAAGAACTAATTGCCATTTAAAAATAATAATAATGATATTTAGAGGTGACGTACACCTTTGTTACTGTAAGTGGATTATGGGGAAGTGGGCGAAATACTTACCTGCGAATTTTATTGTCTTGAACTTAGGTTATTGGGTTTGACAACGAGAACTTCAAGATGTGTTCTACCTGTACTAGTCTACTGCCTACTTTTTTGAACCTAGAGATATTTTAATTTCAATACAAATTAATATTTTTCGTATTTAGAATTTTGTTAAGAACAATGAAATGATTAAACTAACATTAAGAATAATAGTAATTGGTGTTTTATCATTTTATTACATTTATATTTGAATGTAAAATCATATTTAATGCATACTAATATTAAGAATAGTAGTAATTTGTGTTTCATAATTTTATATTTTTTTAATTCAAAAATTAAAAAAAAATGTTTGGAAATATTGAGTAAATATTGTTATTCAATAATATTTTATTGTTTGAACAGCTTTTATTAGTTGATAATGTTAAATTTTTAAGTGGTATTAATTGAAAATTAAATCATTTTATTTAAACATTCTACTTATAATAATATCGAATACGAAATTCATATTTACTGTTGTATTTATGATTGGGACAGAAATTTCGAGAAAAATGTTAAAAATGGTAGAACCTGAATGGATTAGCCGAGCAATTGAATAAGTAATTTATGTACTACCTGCCCGAGAAAAAATATATGGTCTTGATTTTGTCTTAAATCTCTTCAATATGTCTTGAATATGTCTTCAAGATCATGATGTCTGGTTTCATTTAAAAATTTAAATAAGATTGGAGAAATACAGACTTCCCTTGCATTCATGGCCGTAGCTGTACCAAGACAAGACCTGGTAGACTTGTCTTGCGACACGGAAGAATCTGCCATTTCCAGGAAACAGGTAGATATGTTGGGCCCAAACAGTTTACATCTGCTAAGGATTAAAATTTTACAACCGATAAGACTCGTAATTTTTCTAACTAATTTTCAAATTAAAAATTCGGAATCTGTCAGGCTCAACAACTACAGGCATATACAATTTTCCATAAAAAATTCAAACTGTAATTTTCTATAAGTAAGTATCTAGTGAGCTGTTGGAGATAGGATAAAATTGAAATTTTATTTAGATTTGCCATCCGAAGGATGGTATACAGAAAAAGAAACATATTAATACATAACAAATAAATATCATGAAGATAAATAATATTAACATTCTGTAAATTTTAAAGCGGATTAGTGATGACCCTCGGAGGCCTTGGGAGCCTTTTAGCTTGTCTTTGAGTTATAAATCTCTCAGGTTCTTTCCAAGTCAAATAATCTTGCCTGAAGACATACATTTTTGTCTTTAAAGTCGAAAATATTCATCTTAAGACATCATAAATAGGCTGGTTCTGTCTCACAAGCTAGACATACAGAATAACTTGAAATTGTCTTAGATTAGTCTTTACCCAGGATAAAATTAAGACCAAATATTTATACCCGTGTGAATCGCTTACGGACGAATCATTTCTGGTTTTTGGTTATAGTCCTCTTGATATTAAAATTTAAATTACACGATTTTCAAGGGGTCGCATCCTGAATGTATGAGAAACAACTGTTGTAGTTTTCAGCGATAACAAACAATATTCAAGGCCTGAAATAGGCCCATGAAAATCATGGTTTTAAGCAAAAATAGCCATGTTTGAGGCTTAAAAAATAATCCAAACAATTATTCTTTGATAAATTCATTGTAAAAAGCACTTTATTCATTACTATATATCACCTCTAAATGTCACCCCTAAATATTATTTCAAAATTATAAAAAAAGACAGTTGGTTCTTCAGTATGAGGAACATGTTTCCAGTTGCAAATAATACAAAATAAAGAGCCTGTCATTTTGGGCCACTCCACCCTAATATACATATACAAAATTATTCATTTAAATACAAAATATAATTTTCGAAGGAACATGCTTTTCATAATTTAGTGAACCCCCTTTGTCGCCTTGCAATAGCTATCTTGATAGCATGGAAATTTCCGTGCTATTAGGGCACTAAGTAAGGCAGGATTATTCGAAACCATATTTTCCAAAAAGTACAAAGTTTCTCTCTAGTTCCTACAGAAAATAGTAATTTTTCATAAAAATAGTAGTCATTTATATTATTTCAAATACTAATTACTTCTACTTTTTTTGCTTAGTTTAATAATTTGTAACAGTACAGAGATAAAGGCAAGATTATTTTACTTGATTTTACGGGGCAAAAACGAAGTATTTGCAGTGAACACTGATAAAGCTATGCATTTGGCATTATAATTGTTCAAATAATAAACCATGGTTGCCCAGTGAAAACTAACAGTTACGCATTTGTCAATTAAAATTGTTTGAAAAATTAAAAATGTGCTGTCCCATATCAGGTTATCACTAAAAAGGACCTGTGAAAAAATGTTCGTAGTCGAATTGTTTTTAATTTTGGTGAACATTTTTTCTTAATGTATAAAATATTAAGTCTTAACTTTAAAAATAGAATTCCCATTGATCAATATTATAATAAAATGTCCAATCGTATTACGATTTTTTCAATAGCCAGGGCTATCCGACACTGTTTTTTCAATAATCTTTTTTATCCTCAAGTAAATTGCACTGTTTTCCTATTTAATATAATTATTCTTTGAATATCTGCTTTGGTGGTGTTAATAAAAGCATTAACATTATAATTAACGTTTCATATTGCATTTTTCCATCGATATTGGCTACATTATTAATAAAAAGGCATATTAATTTAAAAACTACTCAAATGTGCATGTGTTTATGAACTCTGCTGTTATACAATTAAATTTCTCTGAAATTATTTTCTGTTACACTTCTAAAAACAACAACTCCCAACTATACTAAAACAGGCTGACGGCACAACACTACTATTTAACTATGGTTGTGGCCCATTTACCACCTGTTAACTTTTAGTTCATGCCTGAAAAATCTAACCTCGACTCATTCCTGCTGAAAGGATCTGGCAATTTCTTCTACCTCTCAGCCTTTTCACTCTCTCGGTCCTCTGCTAAGATGATTTGGGAATTTATTCTTATGTCTCTCGGTCCCTTTTACTCTCTCGGTCCTCTGTAGAGAGGATCTGAGAATATTTCCTCTCACATCTCGGTCGCCTGTCAAGAGGATCGGGGAATTTTTTTCTCCTCTTACTGCTTGGTCGTCTGTCAAGAGGATCGGGGATTTTTTCTGACTTGTCGGTCCTCTGCCAAGAGGATCTGGGATCCTAGTCGCCCATCATCATGGAAACGGTGACCGCCAGGAAATGGCTTTTTAACTACAGATGGAACAGCCCCGAGTGAATCGGCCGAGCCAACACAAGAGCTGGACAGAACGGTATCGCCGAGCCCTGGATGACCAGCAGGCAAACCCGGGAGCCTACGTTTCCTTGACACCTAAACGGAAGAGGAGGAATCGTGGAGATCGCCGGAACCGGGCCAAAGGGCTTCCAGCCAACCAACCTTTCATTGAACAAGCGCCTGAAACCACTGACCAGGCCCTTCCTCAGGGAGAGGTTATCGAGGATCCCAATCTCCCCCAACAACTTGATCAGGTTCTACCACACTTGGAGGGATATTCTTCGTCGGCTGATATATCCACCTTGGGTAACGAGGAGCTCATTCCTCTCGAGGAAGTGTTGCGGGACCTAGGCGTCGATCTTTCGCCCGAGGAGACGTCCCAGCCACCTTCAGACTTACGGAGCTCAGCTGCAGGGACTCCAGATATTCAACCCTTAGGGGAGGAGGACCTACTGGAGCTGCGTGCCTCTCCCTTCAAATTTTCGCCTCCGAAGCCCATCGAATTGTCGTCCCCAAAATTGGTGTACTTTCTGTCGGCCATACCAAAGCCCCCTCCTAGGACTACACCAAGGGAAATCTCCAGCCTCCCTTCAACTAGTGCGGAGCCTACCAGAAAGCCTCACGACGCTCACCCAGGAAGTCGAGGACTTATCCGTCATCCCGTAGATCCCCTCGCAAGCAGCAGGCTCTCGCTTAAGTGTACAGAAGACCTCCCCCCTTGCCCGCTGTTTCCAGGAAGGCTCCCGAATGGGAACCAATTCGTCCAAGGACCTATCGGACGCCCAAAAGGCTAAAGTCCATTGTCAGCCGTCCCCAGCCGACTACCGTGTGTCGAAACCTTTTCGACCGTTAAATGACTCTAAATCCATCATAATTTTTTGTAGTTGATAAAATAAAGGTTTTTCTTACTTGTTCCCTAAATAGTTGGAAAATTTATTATCACTGCTTAAAAAATACAAAAAAAGTAGCCAATTCTGAAAAAACTACATATTTTCACTAAATTGTTTATAAAAAAAAATTATTATTTAACTAATTCCGCTAGACGTTATTTTTAGAAAGTTCCAGCACTGATGCTGATAAATTTAGCATTATTAAACAAATTTTAAACTAAATTTTGCTTTTGCAAAAATATTTTTTTTTATTTCATTTATTTTTTTGTCACTGATTAGTCTAGAGGCACTTTTTTGCCGCACTGAGCAGTCACCCGGCTTAAACCCCTCCCCCTAACACGTACCCCGGGTTGTGACCTCTTTTGTTCCACATTTTAGCTTTAATTCGCCTTGTATTACGAACTTATTTTTCTTTAATAACTGTCTTCTGATACCACATTTTTGTAAAAAGGGTAACCGTTGATCGAATTTGGCGACGGCCATAAGCGCACGTGTTACATTTATTCTTTGAACAAGAAAATTTGAATTTTATTTTACTTTCAACTTCAATTTAAAAAAATTAAAATTGACATATGAAGATAATGAAATCTGCTGTTACATGCGTAACATTATACCAACACCTATTTTCAAATTAACATTAGAGTTTGAAGATACTTTACATTAGCATATGTAGTTTTTAGTAATTTAGTACATACCTCTCCACAGGGTAATCTTTTACTAAATTGAATACCAGTCATTGGCGTACCAGTTGGTGGTAGTAATATGTTACTATCCATCATTAACCATTCCACATTTAAAGGACGTTTCTGAATTTCACTATACTCGTCTTCAAACATATCCAGGAATACATCTTCGCTCTAGTAAATAATGAATAAGGAAGTATGATTATTCCGACTGCTCCATACAATATGTAATTAAGTTCGAGTGAGTCCGTATAATGAATCAGATTTGAGTTGTTCTGTATATGGAATCAAGTCTATTTTTATCGATTTTGATATTCTGACTTCTGGTGGTAAAGTAAACAAAAGCAGGCTGTCCTGCAGCCTGCTTTTTATTTCAAAAAATCAAGCTGTCAAAAAATAGACTTGATTCCATGTACAGAACAACTGAAACCTGATTTACTATACGAACTCACCCGAACTTGATTCCACAATGTATGGAGCAGTTGATTTGTCCAATACAATTCAACAACAGGCGGCTCATTGACTGACTTATTGTAATTTAAATTATACAATTATTAATTATTTTACCTTATAGAAATTCCTGAGTTGAGATGCACTCTGTTCCTTTGCGGTTTCAATTGCAGCTAGATTGGAGTCATTTAAAAGACTTACACTTTCCGAGATCACCAATTGAGTCAATAATTTAATTGTTAACTCCAAAGTGACTAATCGCACCTTGGCATCTAATAAAAGAAAAAGAAAGATTACATTAAAGTTTGGAGTGAGTCTTTCTGAAGCTAATGATCAACTCACTTGTTTGACAACTTAACGTTATAATCTGTATAAGTCTGTCGATTAGTATCTCATTATACCAATTCTTCGTCGTTTCTTGCACAGGAGATAGCACTAAACTTAAAACCTCGGAATGGACACCCTAAAAATATAATATATTAAAAATTATTATTTTCAAGTACAAAAGGTTTAAGATATTTCTAGAAAACTTTACAAATTCGTAATTCATCCATGCAAATTATAGTTCATCTATACTAACTTGATTGGTTGCTAATGCATATAGGAGGCACAGGGCAAATAGGGCAGCGTAATCATTTTCCATGCAACATAAAGAATTCAAAATAGTTTCCAAAAACGGTTTACTAGTTCCACATTCTTGAATATTATTTGATAATATTTTCTGCGGAATCGACGGACTTTCCAGTGCGAGTCTCTGTTCCTTTTCTTCATCAGTTACATTTAAATGCTTTATTTCTTCGATTGTTTCCTGCGTAATTATTGCTTCCAGCTCGTTCAATGAACTAAAAGTATCCTCTTTAACGATTGAGTCATACGAGGTGCTTGGCTTGCTTAAGTCTAAATTTTCATGAGGATCGCAGTCTTCCTTAGTATCGTTTCCGCTATTACATTCAAACTTTTTAAGAGAATCATTTAAACATTCATTGCTACTTTCCAATGATTTCTCTAAAGTTTCTTTAGGAGGTGTAAAAGCAACAGTTTTACTCAATGCTACGTCAATATACTCTTCCAGTATTTTACTGGACCCATTTTGAATAACGTCTAAATTAGATTTCAGAATTACCGCAGCTAATGTCTTGACTAAAGGACCATACGACACAATTAAGAATACTTGTGAAAGAAGGAAAAGTGATACCACTATACTGACGAGTTTTTTTTCATCCTGTTACATAGAAAAGTCTTTGAATTTCATAAAACTCGAACCAATATCAACCTTTATTATCTTTACTTACTTGATTCTTACAGGAGTTATTATGTTTCATCAGCGAGTATACATATAAAGGAACAAGTAACTTGTGCAGTAAGTGATCTGACAAGACTTTATTCAAATCTTGTATATTTAAACAAAGAATATCGTTCAAATAATGTAAATGATCCAGATGTTCCGCTACCAAATCAGATAACCTATTCTGACTTTGATGACTGAAAATAGTAAAGATGGTATTGAATTCGAGATTAAAAAGTAAATGCAATGTTATAAATCTTTTTTACCAATTTACTCACTCAGCATCATTTCTCACACAGGTATCTAATTCAATAATATGGTTTCCGATAAACCAAACAAGATTGCTGAAGTACGGAGCTGCAGTTCTATCTCGTATAAAGGCTAACATAGATGTATCTTCTACTCGATAAACATTTAATGTCAAAGTGCGTACTGCAATTCGAACCATTCCTTCGGAATGATTAAAGAATTTTATTGCCTCAGTATAAAGTGGAAAATCATTAGTGTGCTAAAATGTAAATTAATATGATTAAATCCACGACATATTTTTTCTTGATCTATTTTCCTCCATTAACCGTATAACTAAACCTGTATGGTCTATTCGCAAACAAGAAATGCAGAGTTAGTTAGGGACCGCTAAATTTCTGCTCAGGTAGACAATAATAAAACGTGCATTGTCGTTAATCAACGCTCGCTTATATTAATAGCGTGAATTAAAAAATATAAATAAAAATTTTCATGTGTACCTCGTTTACCTCGTTATAAAAGAAATGAATGGTGTGTGCATTTAACTTCAAACTCAAAGTCTTCAAGAAACTTATGTAGTACGCCATCACCTCTTCATCGCTGAAGTCGAATTTGTGAACTATGATGCTGTTTACGTGATTATTACTCAATAAGTAATCTGGATCGAATCAGAGAAACATTAATATCTTTAAGAAAATTCTGTTATGGATGCTTTCAAAGCTGGTCGGTATTTTTTAAATATGGTATGTAAATTCAAAAGCGTACTCAAAAAAATCTGAGTTGAGTTTAATAAGCGATAACTTACATAAGGAGGTTTCGTTACGTATGTTCTCGAACAATATATTAAGCGTCTGAAGCAATTGTACGCATACATAGCTTCCACATTTTTGTTTCATTATCCGAAGAAAGAATGACAACATGTTTTTTTCTAAAAAAAAACTATAATATGATATTAGTCATTACACTATTATTCATCTAGAAAACGTTAAAAATTACATCAAATTTTTAGAATTTTAGAATTGTTAAAATTATTCAATATTGGCAAATAAGAATATTTTTTCATTCTGAAGAACTGTAATGATGTGATACAAAACATATTTGCCGAAAAAAGTCTTCAAAACAGCTGATGAAAAACGCAGGTTCGCTTCACATATACTAGAAAATCCGCGTATTTTGAACATGTGTTGTAGAAAGTATCGTATGCACTATAGGAGGCGGACATTTTTTGTCTTGCGCGATGTTTGCAGAATTCGTCTTCGGTCTCACGGTGCCTCGGCCTACAACTCGTTATGCAAACATCACACTCGACAAAGAACGCCTGTTTGCCTCCCTATGTGCATAATGTACTGTTTAATTGAAAAACCACCAAGTTATGCATCTGTTTACACAATTTGAATATAACAATTAACTTGATAATTTAATCAAATATATCAATAAAATTAGGTTCCGGCATACTGTTTTTGAATGGTTCCAAGTTTATTTCGGCCACTACCATAAAGATAAAAAAGATGGTTAAAGTCCATTTTTGTCCTGTATTTGTTTACATACAATGAAATAAACAAAAAAATCAAAATAATTCTTCTGTTTAGTCAACGGATTTTATTCATTATTCACTTACTCGAAAACGCTGCTGTCATTTTGATCCCCCCAGATTAAAATTTCAGCTATTGATCTCAATGTTTCCACCAACAAACCTCTGTTGTTCTCCGAAACAGTCTGATTTTTTGACAGAACGTTGTACAGGTACCTAATCGAAAAATTGTTGATTAATATGTTAAATAAAACTATATTACCGGTTTCATTTGAAATCAGACAAATAAGTATACTTCAAGTTGTAGAATCTCTTGGTGACAACATATGTTATTTTTTAGAGGGAATTGGGCGACATGCATTCTTCCGATTTAAGAAAAAATTTTGTTACGAAGTGATGAAAAAGAAATAAACTATAATACACATAATTAGATGTGGGCAATTAACAGTAAGATACTGTAACTTAACTTGAGGACTTAAGTGTAACCAATGTGTGATTTCAAGGGTAGGACTTGAAGTGTTAAGTAAGTAACCAAAAAGGAGTTTTCTAAACTGATATTGTAAAGCTGCATTTCTACCTGTTATAGGTAGTTTGTTTCAAAGACGAGCACCACGAATAATAAAAGACCTTTGTATTTTACACGTCTGACGTGGCTGACTCTTTAGGGCTGCTTTCCTTTCACGGAGTTTGGAATGTGTCGGTTGATCTTTGTCAATAAAATGGAAGAAGTTAAAAAGATAGTGCGGAGTTTCATTACTGAATAGGCTATAATGCAAGTTGCCCATAAAAAATTGTCTTCCGGAACTTGTTCATTCCAAGTAAGAGAGGATTAAGAATATAGACTAAATCTTTCACAGATTCCACAAAGTGAATGAGACGCCCATCGAGCAAGAGAGGAGGTAATGTTGCAATTGTTTCAAGTAATGGAAAGGAAGAAGGTCCTATCATTAAAGCCATAGGTTTAGCTGGGTTAAGAGTGAGGCCACTTGTCAAGGCCCACTGCACCACCAGATCGATATCCTCCTGTACCTTTTGAAGTAAGCTCTTGAGAGTGGCAATAGGCCCATCAAGGCAGAGCTTAAGGTCATCAGCATATTTGTGATAGGTGCAGTGTCGAAGTTCCATTCCAAGTTCACAGGTATAAATATTAAATGAGTGGGTGCAAGCGCGGATCACTGAGGGACACCACTATTAACCTCTCCACAATCAGACCGCTCACCATTGCTAATTTGTACTCTTTCAGAACGATAACTGAGATATTTGAGAGGTGCAGCGATTTGAGCCTAGTTAATAGTAGATTATGGTTAACTGTTTCAAATGCCTTAGAAAAGTCAACAAGGATGACAACCGTTATTTCCCTTCTATCAATTGTCAGTTTAAGGTCATGAGCTACTTTAAGTAAAGCTGTAAGTGTACTATGCCTGACTCGAAACCTAGATTGCATTGGGTCCATGAAATTTTTACTTCCAAGGTGTGCCGTAAGTTGCTGATTGACTTTGCGTTAGAAAGATTTAGACAAGGCACAGATGATGAATATAGAATGAAAGTCATTGGGAGAGGTAGGGTTAGATACTTTACGAACAGGGCGTATAATCGCCCATTTCCAGGTATCAGGAAATATTAATTTTAATTGAGATACCATTAGAACCTAGAGCAAGTGATTTTACCTCGAAGAGTTGTTTAATTAGGATTTCTTGCGATATGTCAGAAAAGAATAATTTAGTATTATCAAAAGTAGAGGGAACTGTGGTAGGGGTAGAAGTGCTGTTTGAAACGAAACTAGACTTTGTGGTAAAAGCTGTAAAAAGGTCTGCAGGGGAGAAATTGTTATCAGAAGCCAGATGTTAAGGAGGAATAAGTTCAAGCCGTGCTAAGAGAAGCCAGATGTTTTCATTTTTATTCCTGTTTGTGATAGCATTGTAATTATATTGATTGCCCTTCTAGAAATAATTAATTAAAAACAATTCAGAACGATCGAAAGAAATTTGAATTGTTTCTAATCGTGTTTCTTAATCGTGTGTGCACGATTGGAAACGATTGAGTGTTGCAAAGTTTCAATCGTTCCCAATCGTTTCCAATCGGGCCAATCGGTAGTAGGATTTTGAGTCTGATGGCAGCACTTTCGTCTCGCGGGAATTATTTGAAAACATTTATTTAATTTTTTCGAAGCAACACATTTTAACCAATATGTTCATTCAAAAAATGAAATGAATGTTTTGTAATAATTTTCGCGAGCTGAAAGTTCTAGGCCGTATTAGGTCTAAACATGAATTTTCTTAATTTTCAATTTTTAACAAACATAAATTTTCAGCTAAAAAATTCTTTCATCCCTAGAAAGTATTTGTTATTTATATAGGAATAACCCCTAAAATTGATAAAACAAAAATAAATTTATTTTAACCTTTTTATTTATTTATTTTAATTTTATTTTTAATTTATTTTAAAATAAATTTATTTTATAATCAGGCCTAGAATAAAAATTTTCAAATGTCATTACAATTAATGGTCTTAGATGGCTCTTAAAAATTATTTCCCCTGGTTTAATGTGCACAGGATTTCTTCTACCATATAAAAAGAATATCCACCAAAACAATTTTCTTACCTACTTCATTGAATTTTTAATTCCTGAAAATAAGACTATAAAAATGTGTCTCTTTTTGTGCATTTCGAAATTCAAGATTTTTTTTCTGCCTGAAGTCGGATTCGGAAATCATTTTCTTCTCTCCCCGTCGACTTCATTCTAGCCACTGTTTATAGTAGTAAATTGTTGCGAATTTCGAAAATCATCAATGTATATCACTTTATAATCTTAAAAACACTTAAAAACTGTCTATAAAGATATAAAAAATTCCCAACACACCGCGAGGACGCGAAGAAAAATTTGTTCTATTTTAGGTTATTTTTCGTCAGAGAAAATAAACACTGGTAGCCACCTAAATTGCCGCCTCGATCAAAAACAATTAGGAACATTAGGAGTGGAAACATAACCTCTATACACAATAGAAAATAATTAAAATCGATTAACAAATGGTACACCGATTAGGAACGATTGAACTTTCGACAACTGTGAATCGTTCTGAATCGTGTTTATTTGATTATTTCTAGAAAGGCTACGGGACGATATGCCAAATCTCCCTATTCCCTAGTATTAAATACTGTAAGATATGTAAAATCCACTGAACCGAGATTACAATAGTGGTGCATTGGCCATTACAGAAGGATCGGTACATGCTGCCGATCCGATTAGCTTGCTTAGCTCGCCCTCAAAGACGTAACAACGCAAACTTTCCGTGCGGACCACCGGATGAATTCATGACGTCATCGGCAATAGATGGATTGCATCACCTAAAAACATTTCTTTTTGACACTTAGCAATGAAGGGGTTTTATAATAAATAAGAACATTTTGGATGGCACATCTTATTCACAGATCACGTACACTTGAGAGTTTATTGGAGCAAGACGAGTTTATTTAAGCAAGACGTGTTTATGTCCCGCGACCGTGACAGATGACTCGTATGGATATGAGGTAAATGCAAGAGCTTTTTTCTTGTGCGCTCGATGGCATGGACGCTTATACAAAAGTCATTACCGAGGTCGCCACCTGAGTTACAAATGCATTTCGGGATTATTTTACAGATCACAACTCGTTTAATAGTGTAGTGGTTAAGATAGTCGACTTGCGTGCTTAGGTTTATGCGTTCGAATCCCCCCGTTGCGTGATAAGTGATCAGTTTATGAGCATCCAACGAGAAAATTCTAAATGTTGAAATTTGGTGCTGAAAGGCAAGTCTGGGGCGGGAAATTAGATGATGGCCTTAAAGTAAATGTGACTGGGGCAAAGCGAGGCTTGTCGAGGTGAGAGTTGGGAATTCAGATCGGCGAACTAATACTTGTGAGAATCGCAAGTAATAGTTCTCATGAGGTGGAATTCACAGCTCTCCCTTCTTATATATTAAAGATGCATATCAATTTTCGTTAAAAATCACAGTATTTCCCTTATCTTAAGAACATTTGTATCTGTGAAGTCTAAATGATACGAATACAGTATAAAAATAAAATAAGCGGAAATACATATGAAAGTCGATAGAATGAATAAACTTAAAAATTATTAAGAAACAAGGTAAAAAGGTCAATTTTTGAATGTCCAATAAGTTTGAAATAATTAATTTAAAAAAAAAATTGTTTCGTTTTATACAGACAAAAGAATCATCCTGTAGTATAAATGATGTTTTTACAACTAAAATAAAGACTGCATATAAACCAAACTTTTCCCATTTCGCTTCATACTTAAATTTAAAAATTATCATATCCGAAAAAATGATTATTTATTTTACAAATAAATATCTTAATATAGAAACGCTGTTTGCATTTTTTGCGTTCTAACAAAAAACTCTGCGTTCGGTCAGCTCCAGTGCAGTAGCTTGGTGACCTAGCTCTTCCTTCGGAATCTGTGGACTCCGGCTTACAAGTGGTAAACCCACTCCACTCGAAAATACCATCTGATTGGGCGGTGGGTGCCTACTGGAGTTTCCTTAAGTTCAACTGAGGTTAATGGAGTTACCGTGCCGCTAACCATGTTTATTTTAGCCCGTTTTCTACTGCGTCTTTGATATATTCCAACAAGAACATCAAAACTCTCTAATATTGCAAATACATCTCCACTAGATGTTGATATAACAATGTGTTCTTGGGTAGGCATAGGCTCATAGATATCATATCCTAAACTTAACTTAGTTGGTGATCTATTGGCAGGAAAAGTGTATCTTCGAAGTTCGAATATCCTGCCCGTATTCGCATAAGGAATAAGCTGAATAAATCTAAGTTCTTCAAGTCCACATGCAACTCCGTTAGAACCAGGAAGCCTGGTAGGAGGACGCATACCCGTGGGGGGTGGAAACCTGGACCTGGACCGAATAGGAGGCTGGGCAGGAGGATACCTAGATCTGACACGAATAGAAGGCTTGGCTGGAGGATGAGACGTTTCAGGTGAATGATTTCTGTCGAGAGAAGAGGAAGATCTGCTACGAGGTATACCAGGAATAGGGTCGCCATTCGGTAAACACTCAAACGGCGAACTTAACTCTGCAACATGAAAAAGAGGATTAAATTTTTATTAAGTTGGAATTTTGTGAACCTCATGTGCCATGGGAACCTTCTTCAATTGATAAGCAATATGAAGGGCGATGAATTGGAGCGAGCAAATTTCCAGGACTTATGAATACACCTCATTTTGATGCGTGAATCCTCTTTATTTCAAATTTAGCGTATTTGTGTAAATGACAGCAAAGATAAGAGTTTTGTCGGAGCCAAAAGAGACTACAGGAGCATAGGTGGTTCGCTACTTAGATATTTTTTCGGAAAATATGTTATAAATGTCGAAAAAAGAACAGGTGCTGCATATAATTTGTTCCTTTCCACAAATAAGCTAAATCTGAAATGATGAGGATTCACGCGTCAAAATGAAGGTGTCATCACAAGTCCTGTGAACATTTCGCCCTCCGTTTAATCTCCCTTAAAGGAACATTATTGTAATATTGTCAGACGAGCGTTTAGAAAAAAAAAGTCGGTTTCAAATTCGGTTCTCAAGATAGAATAGTTTCACAATCAAATATAATGGCGTGTGTCTTATAAGTGTCTCACAACACACAACTAAGAGAAAATTCAATTAAATATCCGATTTCAAGATATTATGGTGTTAATTAAGCTGTGACTTTAATTTTAGGAGCATTTTTGATACAATTATAAAATATACCCGTCGCATATGGAAGTGAAGCTATTATTATGAAACTAGAACATAAATATGATTAAATTGAGAAGAAATCATTACCATGTGCAAGTAATGGCAATGACCGACCTTCTGATATAAGGCCTTCGGCAATTATATAATTACAGATGTGAGAACAAAGTGAATTCATCAATGAACGTCAATTTTAGTTTAAATTAACGCTTTGTAACGCTTGATGGTTGCCATACATAAAAATAACCACTCTACACACATTGAAAGAGAGTTTTTGATATTTTAAGATATTTTGATCTCTTGTTACAATTGTTGTGTATCGTTATAAGAGCAATTTCAACACGTTAGATGTAGGTCCCTTTTTGAACAGCGAAATACCGGAAGCCGAGGTCAAACGATGAACAAAACGTAAAATTGTAAAATTAATTAAAAGTATCACTCTGTGCAATCATGTATGCAATACCGTCATTTAGTATGTGAAGGCTCATTTTTAATTTGCTAATTTTATTTATTTCAGGTTGAAAAATGTTTTGAGTTCGACTCTTTACAACTTTTCAATTCTAACTTTCACTGACTTTAACTTCTTCAGTCATATAAGGAGAAATTTTTACAATTATTCTGACCGGATACTGAATGGCGGTAGCCTAGGAAACGTTTTTCTTATTTACTAATACTAGCTAATCTATAACGACAGAACGTAAAATCAATTGTATATTGTGTACCAAGGAGGTAGACTTAAGTTTTTTTACCCGAGCGTGAGTTTGCAATAACGAGGCGTACATGAGCGCGAAGCGTGAGTCGAAGCCGATTATTACATACAAGCGAGTTTGAAAATACATCGGCTCTTTGGTGCACACGATACTTTCCCTGATAGCACGGAACGTTCCTTGAATGGCCCTGGAAGATTCCGCGGGCAACAAATATCACGTAAACCGCAAGAGATGGCTAAAAATTGATGTCAGTTTATAATATGGATATCATATTACAGTATAATATACGCGTACATTTTACACGTCCTGGGAACGTACCGTATTATTAGGAATGTAACAAAGATATGATGTATAAGTTTATCACTTGTTACATTTAAGGTTAGGTTGACGCGGCCATAATGGTATACGAGCTATGGCGAATGCGCATGCGCAAAGGGCGATTATGAGCCCATAGTACTTCTTCTATTATTTTCAGAACTAAAAAGAAGTTGATAAAAGGCGTAAATCATTCCTGCGTTACATAAAATGAATTAATCATTACTATCGTTAAAAAATATTTGTAAACAGGGTCTCTCTAGTTGGCTAATAGAAGCTAAGCATAACTATTAGGAAATACTAATATAAAATCCAATATAATTAGAATAATTCAGAAACTTTCAAATTATTAGCTTCAATAAGGTCTACGAAATTTCCTTAAGCGTTTTTATAGGGATAATAGATGTTGTTTTAGATGTGGGAAATGCCATAAGAAAATAAAAAATTTTAGTGTATAGCTAAACACCGAAAAATACGGTGACAGCTACAACAGCAAAGTTTCTCGGCTTAAAAAGTCCTACAGACTTGCCTTTATCGGCTCAAGCCGCGAGACCGCGACCAGCCTAAAGATTATTAAAGTTTTATTGGCTTAAATTAAAGATAAGATCTTAAACATTGCGTCCTGCACATTTCAAATTTTTGTTACAACTTTCCTACGTTATGGCACGAGATGAAGTTGAGGAACAATATTCGAAAAACTCTTCAATTTAATAAGCTTCTTAACCGTTTTTCAAAGACATGCCTAGCTTTCTTCATGACACATTTATCGTGTTTCAAAGTCAACAGTGTTTTTTGTACCGCTTGCGCTCACCGTATAAATCATTTCCGACGGTAGTGTATATTATAACTATTATTATATTCACCAGTAGCATTAAAGATGACCACCAAGCTGATGATCTGTGTAACTAAGTATTCTGGTTCTTCATTAGAGTATATGTATATATTATACTAAGTTGAGGGTGCACTCAAAACAAATTCTGGTTAAACCAACCAGAAAAGAATGTTAAATATGCCCTTACTATTCATTGTTTTCAAAAGAATCATAAGTTTCTGGTTGAAGATATTCTTATTGTTCCAATTACTTTTTCTGGTAAATTTAAACAGAATTTCTGGCAAGATTTACCAGAATTTTTTTAATAAACAGTTTTCTGCTAGTTTAGAAAAAAACATTCTGGTCACCATAACCAGATATTCTATTAAACTTAACGAGATATTCTGCTAAGCTCAACTGGACATACTGGTAAATATCGATTTTCGAATATCGTATTTCGATAGTTTTCTACCTTCATGTACTCTTCCTAACCCCTTATATATTTAAAACATTTTAGTAACATGCGAATTAAATATCATACTGCAGGACAGAATAAAATTCATAAAGTAAAAAATATTTTTAAAGCATTTATATTTTACATTTTTAAGTACTAGATGCTAAATTAGTTTTTCAGCAAAAAATCGTTTGTTCTATAGAAGTGGACGTGGTTGCCAGTAAACGTAGTTGAATTTCCACAATGTTTTAAAAATAATCTTTGTGCTTTTAAATGATTTAAATTGGCTTGCAAGAAATACTGCATTTGGTCCAGTTTATAATTTTATTGTAATAAAAAATTATTCATTCGTAGTTGAAGTTCAAAAGTTACAGTGAAACACGTTTGCGTACTTTTCGAAGAATTGCTTTATGGTAATTCCTTCCAAAATCGTTTAAAAACTTTGGAAATTTTTTTTTCAATCGTTCAAAACTACATAATAGTCATTAATTCGTCCGAATCGCCTTTGTACATTGGTTATCTAATATATGATACCTGTTTTTTTCATTCTCGACGTTGATGATGATTCCGTGTTTCAGAATGAGCCTCAATAAAAATGCTTGTTTCTTATCACAAAACGAAAGTTTTATTCCTTTCAAAAATGCGTTCTCTGTATCTAAAGACAACTAAAACGGGTTCGGGACGTTTCATTTTTGCCAGACTTAGGTAGGTGAATTCTTTGCGGTTTCGATAACGATAAAGTGCTGTACTTGTATGCAATCATTCCGAAAGGATTTTCTTTATTTTCAAGCTAGCAGATAGCAGGGAGATGTGGGGGGTCCATTCAGTTTCGAGAATTGAGTGTGTACGTGGAATCAATTGAAATCAATTCACTACGGAGCCTCCAAAAAATTGGTTTTAATTGCAAATCGTCATTTAAACATTTCCAATTCATTACAATTGGAGATTTTTTTGCAGGGTCGCCACGGTAAGCTTACCCCAGTCGCAGTTACCTTGCTGGCTCTCACCCCACTTCGCATATTACCTGCAACGCTTCTTACTCCTAGTTTTTTCTATGACTTGTAAGGACGCGCACCTCATTTTGACGCGTGAATCCTCTTAATTTCAGATTTATCTCATTTGTGGAAAAGAACGCGAAGACCCAGTAAAAAAACTAATTGAGGCGATTTGAGATGAATTCGCTGGAGCCTCCGTGGATCTGGCTTTGCGCCAATCTCGAACTGGTGCAGGTCGTGAATTCTTGCAATTTCGGAAATAAGTAATTTAATCTTCGAATCTGCTATTCGCCCGAATTCGACAAATAATTTTTACGGGACCTAATTCATTTGAATGTGTCAGCACGAATCAATTTCAGTGACAGACAATTCATTTTAATTCGCATTTTAGCTCCAATTCGCTTGAATTCATCAGCGCGAATACAGTTAAAGGCTGGCCTATTCAATCGAATTCGTAAGCTATAACCAACGCGCTAGGCATAAAGGATCCGTTGTAAATAAATATTAATGAGTCCCGTAGCTCAGTGGTCTCCCTCTGAACTTATACACTTGCGATCGCTGGTTCGAGACTCGAGGCATGCAATTTTTATTAATTTTTTACGAAATGACCTTGACCACGAATCAAAACGAATTGAAACGCATTCAGTTCGCGCTGACTCGATTCGTTTAAACGAATCAAAAAGCGGAATTCGGGTGAATTCAAAAATGTTAACTCGCCTCACTTAGTTTCTTTTTACTAGGGATAAGAGTTTTGTCGGTGCCTAAAAGGGACTACAGAAGTAGAGGAGTTTCGCTCTTTATATATATTTTCGGAAAATATGTTATAAATGTTGAAAAAAGAACAGATGCTGTCTTTCTCGCGTCAAAATGAAGGTGTCCACACAAGTCCCGTGAGTGTTGCGTTCTCCGTTTCATCGCCCTTAAGGAAACATTATTGTAATATTGTGAGACGATCGTATAAAAAAAATCGGTTTCAAATGCGTTTCTCAACAATAAGAATATATACCCGTCGTATATGGAAGTAAAGATCTCAAAGAAACAGAACGCAGATATGCTTGAATTGAGAAGAATGTGTGTCTTTGAATGTGAGAGTAATGGCAATTAGCAACTTTCTGATATAAAGCCTTTAGTAATTATATAATTGCAGCAATGAGAACAAAGTGGATTCATTAACGAACGTCAATTTATTTTTAAATTGTCACATTGTGACGCGTAGTGATTGTCATACAAGAAAATAAATAGATCACGCCTCTTATTCTCACATTTAAAGAAAGTCTTTGATATTTTAAATTTTTCAAATCACCAGTTAAAACTGTTACCTATCGCTATCAGAGCAATCTAAATACGCTAGATTTAGGTCCCTTTTTGAACAGTGAAATACAGAAGCACGACGCCTAATGATAAACAAAAGGTAAAATTGAAAAATTAAATTGAAAGTATCACTCTGGACAATCATATATACAATACCGCCATTTAGTATGCGAACGTTCATTTTAACTTCTTCAGCCATGTGAGAAGAAATTTTTACAATTATTCTGACAAATTGCTGCGATTCTGAGAAAATTTACCGTAATAATGAGCACAAGAATACGGAAAAATGTTGAGTATTTCAGATATTATTAGAAATTGAAAAAATTCAATTTACGCTAGTCTTGCTAATACTAGCTAATCTAGGTCCCTTTTTAAACATTGAAATATAACAGTGATGCGCTTAAGGATAAACAGAATGTAAAATGAAAATACATTAATCATTATTATCGCTCTAGACGAATATTTGTAGGCTCCATCTCTCTCATTTTCGAATATAAGAAAGAACGTAAAATTAAAATAAATGAATACTTATCATCATCGACAAATATTTGTAGGCTTGGTCTCTACTTCGAAGAGAGGTTAAGTTTCAGACTTTTCTCCCCAACTTAGAAACTTTCAAATTATAAGTTTCAGGAAGGCCAAAAAATTGCTTTTAGCCGTTTCTTCATAGGGATAATAGTGTCTTGAATTAAAGATAAGATCTTAAAGATTGCGTCATGCGAATTTCAGATTTTTGCTATAACTTTCCTAGGTCATGGCAAGAGTTGATATTGAGGTACAAAATTCAAGAAATTCTTCAGTTTTATAAGCTTTCTACCCGTTTTTCAATAACATGTCTAGTTTTCTTTCCGACCCAGTTATCGTGTTGTAAAGTCAACAGTGTTCTTTGTATCGCTCGCGCTCACCGCATCGATGATTTCCGACGGTAGTATATATTACAACTATTATTATATTTACCAATAGCATTAAATATGGCCACCAAGGTTAAAATCAGAGTATAAACGATCTTCATTTTTTCCAAGTAGAGGAAAAACTGATTAGAATATTATGAAGAATTTGGTTAGGAGTGCAACTAATTATTCTGGTGTTTCGTTAGAAAAAATATGTATGTGTGTGTGTGTATATGTGTGTGTTTACAAATGGATTGTGAATCCATGAATCCTGTTATCATAATCGTTATCATGGATGTTGAACTTTGTGCCAACTTCTGCAGTCGTGTAGAGTTTACGAAGAAAGTTTTCTGATGTAGGCTTTGTGACATAAATTTCTGATGAAACTATAGAAGAATTCGAGTCTGTTAAATTGAATGTGTTCTTATCTTATTGACAAACATAGTCTCGCTAGTGTGTAATCACCTGGTACCTGCAGCCCACAGGGCTGTATCGAGTAGGAGACCCCAGTATATCGCCTTCTGACATGGATCGACTCGAAGCTTTTCTGTCTTCTATTATTAGAAACGATGGACTGGAGAAGAGAAATGCCATGCCACAAGGGGTTGTTAAACTCCTTAAAGAGGAGACGTTCTACCTGAAGAGGGATGACTGCGCTAAGAACGTAATCATTCACAAGCTTAAGGACTTGGAACCCCTAAACAAGGATCCTACAGCGTCGGTTCGGGAGGTGTTCTCCAAAGCCAAAGTGGAATCAGTGGTAGTGGAATTAGCCACCCGCTTGGGAAAGAACCCAGGTTCTAGGCCTGTTTTAGTCAGGTTGGGCTCGCCATTCCAGAGACCTCGCATTTTTGAAAAATTTCATGTGTTTGATACAATGGGTGTTTCGTTGACGTGTAACAGGACGAGGGTGCAGAGGCAGAAGAAAAAGGTTCTTATCGAGACGATAAAGATTCTGCAAAACCGAAGCTATGAGGTGTCAGGGGTGGTGTCCCAGTATTTAAAGGAAAAACTCTCTCGATGGAGGATATTCGAATGATGAAGACAGGAGCTCCCCAAAGCTCGACGGAGACATTTCTCGAGACAAAAAGTATCGTCAGGAAAGAGAGAGGTAGACCAACAAGGGACGAAACTGGGTCGAATTCAGCACCCTCCTCTGGAGGATCCTATCGCTCCAGAGATGGGTCAATCACGAATTTTCTGCCCGAGAATTTCAGCGACATTCCAATGTCTTTCTAAATTTTCGATGCCTTTCTTAAAGAATGATTTGTCTTTGGCCATAAAATGGGCATGAGTTGCGGCCATAACCTCATCATCGGAGCCAAATCTCTTCCCCTGGAACATCTTCTTGAGATCTGCGAACAGGTAGAAGTCAGATGGGGCCAGATCTGGTGAATATGGGGGCTGTGGAAGCAATTCGAATCGTAAATCATTGAATTTCGCCATCGTTTTCACCGAATTGTGGATCGGTGTTTTGGTGAAACAGCGGTTTTTTCTTTGTCATGTGAGGCCTTTTCTGCTTGATTGCGTCATGAAATCGATCAAATAATGCAATGTAGTAGTCGCTGTTGATTGTCTTGCCCTTCGGAAGAAAGTCAATGAGCAAAATTCCTTGCGTGTCCCAAAAAAAGAATTCGAGTCTGTCAAATTAAATGTGTTCTTATCTTATCGACAAACATTGTCTCGCTAGCGTGTGATCACCTGGAACTTGCAGCCCGCAGGGCTGTATAGAGTAGGAGAACCCAGTATATCGCCTTCTGACATGGACAGACCCAAAGCCAAAGTGGAATCAATGATAGTAGAATCAGCCACCCGCTTGGGAAAGAACCCAGATTCTAGGCCTGTTTTGGTCAGGTTGGGCTCGCCATTCCAGAGACCTCGTATTTTTGAAAAATGCCATGTGTTTGCTACAATCAATTCATTGTTTCTCAATCCGATGTCCAATCCGAATGAATCCGTGATCATTCCGAACGACTTTCAATCCTTCCCAATCCGTCACCAACAACAACTTCAATTCAAATCAATCCTAAAATCTAATCCGAAACATACTTTTCAATCAGTGACCCCAATCCGATCGATCTGAACATACTTTTCAATCCGTGACTCCAATTCAAATCAATCCAAAAGACTTTTATTTATTTCTAATAAGTTCCCCCAATCCAAATGAATACGAAATCAATCCGAGCGACATTCAATCTTTTCCAATCCGTGGCCCCAATCTGACTGAATCCGAACTCACCCTTCAATCCTTTTAAATCCGAGGCTCGGCCTCGGATTAGGTCGGATTCATTTGGATTGAAACGTTGCTTTGACTTCGGATTAATTGGGATTGAAATTGAGTTGGATAGAAATTTTGGGTTGACTTTAGAATAGATCGGATTCAGTGGGATAGAAATCTTGGGCTGACTTCGGATTACTTCGGATTCAGCCGGATGGAAATCTGGAGTTTCACCTCGGATTAGGACGGATTCAATCGGATTGGCATCCTTGCTTCAAACCCGGATTCAGTCGGATTGTCATTTTTATTTCAATTTCGAATTAAATCGGACAGGAATCCTTTTTTCGAACTCGAATTGTGTCGTATTCAGTCGGAAAGAAATCTTGGTTTGACCTTGGATTAGGTCAGATTCAGTCGGATTGGCATCCTTGCTTTGAAATCGGATTCGGTCGGATTCAATCAGATTGCCATTCTAATTTCGACTTCGGACTAAATCGGATAAGAATCCTTGTTTGAAAATCGAATTGGGTCATATTCAGTCATATGGAAATCTTGGTTTGACCATGGATTAGTTCGGATTCAGTTGGATTGGCATATTTGCTTTGCAATTGGATTAGGTTGAATTCTATCGGATTTTCATTCTTATTTCGAGTTCGGATTAAATCGGACAGGAATCGGGTAGGATCGTCATTCTGATTTCGACTTCAGATTAAATCGGATAGCGATCCTGATTTCAAAATCGGATTAGGTCATATTCAGTAGGATAGAAATCTTGGGTTGACTTCGGATTGCTTCGGATTCAGTCGGATTGGCATTCTTGTTTTGAAATCGAATTAGGTAGGATTCAATTGTATTGTCATTCTTATTTCGACTACGGATTGAATCGAACAAGATCGTCATTCTTATTTCGACTTCGGATTAAAACGGATAGGAATCCTTATTTTAAAACCGGATTGGGTCGTATCCAGTCTAATAGAAATCTTGGTTTGATCTTATTTTGGTCGGATTCAGTTGGATTGGCATGCTTGTTTTTAAATTGGATTAGGTCAGATTCAATCGGCCTGTGTCGGATTCAATCGGATTGTCATTCTTATTTCGATTTCGGATTAAACGAATAGGAGTACTTGTTTTCAAATCGCATTGGATGATATTCAGTCAGATATCAATCTTGATTTGACGATGGATTAGGTCGGATTCCTACGTATTGGCATCCTTGCTTTGAAATCCGATTAGGTCGGATTCAATTGGATTGTCATTCTTATTTCGAGTTCGGATTAAGTCCAATAGGAATCCTCGTTTTTAAATTGGATTGAGTTATATTTAGTCGGATATAAATCTTGGTTTGATCTTGGATTAGGTTGGATTCATTCGGATTTTCATCCTTGCTTTGAAATCGGATTAACTCGGATTCAATTGGATTGTCATTCTTATTTCGACTTCCGATTAAGTCGGATAGGAATTTTCGTTTCAAAATCGCATCAGGTCGTATTCAGTCGGATAGAAATCTTGGTTTGACCTTGGATTAGTTCGGATTCAGTCGGATTAGCATCCTTGCTTTGAAATCGGATTAGGGCGCATTCTATCGGAGTACCATTCTTATTTCGATTTCGGATTAAATTGGACAGGAATCCTTGTTCCAAAATCGGATTGGGCTGTACTTAGTCGGACAGAAATCTTGGTTTGTCCTTTGATTGAGTCTCATTCAGTCGGATTGACATCCTTGCTTTAAACCCGGATTAGGTCGGATTCAATCTGATTGTCATTCTTATTTCGAATTTGGATTAAATCGGATAGGAATCCTTGTTTTAAAATCGGATTGGGTCGTATTCAGTCGAATTGCATCCTTGTTTAGAAATCGGATTAGGTCGGATACAATTGGATTGTCATTTCTATTTCGACTTCGTGTTAAATCGAATAGGAATCTTTGGTCCGACATCGGATTAGATCGGAATAAAACTGCTTAGTTCGGATCCAAATTCCGGAATGAAATGGATTCAAAAGGTTCGAATTTTTTCTATCCGAAACTTTCAGCAGGGCATATACAACATTTTTTAATCTTATAAGATTTTCTGTAAAATCGATAACAAAATGGAAAATGAACCGATTTTTTTCTAGAGAAGGGGATAATTAATACTTTAATAAATTAAACGCATTTTCTATATGCAAAGGTACACAATAAATTATATTCTACTTCAATTTAGGAAGCAACATCAGGTAGGTATGCTCCTTAATGTTTCAAGGTTATTAAGACTCACGTGACTTTCGGTTCAAGTACAGTCACAGCTTCCAATTTGGCTCCCCTACCGCACTGCGCATGCGTCGCACGAGCAGCCTCATTGGATGCTGATCGCGCGCTTATTTGAAATGACTGAATATGCAAATCAATTTTTCACAGTATATAATAATCATAGAGTACAAAAAAATTATTATGAATGATTTGACATTTACATTCGTGGAAAAAGGTACTCCTTCCTTTGATTTTAAAATCAATCATTTATTTTTAAAGTGTACAATCAAATAATTATTTCACCTTGCACTCTAAAAGACTATTTTGTGATCTTAAAATTAATTTTGATCATTTCCACAATGATGATTTATTATACAAAACTGATTTACACATCTATTAGTTTCAAATAAAGCGCGCCATTTACAGCTAATGAGTCTGCCGATGGAACGCATGCGCAGTGTAGTTGAGTGCCGAATTGGGAGCCCACCAGTGATTCTTACGGACCGTAACTTCTTCAACTGCGCATGTACTGAAAAGCGCGGGTCTATTTAAAATTATAAAGTATGCACTTGTAATATTACAATAATAATAAATTATTTTAAGAAATTAAATATTTCTATGGTTCAATTTGATTAATTTCTTGAAGTGAACAATGTTTTTAATATTTATCTGTAGGATTATTGATGGTATTTATTGATTTCAAATAGACCCGCGCTTTTCCGTACATGCGCAGTAGGAAAAGTCGCGGTCCGTTTAGCATCACTGGTTGAAACGCAGTTTGCATGTTTACGTTTTTTGATCCTCATCCTGTCTTGTAAAATTTCGTCTTTTCTCTGAGAATAATAATGAGTAAAAGAAAGGCGACAGCTGATTCTGAAAATCCAAATCAAGATCTTTGCGAATTTTTAACAGGTAAAAATGCCATCTTTCTTTTCATATTTATTTCACTGTTCAAATTTTTATAATCGAAACCTAACCTCAAAATAAGCGCCTCTTGCGCAGTTTGAAGGATTTGAAGCATTGTTTCTAAATTCATGATTTTAAAATAATAACTTTGAAAATATAGAATATTACAAAAATGATGAGTTAATTATTTCCTAAAATTTCGAGAAAGAATGTGGACGATTTTAGAGAAAAAATGTTCAATTAGCAAGATTAAAAAGTTTTATACAAAATTCAAGTAAGTTTAAGAGATATTTGGGAGCTTTAAAAAGATTCAGCATTAATTTAAAATTGGAATAGATCTTTCTAAACTTAAAAAATGTACATTTTTGAATATTTGAAAATAAAATTTTTGAGAAGCTTGAAAGATTTTAGGATGGTAAAAAAACTTCTTAAAATTCCTGGGAAAATGTAAAAAGATTTTTTATTTTGAAAATAAATTTTTCAGAGAAAATTGACAGAAATTTCAAAAGTTTTTAAATTTTTTTAATGAAATTTCGAAAAAGAATTGGAATGATTTTTAAGCAAAATCTTTCAATTAGCAAGATTAAAACTATTTATAAAAAATGCGAGTAAGTTTAAGACATTTCGAAATTTTTTAAATAGTCAAAATTTGTTTAAAAGTTGAAAATATTTCGAAAGTTTTAAAAAATTTGAAGAAACAAAATTCAAAAGGTTTAAAGATAATAAAAAATGTTTCTTGGGATCACTTAAACTGATTTTTTATTTTAAAAATTTAATTTTAAGACAATATTTTTTTTTAAATTTAACATTTCAAAAGATTTCCAAAATTGTCAAAAAAGAATCTGGGAGATTTGAAAGCAATTTTTTTAATTTTTTAGAACGTCAAGAACAAATTTTGGAAGAATTCGAATTGAAAATGGCTAATTCGTTTTGAAAATGGTTACAAAATTATTTTAAGTTTGAAAAGATTTCCAAAAACTGTAAGCAAAATATAAATTTTTAAAGATTTAAAAAAAAAATTTCAAATCCTTTTCAGAAGATTGAAAAGTTTCAAGAAAATTAAAAAATGTCTTGAAATTCCTGGGAAAATTTTTTATTACTTTTTATTCTGAAAAAATAATTTTTAAAGAAAATTTGAAAAAGTTTCAAAATATTACAAAATATTATTATAATTTCAAAATATTTCTACAAATTTCGAAAATATGTGGAAGATTTTAAAGGCAAATTTTTCAATTAGCAAGATTACAAATATTTATAAAAAAAAATCCGATCAATTTGAACAAACATCTGGAAGTTTTAAAAAGATTCAATAGTAATTTAAAACTTGAAAACTTTTTTAAAATGTTTGAAAAAACGTACATTTTTTAAATAAAAATTTCTTCAAATTCCTGGCAAAAATTAAACTGACTTTTTATTTTTAAAAATAAATTTTAAGAGAAAATTGACAAATATTTCAAAACATTTGTAATTATTTCCTAAAATTTCGGAAAAGAATGTGAACGATTTTAGAGAAAAAAATGTTTAATTAGCAAGATTACAAAGTTTTATACAAAATTCAAGTAAGTTTAAGAGATATTTAAAAAGATTCAAGATCAATTTAAAACTGAAAAAGATTTTTTTAAACTTAAAAAAATGTACTTTTTTGAATATTTCTAAATAAAATTTTTGAAGCTTCTTAAGCATTTTGAAAAGTTTCACGGTAATAAAAAATATTTCTTAAAATTCATGGAATAATTTAAACTAATTTTTTATTTTGAAAAATTAATTTTATAACAATATTTAAAAAGACTTTAAAACATTTCAAAAGATTTCCAAAATTGTCAAAACAGAACCTGGAAGATTTGAAGGCATCTTTTTTAATTTTCAGAATTTTAAGAAATTGTTTGGAAAAATTCAAATAATTTCAAAAGATATTTAGAAGGTTTAAATGTCTTGGACAGGATTAAAAAATAATTTGGAATTTGAAAACATTACAACCTTTTTTTTTTAATGTAAATTTTTGAAGATTTCGACAAAATTTTCTAATCTTTTTGAGAAGTTTGAAAAATCGTTCGTGGTTTAAAATTCATCTCATTTTTGTCAAGGAATAGTTGAAGATTCAACTATTTTTTGGTAAATTAATTATTTTCGTGAGTTCAACTGTTTTTAATTTCAAATTAAAATCTTTTTTTGTTAAAAATCCATTTTATGAATAAATTTTATAAATCCAGTTTGATTGAAATTTAATTTTGCATAAATTAAAATTTATCTATTCCTTTTTTTGGTTGAAAATTGATCTTTTTTATTTGAAATATCAACTATTTGGATTAAAATTCACGTATTTTGTTGAAGATTCATCTTTTTTTGTAGAAAATTGATCTTTTGGGTTTAAAATTCAATTTTTTTTTAGTAAATTCACGTATATTGTTGAAAATGCAATATGTGTACTTATTTATGATACAAATAATACAATATTCCATTCTTTCTTTTAGAGCTTGCAGATTACGAACGGAACGTGAGCAAAAATATTTACAAATACAATGCTTATCGAAAAGCAGCCAGCACTCTCAGCAAATTACCTGAACGAGTAAAAAGTGGAGCTGATGCTAAAAAACTCCCAGGAATTGGTGAAAAAATTGCTAAAAAGTTGGATGAGTTTTTAAAAACTGGGAAATTGCAGAAACTCGAGGAAGTATGTTCTTGTAATACATTATTACTAGAGAAGTTTACCAAAAGGAAAAAAAAGGGAGAAGTGTACCTTTTATTCAGTTAAAAAAATATTTTTTCGTTATTTTAATGGAACTTATTTAGAGAAATATAAATAGAATAGATAAAATATGACATTGAATAAAATTTTCTGTGAAAATGAACTTTTTTTCTTGAAAATAGATCATTTTAGAGTAAAAAGTCGACTGTTTTGTAGACAAAATTTTTTTTTTTGCTTGGAAATTGAACTATTTGGTTAAAAGTTGAACTGCTTTGTTAAAAATTAATTTGTTTATTAAAAATTCATTTTTTGTTGTTAAAAATGCAATATTTTCACTTGAAATATTAATCTATTTGAAAATCAAACAATTGGGTTGAAAATTAACTTTGCTATTGAAAATTAAATTCTTTTGAAGAAAATTAATTTTTCTGGCTTGAAAATTTATTGTTTTTTGTTAAAAAATAACTATTTTGTTAGAAAATTCAACTATTTGGTTGAAAATTACCTTTTTTTGTTGAAAATTAAATTCTATTATAGAAAGTTAATCTTTTTTGGTTAAAAAATGCAACTGTTTAACTGAAAAATACTTTTTTTGTTGAAAATTAAATTCGTTCGTAAAAAATTAATCCTTTTGGCTTGAAAATTCATCTTTTTTGTTAAAATATAACTATTTTATTAGAAAATTTGTCTTTCTTTTTTGGTAGAAAATTCAATTAAACGGTTCATAATTCATTTAGTTTGTTATAAATGCAATACTTTGTTAAAAATTCGTGGTTTTGGGTGGCAAATTTAACTATTTTGTAAAAAATAAACTTTTTTGTTTGTTGAAAATGGGTAATTTTAGGGTAAATATTCGTCTTGGTTGAAAAATAAATCCTTTTGTAGAAAATTAATATTTCTGGCTTGAAAATTCATCTTTTTTGGTTAAAACAAAACTATTTTGTCAGAAAATTTTTATTTTTTTATTGTTGAAGATTCAACTATACGGTTAAAAATTCAACTATTTTGTTAAAAATGCAATATTTTTACTTGAAATATTAATCTATTTGAAAATCAAACAATTGGGTTGAAAATTAACTTTGTTATTGAAAATTAAATTCTTTTGAAGAAAATAAATTTTTCTGGCTTGAAAAGTTATTGTTTTTGGTCAAAAAAATATCTATTTTGTTAGGAAATCCGTATTTTTTTATTTGTAAAAAATTCAACTATTTGGTTGAAAATTCATTTTTTTGTTGAAAATTAAATTCTATTATAGAAAATTATTATTTTTTGGTTAAAAAATGCAAATGTTTGGTTGAGAAATACTTTTTTTGTTGAAAATTAAATTCTTTTGTAGAAAATTAATCCTTTTGGCTTGAAAATTCATCTTTTTTTTTTAAATAATTATTTTATTAGAAAGTTCGTCTTTTTTTCGTAGAAAATTCAACTATTTGGTTGAAAATTATTTTTGTTGTTGTTGAAAAGTCACTTTTTGTATTGCATATTCATAATTTTATTTAAAAATTCATCTCTTTGGTTGAAAATGTAACTAGTTTGTTAAAAATTCGTGGTCTTGGGTTGCAAATTCAACTATTTTGTTAAAAATAAACTTTTTTTCATTGAAAATGGGTAATTTTAGGGTAAATATTCAACTGATTTGTAGAAAAATCGTCTTTTTAGCTTAAAAGTTGAACTGCTTTGATAAAAATTCATCTCTTTGTTTGAAAATTCTTTTTTCTTTTGTAGAAAATTCAACTATTTGGTTGAAAATTACCTTTTTTGATTAAAAATTAAATTCTATTGTAGAAAATTAATTTTTTCGGTTAAAAAATGCAACTGTTTGGCTAAAAATTAATCTGTTTTGGTTGAAAAATAAATTCTTTTGTAGAAAATTAATATTTCTAGCTTGAAAATTAATCTATTTTGGTTAAAAAACAACTATCTTGTTAGAAAATTTGTCTTTTTTGGTAGAAAATTCAACTAAAAAGTTAATAATTCATTTAGTTTTTTAAAAATGCAATATTTTTACTTGAAATATTGAACTATTTTGAAAATTTAATTCTTTTGAAGAAAATTAGTAAAAAAGCTTGAAAAGCTTAAAAAATCCATCTTATTTGGTTAAACAACAACTATTTTGTTAGAAAATTTGTCTTTTTTGGTAGAAAATTCAACTGAACGGTTAATATAATCTATTTTGTTAAAAATGCAATATTTTTACTTGAAATATTGAACCATTTTGAAAATTAAATTCTTTCGTAGAAAATTAATCTATCTGGCTTGAAAATTCATCTTTTGGTTAAAACAAAAATATTTTGTTAGAAACATTTTTTTTTTTTTTTTTTTGAAAATTCAACTATACAGTAAAAAATTCAAATTAAAATTAAGAGAACTTAATCAGTCATCAAATGCGAGGTGAACTTAAACTTTTAGCCGGTAGTGTATTATTATTTTTATTATTCATTAATTATTTATTTTATTATTATTGTATAACTACTTATTAATAATTGTGAATCATGAACATAATTATATAATAAACATGTAATGTGCGAGTGGTAAATCAATAATATTTAACTACATATTTATTAAATAAGCAGTTAGCAATTTATGTTCATGGTCACTCCTGTCATTGTAACTTCGGGTGTAAGTCATTTTTAACATTCTTTAACTTCGTCAATTACCGACGCGCAACGTCTGAAAAATGCCGAAAACTGCGAAGTAACTCTCGGGACTAGGTCTACCGGCCAAGAGGGCGCTTTCAGCAGCCCGATTTTGACGGAGTCTCTTATTCCATTTCATGAGCAATCTCCCACCTCATCTCTGCCTATACTAGTGACCACAGCCTGCAGTTAGTCTCAGATACTCTGAGAGTTAATCACGAGAACTCTTGCTCCAGCCGGCCAATGCAGAAAAATCCCTGTCGGGAATATTCGTAACTATGTCGAATGCTCATTTGTCCAGCTCGCCGCGCCGGTACCAGTGACTTCCCGCGCGACTAACTTTTCGAGGGAGTCGCATGGGAAGTCGCAAGAAATCTGGTTAGTCCGGGGGAGATCTCTACGAAGTCTTCGTTATTCCGGTGGCAATCGTTATTAGTCTGACTTCCTGATTTCTGAGTGACCAGCCCGTCGCAATTTCCAGAAGGAAAAGAGGTATCAAGTATAAGCCACCTATACAGTGTACACAAGGGGCGTCACTTGTAAAAAGGATAAGTCACTGACGAGTTGAATGGAAGAGTAATAATAAGTTAGTAAGTCTATAGCTGCTCTCTGGGTCGAATCTGTGACTGTTTTTGGGATTTCTCTACTTGAAATCGTACATCAACTTGAAACTTTGGAGCCGTACAGAAAGTGATTAATAAGTTTTTTACATTCTCATCATTTATGATTGGGAAAGTATTAAAATTTTCCGAAGTTTGACCCCTCAGTTTTTCAACGGATCTCCACGTTTTCAGATCCCCTGCAGCCGAAAATGAAGTTTTGGCGATGGTGTCTGTCTGTCCGTCCGTATCGTCCGTAAATACGATAACTCTTGAGAAAATGAACAGATCAAATCAAGCTTTGGCACAATTTTTGTAGGTGCTAAAAGAGAAAACGAGTTCGTTAACCAGCTTTTTTGGATTGAAATCCAAAAAGTTAGAGCATTTTAAAAAATGTTGACATAATTTTTTTCAAGATTAGAAAGTTTTATGTACGGCTATTCATGATACTCGAAAAGCCGATTTACAGCATTTATAGAATTTTAAAAATCAATCAAAACTCACAATTTTAAGCCAAACAACACACGATATGAAAGAAAGTCAAGTAAAGAAAAACTTTGCTTTTTGAAAGCCCTACAAGATTATCATAACAACTTTTGGATTTTTTTCGGAAAATCGAAAATTCAAATTTTGATTGCACAAAAATTAATGGAAAATCCGAAATTTCCATTTTTGGTCAAACTATGCGAGATACGAAAAAAGATGAAAATACAAGAATTGTGATCCCAAAACACATCTACAAATTTATTTGTGATCACTTCTTGAAGGGACGTGTAGTTTTTGTTTTATTCGTGAAAAATAACATTGAAAATAAACAAATAAATTTGCTAGAAAAACGACAAAAGGTACGAAAAAAATTGATAGACAAAAGTTATACGCCCAAAAAACGTATACAAATATGTTTCCATTTATTACATTCTCGTCATTCATGATTCAGAATGTATTAAAATTGTCCGAAATTTGACACCATATAATTCAAGTTTCGAATTAAACGAAATGAAATACGAAAAACAAAGCCTTAAAGAGCAATTATAGATTTTGAGAAGTCCTCAAAATTTTCTTTCAGCCATTTTTTAATAGAATTTTTCATTTTGGTTTTATGTATCGAAAGTCATTCTCGCGATTTGCGCTTGGTCTTTGTATTTCACCCACGTTTATGCACAGACATTTCAAAATTAAAGGTTAAAGCATCAACAACTGTAATTTGGTAATTGTGAATTTTCTTTTTTTAATGCTTCTTCGGCTTCAACGAACACATTCTTATCATGTGTCTCGTGCTTCGCACTCGATTTTGTCGAAAATGCGAACTTTTCTACATTATGTTCAACACTATTATATCAAAGGCATATTATATTTGTTTCTGTACCTCAGCATGAGATTATGATTCAGATACTGCAAAATAAGGTACAAATTTATTTATCATGATAACTTCAATATTTTTTTCTTATTTTGCATTAAATGTTATCCTCAACAAACCTGAAAAATGTATCATTTCAATAAATTTATAATAATCAAATTCATAATATGAATTGGTATTGAGACAAGCGTATTTGCGTTGTCATTGACTTAAGCCTTTTTGCCATATATTTATTTTTTAATATTTTTAATGCTATTTTTCACGATTAAAACAAAAGCTACGCTTCTTTAAAGAAATTAATCATGACAAACTTTTATAGCTCTTTTTTGTGTGAGCAACTTTTGTCTTTTAATTTTTTTCATAGTTTGTGTCGTTTGTCCATAAAGTTAATTATTTTATTTTTTATTTTATTTTCTAACATTAAAACAGAAGATACGCATCCTATCGAAAAGTGATTGCCACCAAAGGCCGTAGCAGGATAAGCATGGTCTGGGTACCCCCGCTCAGATGTGATACATATTGCAGGCGTAAGTGGCTACCCCTATGAAATAAATTTACCCCAAGTATCATCTAAAAAAATTTTGTTTGAGAAAAGATGAAAACAAATTTTGAAAAATAAAAAAATCCAATTTTCTCGAAAACGGCTTGACCGATCTTGGTGGTTAAGATATATGTTATAATGGGTACTGAAGAGGTTCTTCGAAAAATTGAAGAACCAATTCTGTTTATTTTAAGAGGATGACAAAAATTATTAAAATTTTTAAAGAATTTTTTTATAGGAATTACTTCTGGTACAGCAACCATTTCCCCCCTATATCATGCTCACATTAAAGGCTGTAATATATATTTTTGCGAAGATAATCAGAGCATTAGTTCATACTTAAAAAAAATAAAAACTACTTGTTGACCCCTCAGATCTATGTTTATGACGCAATAAGTTATACGCAATAGTGTAATACAAACCAAATGCAATATAATTATTCCATTAAAAACACATTTTCTCGTGAATTACCCAGTCACAGTGTCAACTGCTTCTAAGTAGATAGAAAAACACTTCTCTTCGCTTACTGCTGACATTCGCCAAACTTATTTCATATTTCATGTTTGCCCAGGATAGTATCCCTTACTTTATGTACACCATATACAGCTATATACATCTTATATTAATAACTTAACAAAACATATATGGCAACTAATTTTCAAGTGTTCTGATTAATTCACAATAAGTGTACGCATACACTGAGAAAAAAAATTTTGGATCCAAAGAAATGCATTTCTTTGATTCCATTTATTTCATAAAAAAAGCCATTCACTTAATTGTACTGCATATTGTTTAAAAACAACAGAATCATGCATTGATTCAAAAAAATCATTTCCTTAGGTGCTGTTTCTTTAAAATAAAGAAATATTTCTTGGCCTCAGAATATGAGATAATTAACTCAAGGAATTGATACTTTTAAAAATAAGAACCTGAAGTCGGCTCCAAAGGTATAGGCCCTCCTTTTTCAAGGGTCCACTTTGACCTGTTCCCAAAAGAAGGGCGACGTTAGAAAAAATCTGAAAAAATTCACAGATATTCTTTGAATGTGCCTCAAATGTGCAGTTTTGTAATGCGATTGCTGTGCAATAATTGAATTGATGATAAAATCATTCTTACGCAAGAGATATAATTTTGAATATTTCTGAGTTTAATCAGTGCGGGCGCGTGACCAGCACAGCGAGACAAGTGGCAGCAAAAAAAAGTACCCTTTCTATGACAATAGTAATTCCAGAAGCAAGCCAAATAGCCGAAGCAGATGTGCTTGAACGAAGCAGGGCCTTCTCAACGTCTTCAAGATGCATTTACGGAGCGGGTTCTCAGAAAATCGAAACCCAATTGGGAATATGAACCCGACTAAACATATTTTTGATATGAACAAATTTGTCATATAACTTTTTTTTAAACTCCTGCAATCCTGAATATCTTTTAGAATGTCTTCGATTTTTTTGAAAAATTCACATTATTTTGTAAAGTTTCCGAAATCTTCACAAATATTTATGGAAGCGTGATTTTTCAAAATAAACAATTATTACAAATATATCTTTTCACATAATTTGAATGTTTCCTGCAAATTGAAAGTAATTGCCTTTATAATTTTTGAGTTTTTTTACGAACTTCTACATATTTTTTACAATAGTAAAAAAATGAAACATTGGAAAAGATGTTCGAAATTATCGAAAAAGAATGTAAGAAATTCAGTCCCTTTTTTATTTCGCAGGATTTTGAAGATAACTTTAGGAACAATTTGAATAATTGTAAAAGATATGTAGAAGTTCTTAAAAAAATTCAAAAATTATTTACAGTCTGAAAATATTGTACAACATTTGAAGCAAACTTATTTAGATTTCGGAATTCAAGTTGCAAGCTTTGTGAGTATTTCGATAGGTTCGAAGAGAATAAAAAAATGTTCCTAACATTTCTACGGAGATTTAAATGATTTCTTATTTTGACTCATGCATTTCAGAAAAAATAGTAAAAAAAATGAAACATTCGAAAAGATGTTCGAAATTCTCGAAAAAGAATGCAAAAAATTCAGTCACTTCTTTATTTTGCAGGATTTAAAACAAATTTGAGGAACAATTCGAATAATTGTATTTGAGAAGAGAATAGTAAAAAAATGAAACATTCGAAAAGATGTTCGAAATTCTCGAAAAAGAATGTAAAAAATGCAGTCCCTTTTTTATTTTGCAGGCTTTTGAAAAAAATTTTAGGAACAATTCGAATAATTGTAAAAGATATGTAGAAGTTTATAAAAAAATTCAAAAATTATTTACAGTTTGGAAATATTGTAAAACATTGTAAACTAATGATATATTTCTTCAGTTTTCGAAACTAAAGTTGCAAGCTTTTGGACAATTTCGATAGTTCGAAGAGAATAAAAAATGTAAGAATGCATTTGAAGGTAAGAATGAAAAACTGAAACGTTTGATAAGATTTTTTAAAAATCTTTAGTACCAATTCCAATCATTCTAAAAGATATTCACAAGTTCTGTAAAAAACGTAAAGGCAATTACTTTCAATTTGCAGGAAACATTCAAATTATGTAAAAAGATATATAGAAGTTCTGAAAATATTTTCGAAATAATTTAAGGTTTCAAAAGGTTTCCAGCGATGTAGAACGAAATATAGATTTTGCTATAGTTGAAATAATTTTTTCAAGGATTTTCAAAGGTTTCAAAACAATGTAAAAATGTCGTAAGGATTCTTGTGAAAATTTGTAATAATTGTTTATTTTGAAAAATCACGCTTCCATAAATATTTGTGAATATTTCGGAAACTTTACAAAATAATGTGAATTTTGCAAAAAAATCTAAGAAATTCTAAAAGATATTCAGGATTGCAGCAGTTTCGAAAAAATGTATATGACAAATTTGTTTATATCAAAAATATTTTCAGTCGGGTTCATATTCGCAATTGGGTTTCGATTTTCTGAGAAACCGCTCCGTAAATGCATCTTGAAGACGTTGAGACGGCCCTGCTTCGGCCATTCGGCTTGCTTCGGGAATTACTATTGTCATAGAAAGGGTATTTTTTTTGCTGCCACTTGTCTCGCTGTGCTGGTCACGCGCCCAGACTGATTAAACTCAGAAATATTCAAAATTATATCTCTTGCGTAAGAATGATTTGATCATCAATTCAATTATTGCACAGCAATCGCATTAGAAAACTGCACATTCGATGCCATTAAACGGTTTCATATCTTCATTCGTTCGCAAGATAAAGTTTTTCTAAATAAACCACCGTAAAACGTAAACTATTGCATATTTCAGCATTTTGGAAAATGCATTGCATTCAGAAATGTTCAAAGAATATCTGTGAATTTTTTCAGATTTTTTCTAACATCGCCCTTCTTCTGGGAACAGGTCAAAGTGGACCCTTGAAAAAGAAGGCCGAAAATCCCTGTTTTTTGGGACGTTTTGCTTTGTAACTATTGATCAAAATTTTTTACGACAAAAGTGAAGATGTTGTATTAAAAAGACTTCAAGCTTTCAGATACTTTCCATTAGACATTTCAGAGATTTTTTTTGTGCGAGTTGCAAGCAAGAAAAGTGAGGGGCCTACCCTCGGACCCGACTTTAGGTTCGTTCAAACTCGTGAACGAAGCCAGCCGCGCGTGTCGCGCGCGACAAAATTGTGTTCGCCCGGCTGGCAGATTTTTACATTTTAGTATCACGTAAATTAATAGTAGGTATATTATGCATCGAGGGAGTGAAAGAACCTTTTTCTGTCGAGTGCGATATTTGCAGAATGAGCTGAAGGTTGAGGCGCCGAATGTGCTGCCAAGACTCAGCTATGAGATTTTTGTCTCTCTTACCAAATTGTTTTTCCCTGGTCAAAAAACAGAAATGTCTGGCCCCTTGATACGCTCGAAACCCCACGTTTTAGATGCATGCTTTGGAAAAATAATTATTTGGGAGCTACATACAATCACCGAGAAAATTATTTTTTGTTCTTTTGAGAAATGATAAGTTTATTCCGGTCTAGAAATTTGAAATTGGATCATAAGAATTTGATATCCTGGATTATTATTCAGCTGAATGGCTTTAATATTCTCAATAGTTTATCGAGGACAGTGGCCAATGAATTAACTGCATTTGCTGAAAGGGAGGTGAACGGGAGAGGGAGGAAGGGAGGAGGGTCGAAGGGCGCAGGGTCAGGAAAGAATTGGCGTTGAGGGAATGCCGAGATAAAATTACATTATCGCTAAAGCGTCCTCCACCAAGAGGGTGAAATCACGTCCCGTAATTCCCGGGCATTAAGGTAAACGTCTCTCGCAATGCGCAGGTTCCGTTGGCATGGAAACAGTTCCAACCCCATTCTTTCCTTCAATCAATAACTTATGAAACCACCATCCCTCCTGGCTCTCTCCTTGATTCACCCTCACCCAAGTGGCTGTTAGCTTCGCCGTCATGGCGTATTCGTAATGGACCTCAAATACCTGGATATAAATTTTTTAAATAAGGCATGAATATTTTCCAAACTCAATTTGACCTAAGTTTCATTTGATTGATAATCAGGTTACTGGACAGCCATTTTTCAATATTTTTGAATTTCTATTCACCATAGTATTTACTTATCCTAATTTTCATTTAACCTGATTTATATTTTTCTGCATTTTTTATTTGATATAATTTTCTCTTTTTCGTATTAAAGAAATAAGTTTGTGGCTTAATTTTCAACAACTGCATGCGTCAAAAATAAATTACCTACTCTTTATATGGGTGACGATAATGTGGTTTAAATATTTTCACCAATATCCGCGCCGGAACTTGCGACTTATATGCCCGTTGAGAAGAATCTAAGTTGGTGTTTTCTCGATTGTTGACTACACCGTTGACTAGATGAGCTTTAGTCCACTAGAGAACTAAGTAATGCTAAGTTTATTCGCCAGGTACCCCTTCTCCCTGCAACTTAGATTCTTCTCAAAGAGCATAGTCGCACGTTTCGTTCTGCGGTGATTGGGGAAGGTATCGTGTATCCCGTTAGTTGCACAATGTACTATTTTGTCAGAGAAAATTGAAAAATAAATAACATAGTAATATTTTTAATATTGCAAGGACCTTCAGTGATGAAATCATTTCTATCAATCAGAAATGAAAATCGTTGGTTCATTATCATGGCTTTGTAAGCTAACTTCCGAACCTCAAATCATAAATGTTGAAAAGGTTGACAAATTTTTTGGCACGGTACTTCTACTAAGCACGTAACTGTATTTGCATATTGAAAAATGTGCAGATTTTATAATAAATTAAAAAATAGAGCCTTCACGAAAATTCGTTCCTTTATAGTCAATATGGTTGTCTATTTTCATCTTTTAAATTAAATTTATAAAAAAAAATTAAACGTTTTTTTGACCATGACCCTATTATGATAATTTGAAAATGACTTTTGTTTAAATATTCATCAATTAAAACCTAAAATATGGAGTTAAACAAATAAGGATGAGCGTTTTAGAAAAAATACCATCCAAAACTAATACGAATACAGAAGTACGCAATTTTGAGAAAGATGGTATTTTCAGATTTGCTTAAAATTGAAAAATTCTCCATAATAAATAGGTTTTCTAATTTAAAATTGTTGAAAAAAATTAATAATATTACTAGCTTTTTTATTTTATAATATTATCTTTATTATTGTTGCACTTGAAATAAAGTTAATCTGCAGCCCGTACACCAGTCTTTTTGACCGGGGCGTTTTTTTTTAAGACTGGTGTTTTCAATTATTAAATAATTATTTTATTGCCCTTCAGCGTACTATATCAATTTTACCTGATGCTTTACGCAATATCACATTTAAGAATGGATAAAATGGAGAATTTGGACGCCCGGCCAAACAGACCTCTGTGTTCCGTGAAGGGGTGTATGGACTGCAGGTGAAGGACGATTATTGTTCCTTTTAAGATTTAAATCTTTACAAATTGTTCATTTGATGTGAACATTTATTTGCAAATAGTAAGATAACAATAAAAATTACCTAGCTTATTATTTATTTTCAAAGAATAAAAATGAAGGGTGTCACGGTAGAACGTTGCAAGTGCCAAAGAAAACGTTTTCTAGGAGAGCGAAGAACGTGCTCAAAATTCGAATTATTTAGGAAATACAAATCTCGTTAACATAAAATACATCATTAAAACACCAAGAGCATGTTAAACTAAATCCCTTTCGAGGTTCGAGTGACTCACTCGGCTCTAGCCACGTTATACTGCCAGGGATCAAGGAGTTCATATGAGAAAAGTGATCAAGTGAAGTCTAGGAGAAGATGTAAGGGATAGGGCGTATATATTTTCAGACTAATCTAGAGTTCGCGCGTTGATTATTTGAATTACACGTTTGTTCCGCAAAACTGCTCTGACTTAGGTCACTGATCAATCTCTCTAGCAATTACTCCAGGCAAAGAGCTTCCCAAAGTTGTCATGTTTTATAGATCACACGAAAATATGCAAACATACTGATGATCACATTGTAAGATCCATAGTCTTTACTCTTATCACATCTACTGAGTAAGTCTTTCCACGCGGGCCCATTATTATCCAAGGTCTTTCGTTTTAGGCATCTTTCACTTCAATGAAACTCTTTAAAACACATTGCTTATAAACTATTTCGCTTCAAACTTTCCCGCCCTGGCAAAAAACTATAGCTTTCTTCACGTCTATATATTTTCTCATACATGCTCTTGTGTTTCTATTTTTTTTATATCTTTTCGCCTCAGGGTCTCATTCACACATTCCCGCCATTGATTCCTCGGTCTGCCTCTGCGTACGCTACCATTTACTTCACTAAATATATTTGTTCTGTCAGTCGTTTCATTAGCGTTTTATCGCATACGTTCCGTAGGACTTATATGCCAAGTGCGTTAACTTTACTTTTATCCTTTTCTTGGAAGGTCCTGGTCTCGCTAACGTACAGCACAGTGGGTGCAAGTACAGAATTATGTATTGCAATTTTAGCTTTATTTGTTATACTTTTACTTCTGGTAACGGCTCCTACACTAAGTAAACTCGACTACTCCTTAAGGTGGGGAATTAACTTTCTCTGCTCAAGCAGAAGGCGAGTTCAGATCGGATCATGGTGAGGGGCCTTAGAAGTTCCGCGGGTAGCGACGACCCGAAAGCCGCAGCGAAGACCGCCGTGATGGGTAAGAGTTCGTGGTTAGTAGGGTGGAAGTACCTGCGCGAATTCGACTAAGCAGCGAAAATCCGCCAAGAAGTGAACTACCGTGTCGAGGGCTGAATGTTATCAGGGAATGGTGACATATATGATGCCTCTGGGACACCGGGTGACCTCTTAGAGTAAAATAACCTTATCTCTTCAAGTGGGACTGCAGCGATTGACCAAGTATTTCCCTAGAATACTTCGGAATCTGTGAGTGGGGAACCATCTGGGGGTAACCCTGACGCAGTGGGTGGTAGGGACTTAGGTGGACCATAGTGCGTGCTGATGCAGGGAGATCAAAACAAATAGTAAAACCACGACAAGCTAAATTGTCGGGCGTTGCTGGGAAGAGGTTTAGACGCCAATTATTAAATAAATCGGACCCAACAAGCAGCCAAATGGGAACTTCAAAGAGGCCCCTTTCCGATAGCAGCACACCGAATAAAATCAAGAAACAGAAGAAAATGCGGATGAGAGGTCCAACATTCTCTTATAGCCAGGCTCTTTAGTCACCTAAAAGTGGCCATAGTCGCCGAGTGGTTCCCAATAACAAAACTCGACGACTATCAGGTCAAGGCAATTGAAGCGTCATTAGAGAAGAAAATGGAGGAAGTGCAACCTAGGGAAGTCATCCAAAGATTTCAAGATTGCTGTTTCAAAAATGATGCTTTCATCCTCATCTACTCAGACGAAGTGTCCTGAATTCAGCTCATTGTAGGAGCTCAGATCCAAGTGATCGACAGCAAAAACCTCCCAAGGGCAGTAAAGCTGTTGGCTCAGATTCCTAGTGTATCCGTGGAACCAACAGCAGTATTACATAAAATGATAGCAATCCAAAATCAGACCATGAAAACGGGAGAATGAAAGGTAATCGATGTCAATGCGAGTCGTTAAGCTACCCAAATTATAATAATTGCAGAGACATGAGTGTATAAGAAGATCGACTGCAGGCCTAACTATGGATTAAAGAGGATCGATATGAAGATCCTCTCAAAAACCAAAGTTTATTTTCAAAGACAGAGCTCTGGATCTGTTTTTGGAAGAGGTGAAGGAGACAACTAGAAGTTAAAATGGACACTAGATGTCCCCCTACTATTGTGGGTTTTATCCAGATAAACCTTCGTCACGCTGAAGGAGCGTCTGCTATCTTAAGCAAACTTTTTCCAGTGGAACAAACGGCTTTTACCTTAATGCAGAAACCTTGGACATACAAGGTGAAAGTTGAATCTATGCGAAAAAGTTATATATAGTTTATATATAGTAGACAAAACACTGATATTTTTCATCTGTTTTATACAGAACAGTTTATAAAACAAGTGTGAAATATCATTGTCCTGTCCACTATATATAAACTATAGTTATATAATTTTTTCACCTTGGGAGGGGCTCAAGTAACAAAAACGGATCATTCCATTATAATAGATCTGCAGAAACATCTAGGGCAAGAAATATTGAGCACCATTAAGAGGCAGGTGCCAACCTATGGTGATTTTCTCAGCGCACGTACTCTTCGACACCCAGGAACCACCACCATCTAAGAAATTAAGCTATTGCTCATCGAATGTGATGCTAACGCACATCATTCGACTTGGGTTAGTAAGAACATTAACCACAGGGGTGAGTCTTTATTAGATTACCTCTTAACTACTGATTTAGCTTGATTGAATCGGGAGACAATCGGTGACATCTGAATGTTGTGAGGTAATTGATTTGACCTTATGTTTGATAAGTATTGGCGAAGTTTTCTAGGGATGACATGCATCGTCGGATACGTCCCTTTTGGACCATCCTTTTGCTACAGAATTTTTTTCTGTGTGTCATTATAGCGCTCTCAGTAATGGAGAACTGAACTATCTACACGAAACTTGTCACAATCAAATGCATTGCTGTTTGGGGGGCCTGTTTTCGTCATCTTACAAAAAGGTATGAACGAACCACAATGGAGACAATTGTCTTTTTTTCTTCAAGAAGACAGACAAGGATGCACCCTGGTGGAATCTTACACTCGAAGACCTGAAAAAGGATACTCGACGATTTTTTAACAGGGCAAAAAGGAGGGGAAGAAGATATAATTATAAGATATAAAATGCCTTAAGGGACTTATGGAGGGGGCATTGTCAGGGAATCAAGAATATACCTGACGGTGATAGACTTCCCAAAACCTTGACAAGCGCACTTTAGTTCGTTTTGGACATTCCGATGTTGTACCTTGTTGCAAGGAAGATTTCGGCAGCGGAAGTCTAGAGACTCCTAGTAAGGAGCAACCCCAGTGATGTTGAGGTAAAAGATTTACATGGCATAAGTAAGCATATAGCATTCGAGGATAATACTCTCGCAATGAAAATTGATATTATGTTGACGAAATTACCCTTCATGCAACCCTTCAAGGTCATTTTCCCTAAAAGGGAAGAACGGCATGATGAAGGGAGGAGGAAAGAATTCATTTCACCAGAAGGTTATGTTTGGTACACAGACGGCTCTAAAGACTCCTTAGGAACAGGGGCTGGAATTTTATGAGAGGAAGCCCAGGCCTCAGATAACAAGACCTCTAAGCACATTCCCTACAGTTTTCCAGGCCCAAATAATAGCTATCAAAGCTTGCCTGGAAGGTAAGTGGGCTTACGAAGGCCAGCATATTTACGTTTGTTCTGGCATTCAAGCCGCACTTAAGGCTCTTACTTATCAAGAGTTAACTTCCAGAGTAGTTTGGAGTTGTCTTCAAGATCTTGTTAATGTTGCCAGTAAAAACTGAGTCAGTCTGATCTGAGTTCCCGGTCATGAAGAGTTTGAAGGTAATGAGAAAGCAGATGCACTTGGGAGTTTCAGAGCTCTTGTTTAGCCCAGAAACCTACTGCTGTATCTTATACGTATCGGCGAAAGAATCCATTGGTAATTGGCTCTCCGAGAAGCATGGGAGATATTGACAGGGAACCAAAAAATGGTACATTTTAAGAATTTCATATTTGGTGCATGCACTAAGGGGACTAATAAACTCTTGATCATGGAAAGAAGGCTGATTAATCTCGTAGTAGGGATGCTTAGTGGATAATGTCGAATATGAAAACACCTAACCAACATAAGGATTGGAGACAACCCTCGTTGCGGAAGTGTGATTCTCGTGAGGAGGCAGCTCATAAAATACTTTGCAAATGTGATGCACTGACGTTCCTCAGAAACGAATACCTTGGGGAATATTTTCTCGAACTAGAAGACTTTCATGGCATCTCCTGCAAATCAGTGTATGCTTTAATGGTAAAGACTGGCTTTATGGGAGATAGTCAACTTCAACGCTCGTGGCCGCTGTAAAAGGACGATAGCAGTGAAAGACGAACTCCAAACTACACCATGCTCCTAATTTTGTACCTAATACAAAATCATCGAAAAAGATTCCAAACATCGTATTAAATTCATTTATAACATCCTCACCTCATTAGGCACTTGACTTAGTCCGTGGCTGATAAAGAAAAATCGGATTCACCCGACAAAAAGTGAAAAAAAAATAATAATAATAGTAAGAGCCTCGGTGGCTCAGGCGATTAGTCGGTGGATTTTGGGGTGAAGAACCAATCATTGCTCAATATTTCAAACTAGGCATACTGCTCTTATCACATCACTTGATTGCATTACGAAAATGTGTCCGTGACTAATGATATATGTATACTGGGAGAGCCTCGTGCGGACTATCCAAAAATCCAACTCTAACAAAAATACCTTAGACATGTTGGGTTGTAACTCTCTTAAGCCTGAGAGACAAATGAGCTTTACTAATTTTGTATGTAATAATAATAATAACCTTTCTACGCTGGCTTATACGCCTGGCTATCTCTCCATCGATCTTTTCTACAGTAGTAAATAAACTTCCATGATACACGTACTTATCAACTTGCTCTATCCTCCCATAGTTTAAGGCAATGCTGCATACTGTTTTCTCAGCCCTTTGCAACAAACACGATAATTTTTGTCTTGTCCACGTTAATGCTAAGGCCTATGTTCCTAATACTACTATTCAGTCTGCTCAACATTCTCTGCAAGCCTTCCATTGACTCTGCCGTAACAACCTTATCATCTGCAAACGCTGACCCATGCACCTTCACTGTCCCGAGATTCACACCTTATTCGTTGAAGAGGGCCATTCTTAGATACTTATTCATGAACATAATAAACTTTCAAGAGGACATAACGCAACCTTGCCTAATACGTAGCCAAATATCGGACCAGTCTCTCAGGAACACTTAAAATAAAAACAATTAAAGACAGTTACTGCAAAATTAGAAATTAGTTAGCTTACATTTACAAGCTTTAGATTAAAAATAATTTTTAAATAATTTGCATCTCCATTTCAGATCATTAAAATGCATTTAATAATAATTATGCTTATATTCTAGAATATGCCGAATTTATTTTACTACCGTTATTTTCTAAATCAATAAAAAGTAAAACGCCTAATAGAATTAATGAAGAATATTAAATAATACACAGAAAATGCTTCAGTCTTCAATTTTATTATGGCATGAGCCTGAATAATCTGCCTACTGCGTGGGCACATCTACTCACGCGCTGAGCACGTGGCTTGCAAGTTTGGACACGCCTGTGGCGCGCGCCTCTTGGATCTTGCGCTTCGCACTCGAAAATGTATTTACCTCGAGCCACGCGCTTGGTTATTGTACCTAATCCACATTTTTGCATGAGGCTTTTGAAATTATAGGTCAAACCATCGGCAACTGAAATTTAGTGATAATGAATTCTCTTTTGCTAATGCGCCTTAGTTTTTGACGAACACATTCTCGTAACGTGGCTCGCGAGAAGAAAAGTTCGAAAGCAAATTTTTAGATCCAATGTAGGTAAACTATTTTCTTATCGAACATTTTATTGTACCTTGTATCTGTTTTACAAAAACCTAATTTGTTCATTTGCAATTTTTTTTTCACGATTCAAACAAAACTAAGCAACCTAACAAAAAATAATTTGTAACAAATTTGTCGATCATTTTTTGGTCAACAACTTTTGTTTATTCTTTTGTTTTGTATCTTTGCCGTTTCTGCAAAAGTTAAATTTGTTTAAATGTTATTTTTTACAATTAAAACAACAACTGCGCGTATTATCAAAAAATGATTCATGTAGATCTCTTTTGGGTGAACAACTTTTATCTATTTATTTTTTTCGAAACTTGAGTTTATTTTACAAAAATTTAATTTTTTTAATGTTTGATGTTATTTTTCACGAATGAAACAAACACTGCGCATCCTTAAAAAAATGATTACTAACTAATTTGTAGATCTTTTTTCTATGAGCAATCTTTTTTCTATTTATTTTTTTCGTGTCTTGCATATTTTTGCGGAAAAATTGAATTTTTTATTTTGAATAGCATTTTTCACCATTGAATTGAAAAATATGTTGCTTACAGAAAAAACGGTTTTCATAAAACTCGTTCACCTCTTTAAGATGAACAATTTTGTGGTTCCATATTTGGTTGCAAAGCAGCTCTAAGCTGTACCTCGGCCCTTTAAGTGCCCCTTCCATTAATATTTTCTGAATACTTTGTATATGTTGTTGGCATTTTAATAAAGATCTATTATTATTTTTTTTGCATACCTCGTATAGTTTTTATAGAAAATGACATTTTTTATTTCTTAAAAAGCATTTTCGATGAATAAAATCAGAACCGTTGGTCAAAAATGACTGCGGTTAACGGACTGGTTCCTTTTTTTATGCTTGTATAATAATATAATAATAATAATAATAATATAACTTACAAATTAAGTTCGAAATGTGATTTAATAATGCTAGATATTGGCTAACAGTGAAATATATTCGTTGATTCGTGAATTGTCAATATGCCGATAGTCGCTTCAGATAAGGGAGGTAATTCTTTAGAAGCACACTATGATTTTCCAGTCGATAAATTTCGACAGGAACTTACTCCCTCCTCGAAAGACCCCAATTTGTGCTATTCCACTTCTACAACGATTATCCCCAGCGCAGTCTCAAGCCCTGCCAAAATCTCTTCCCAAGGGTGGTATCCGCTAACTTCTCTCTGATTGGCTCGACGATTAGGGTACGAGTTGAATCCGAGAGGATGCCAGTCCCTTTAACTGTAATTAATTACCTACTTCATTGTAACTACATATATTATTTTAACGAGCAGGAAAGTATCTGAGAGAAACTTACTCGGTTTTATGGTCTTCATTATTTCTCTTAACAAACAAAATCCGCTCTTTTTTTCTCTAAATATATTTTGAATTATTTCTGTTTTGAATTATTATTACAATTTTGTAATCGATCTGCATAGCTTTAAACCATAGGCCCTTCATATACGTTAGTTAGTGTGTGTTGCACAATTTGAAAATTATTTATTTTTACCTAATTAGTTCCAGAATCATAATTTAGGAATGCTTTAATTTTTGACGAAGTTTCGAATGGTTTGATTTATTTTTAACGCTTGAAGCTTGAATTCATTAATTTTAAAAGTTTTCAATTAGATAGCATATAATTGCAAAGTTTTAAGAATACCTAAACTTTAAACGTTTACGATATTTGAAATTCTTCAGTTTTAAACGGTGAAAATGACAGTGACTTTTTTGACATAAATAACATTTTTTAGTAAAAAATATCTATCCAATTACTTCGAATGCAACTTGATACTACATGAGTTTTCTTGATTCAAAAGCTCAAGTTTGAAACATTCGGTTTTAAATTTCTTAATTTTGTTAGTTTTTCAATTTTAAATTTCACAATGTTGGAGTTTAAAATTCAAGTATTAAAAATTTCAGCACAATTTCACTATTAAATCATTCAAAATTACATTATTTTGCAATTTGAAACGTATAAAATTGTCTGCATTTTCAAATTCTTCGAAATCGTAGAATATCACATTGGCAGACTTGATAGTTGCACAATAAAAAATAACGACAATAATTTCTGAAATTCAAACCTTAAAAATGAGAATATTGTGAATTATAAACTTTGTATGTAATAACAATGTAAAATTCTAGAATTTTAAAAGCTTTTGCTTTAGAGCATTCAATTTAGTTTTTAATCGCAAATTGCACAATTTTAATCACTTTTAATTAAAATTATTTGAATTGAAAAGTTTTTGCTTGTAAATTATTTCATTATGAAAGCTTTCAATTTTAAATAATACAATTTGGATTACTTTGAATTCTAAATTATCTTATTTTTAAAATTGTAAGGAATAAAAATATTTAATTTCTACCGTTTTGAAATGATCCTATTTTCGAAATGTTAATCTCAAATCACGGAATTTTGAGATTATTCCATTCAAAATAATATTTTTCAATTTGGAATACTTCGAATTAGAAATAACACAATTGTAACTCCTTTGTAATGAAATTGTCCAATTTACAAAATTTTAATATGAAATTAGTAATTTTGAGATCTTCTGATGTGAAATTTTTCAACCTTAGTTTATTAATTCCTAAACGCTTTTTCGCTTTTATGTAGAAATTATATAATTTTTATTTCTTTTGATTTCATTCGAAATATTGTCCTTTTTTTAAAATTTTACTTAATCCACAATTGCTTCATTTGAAACATTTTCAATTTAAAATCCTTCAACATATATTTTTTTTAAATGTCAAGCGGTCTCAATAAAAAATTATTAATTACTACGGCACACAAAAAAACCACTTTTCTGTTCTACAGATGTGACACATATATTCCCATGTATTTTGACCCGCCCAGCATGAATCCGTGGTCCGCTTGACCCCAGCACATCTGGGTCAAGAACATTTGAAGGGCAAATGGGCAGAAAAGTCATTTATGTAAAAATAACTACTATAATTTATGTTTTTTGGGTCGCTGAATCCGAATCCGGGGTTCATTTGAACTCAGCGAGTCAAAGTCAAGGACTTTTAAAGGTCAATTCCGTTCATTTCTCTAAAAACAAATTTCTGACTGCAGATTCTGAAAGAACGGAAAATTTTACGTCCAGATATGTATGATTGCAAATGGAAAAGATCCTCTCCTAAAAATGGTCAGGAACCACGAGATGGTTGGCAAAGGAGCGTTCCTTTACAAAGTCGTGGAGCAGGCAGCTGAAACCCTTGGCCTGAATTTTAACGTCAGTAGTGAGGAAAACGCATTACTCCATCTAGATGCTTCACTTCTGAAAGCCGAAATGAAGAAAGCAGAATTTGAAAAGTTCCATCAAGAGCTACTCCATAAAAAAATGCACGGAAACTTTCACAAAAATGTGGAAATCGGTCCTGGTCGAAGGAGCAAACTTTTGCTTTTCTCAGATCATCAGGGCTTAATTCAGGTACAGAGGGTTTTATTTTTGCATGTCATGACGGTGTCATTTCCACCTTAGCATACCGTGACCGCATTTTATGTCAAGAAGTTCCAATCGATAGGTGGAGAGCGTGTCATACACACGCTGAGTACCGAGAACGCATACCATCGGGGTGTCCCACCCACACAGGAACGACGTATATCTACAGACATAATGCAGCCCTATGAGTGCTTTATTACCATCTCTGTCGCTCCTACGGTGTTGGCCGCGACCCTATTCTTCCGAACGCTCTAAGGGAGATAAAGTCAATTGTCCAAAACCAGAAGTGCCAAATTTTCTGGAACTACGATTTTCGGACAGCAGTCTCCGTTGCACACGAGAGGCCTGATATTGTTCTCTAAGACTTCGAGAAGCGAACTATATACGTGATCGAATTATAACTATACTCCCCGCTTAAAAGGGAGCTGCAACGGCTGTACCCAAAAGATTCGGTACAAGTAATTGTCCTCGTGGTAGGTGCTCTCGGAGGTGCGAAACTATCACTGGTTCTTAACCTTAAAGCCATACCCGCGTGCCAAAAATATGCTACGTTACTTGCGAGCTGGATGCAGAAAGCTGTCATCCTTGGGTCGCTTCTTGTCCTAAAAACACACGAGGGTTTCGCCGGCCTGTCGTTGTGATTTTGTCGTTTCCTGTGACCGCCCATCTCACGGTTGTGAGACGTGGCCATGAGTGGAATTTACCGCGGTCCTACTGGGAGCTGGTGCCATTTTTAGATGGCAGTTGCTCCCAGTGGGACCCTGCTCCAGTTTCACATGTGAGCATTAGAGCGTGCGTCAGGCGGCAGTTCTGCTTACTTTGACATTTCAGGCCCATAACGAGTTTAAAATATTTAATTTCGTAACCAATAAAATAGGAATAACCAGTTTTGAAATGTCGCACGCGTATTGAACATTGCACTAGAGTCCGAGCGTGAAAACGATAACGTGCATTTCGAAAGTAATAGGCACCTGCTTTGCAATTAGTGTATAGTTTTACGGGTCCGGATCATGACAACCCCCGGCAAGTCATATTTGCAGGTGGATAAACCTAGGAGCACCACCATGCTCAAACAATGTATCACCAATTCCAGAATTAAGGGTTCATTTAAGGCTTATTTATTACCCAAAAGCCAAATTTTGGGCTCTGCATTTAAACAAAAAAAATGCATGGTACTGCCAGCTTTACGTGAAGCTAGCAGTACCTTGGTAGAAATATTTGTTAAATCAAAATTTTTCTTCAACATAAATTGAGGGCTCATTTAGGGCTCTTGAATGACCCCTGGCACAATTTTTAAAAAACAACCCCTATCAAAAAAAAAAAAAACCCCGAAAAAATGAATATGCCCTAATTAAAAAAGTGAGTACATCAGAATTAAAGGCTCATTTTAGGCTCTCCAACGACACCAAAATCAATATTCCAAAACCATCCTTTAACTCTCAGAAACCACCCCTTACGCAAAAGTGCTCACAAAGTGCAAGAAAAAGCATTGCATCAGTTTGAAATATTTTTTAGTTGTCCGGAAACATCAATAACTTTTTCAGAAATCACCTATAAATCTCGATAACTACCTCGTGAAGGAATTTGACATTAAATTGAGAATGAAATATATCAGCAGTTTTTGCTTTTCTTGGACTGTGCACAAACACCGTATGGGCTATGCCAGAATTAGGGGCTCATTTAAGGCTCATTTAATAAAAAAAGTCAAATCTTGGGCTCTGAAAAAAAAAATGCATGGTACTGCCAGCTTCACGTAAAGCTAGCAGTACCATGATAGAAATATTTGTTATATGGACTTTTTTGTTTCTCAGGAATTAAGGGCTCTTTTAGGGCTCTTGAACGACGTGAAATAATACTTTGATTTTCCAGTGACGCAAGAGCCCTGAACGAGCCCTCAATTTCTGTGAAAGAAAGAGGTTGATGTAACAAATATTTCTAATATGGTACTGCTAGCTTCACCTAAAGCTGGCACTGCCCGAGAAAATAAAAAACGGCTGATATACTTCATTCTCGGTTTACAGTCAGATTCCTTTACGGGGTGGTTTTCGAGTATTGGGGGTGGCTTCTGGAAAAGTTGTTAATGTTTTAAGACAGCTAGAAAATATTCCTAACTGATGCAACACTTTTTCTTGTACTTTGTCAGTAGCTTTGGGTAAGGGGCAGTTTTCCAACGTTAAGGGATTGTCTTGGAAAATTAATTTTGGGGGCGTTGGAGAGCCTAAAATGAGCCCTTAATTCTGATGTACTCACTTTTTTAATTAGTGCATATTTATTTTGTAGGGTAGTTTTTCTGTGATAGGGGTTGTTTTTGAATAATTGCGTCGGGGATCATTCAAGAGCCCTAAATGAGCCCTCAATTCCTGTGGAAGAATAAAGTTTATTCAACAAATATTTCTACCATGATACTGCTAGCTTTACGTAAAGCTGGCAGTACTATGCATTTAAAAAAAAAGCAGGGGCAATAATTTGGCTTTTGGGTATGAAATGAGCTTTAGATGAGCCCTTAATTCTGGCATAGGACATACACTGTTTATGCACAATCCAAAAAAAGGTAAAACCGCTAATATACATAATTCTCAGTTTAATGTCAAATTCCTTCACGGGGTGGTTTTCGAGTTTTAGGGGTGATTTTTGGAAAAGTTTTGTGATGTTTTCGGACAACTAAAAAATATTTCAAACTGATGCAATACTTTTTCTTACACTTTGTGAGTACTTTTGCGTAAGGGGTAGTTTGCAAAAGTTAAAGGATGGTTTTGGAATATTGACTTTGGTGTCGTTGGAGAGCCTAAAATGAGCCCTTAATTCTGATGTATTCAATTTTTTAATCAGTGCATTTTCTTAGGGTAGTTTTTCTGTGACGGGGATTGTTTTTGAAAAATTACGCCAGGAGTCATTTAAGAGCCCTAAATGGGCCCTCAATTCCTGTGAAAGAAAAAATTTGAGTGAACAAATATTTCTACCATGGTACTGCCAGCTTTACGTAAAGCTAGCAGTACCATGCATTAAAAAAAATGCAGAGCCCAAAATTTGGCTTTTAGGTATTAAATGAGCCTTAAATGAGCCCTTAATTCTGGCATAGGACATACATTGTTTTGCATGATGGTACTTCCAGGTTTACCCACCCCATATTTGCGACAATTCACGTTACAGCATCTCTTATTCGGACAAGTATATAGTAAACAAAAAATTAAGAAACCTGTGGCAACTGATATTTGTGGCGCGTCAAATTCGCAGCAAGTTACATTGGCGGCTAGTCACATTCGCTGAAAGTCACATTCGCTGAAAGTCACATTCGCTGAAAGTCACATTTGCTGAAAATCACATTCGCAGCATCTCGCTTTCGGGAAAATTTAAAGTTTACAAAAAAATAGCAAAACAGCGGCCAGTGACATTTTTGGTGACGCACATTTGTAGTAAGTCACATTGGGGGAAAGTTACATTCGCGGCAAGTAACATTAAGGCATTTTACATTCGGAAAAATTTGAAGTATATACACAAAAAAGTAGCAAAACTACGGCAAGTCACATTGCGGCATCTGCCATTCAGAAAAATTCAAAGTCCACAAAAAATTAGCAAAACTTAGTGGTGTGACTTACATTTTTTGTGACTAATTACAGGCGTATCTTCACGCATTTTTATCAATTTTTTGTGGACATATTTTTCCAAGTGAGGGATGGCGTAATGTGACGTACCGGGAATGTGACTAGCCGCAAATTCACTCGCCATAAATGTGACTTGCCGCAATTTTTCAAATTTTGTGTGGACTTAAATTTTTCCGAATGAGCGATTCCACAATGTGACTGGTCGCAAATTTGACTTGCCACTAATGTGAATTTCCATAATGTGACATGTCGGGTTTTAGCGGATCAAAAAAAAAAAAAGATAGGTACAACAAGTGGATATGGTAACTATAAGCAAAGTTGTGTGTAAATTTTACCACGTGAAGGTAATTTTTGAAACTAATATAAAATTAATATTCAATTACTGTTAAAAATTAAACAATAACAAAAAAAGAAATATTATTTTTTTGTAAAATTTGGGTAAACAAATTTACGTTTTTGGCATTTTTTCATCCTAAATAAAGTATTGTGTCATAAGTGCGGAAAGTAGCTAGTATCACACGAGGCGAATCGAAGGAGAACTAGAGGCTAGTTGGAGGTGAGAGGGAAACGAACCGAAGATGAGCCGATGGCAAGTATTTCACTTTCTGCACATGTTTCGTACAATATTTTTGTAGCAAATGTAGGGAATTTTCAATTTGAGAAACAATGAAAACAAACTTTTTGCAATTTTAGAAATTTTTGAATACCATAAATTACGAGACATTTGGGAAATTTCCGGTAAATTTATAAATTACTGAAAATTTCCGTAAATTTAAGATGTCAAAAAATGTTCGGAAGATCTCAAAAAGTTTCCCAATTTTCTAAAAATAAGTAAAGAAGTACATGATTGTAATTATGTTACATGAATCGTAGGTGATCCGATTACTTTGCTATCAAAATAATTTTTTTTCCAACATGTCACATTTTTGGGATTTCGCTTATGCTTTACGGACGCCGAATATCGAATTTTCCGTACACTTGTTGTCGAAAATAGTATGCACGACTCATTGCGGCTCGACAGATTTACCATGAACAAAAAGTTGACAACGCTAGACCAAATACACCTAGTAAATCTCCCCAACTTGTTGTGAAATGTACTACTCCCTTACTAGTAGAAAAAATTATTGAAGTGAAGTCATAGCGAGGAGGAAGTGTAATTCGATAGAAACGCCATCTGATGTGAGCTATGGTTACGGCGATGACAAAGTGAGGAAAAACCTCTGAATTGAAATTGATAATCCGTCAATATATTGAAGACTCTCCCAATCCGCTTTCTCTCAACTTGCCCCAAAGCTGCATTCAAGTCTGCGATAATTGAACAAAATAGATCCCACACCTATTGGTCCTAAATCATAATGAGAAAGTTTAGTCTAGTTGAATTTTTTTAAGTCGAACAGCTAGTATATTACGTCAATGTGTTTTGTAATCCCACAAAATTTTTTCGCTTTAGAAAAGTTTTAATATCAATTACTGTTTTTTTTTCTCGAGTTTATGTTAATTTAAAAAAACTGGAAAGATTACTTTTTCTTAACAGGGCCGGCTTCAGTAAAATAGCGCCTCTAGGCTATTACCCCCCCACCCCCCGTTTCTATTGTAACACTGAAATTGTATTTTTTATTTCAAGAAAAGGACAACAAACCATACTTCGTAGAATTGCAAATCCGGCTTTCCCTTGATTTATATTGCACTCATTTAACTAAACTTAAATTTCCAAAAAACCGCTCGCCTCGACTACATGGCGTCCTTAGACTATCACCTACATAAGCCTGTTGGTTAAGCCGGCCTCGTTTCTTTATATGTTTTTTATCTGAGATGGTGAAATTCGCAAGCCTGCAAATCCCATATAAATTGTGTTGGAAACACCAGCGTCCTCAGAAGTACGGAAACTTTCTACTTGCAAGTACTGAGGTAGAATCCAAGATAGAAAATTGACATTTGCACACGTCGATATTGTAGGACCATACATCATGGAATTCCTCCAAGTCCTCTCATACATTTTATGTATAAAAAACTTCACGTATTATCGTGAAGTTTCTCTTATACATAGAGTGAAAGAAATTACACTATATTGCACTAAAACAATACATGGCTCATGGAACTTACGTCTTCATACACAGAATTTTTTTTCACCCACGTTCAAATGAAACAGCACCATCATATTCTACCAAGATATGAGTTAAGTTGTATACATTAATTTGAGCGAATAAAACGTATTTTCGAAATTCGGCACTTACGTCCTAATACCGTGTCAAATTTTATTCACACAGATTATTCAGAGAAATACTGACTTTTACTCAAAAGATATTTGTTTCGATTGAATGAAATAGTCGAGAAATAAATACGTACACGTATACGTATTAAGTATTAATTGTAATGTCTAATGTGTAAGTCTATTGTAATGGCGTAACACATAGTCATATATTGGAGATATTCAGGCATAAGATATAAGAAGATTAGCGGAATTACATTCACATGTTATTTCACAGTTTGCACTTTATCGTTCCTACAACTGTAAAACATATATAATTGTACGTCATATACCAGACTTCAAGGATTTACTTTAAGATTAGTATTGATGTAAGCGTTCTCCAGTAAATATCCTACTTAAATAAGTAATAATTCAAAACATAAGGCATTCTTTTGCTTTTAGTTGTAATAAATGTAGAGAGACACATACGTAATAACACAATATTTGCATTCGAAGTGTAAGACGTTTCCTTTAAAATAGAAATGTGCTTGACAACTATTTAACGAAACGGACTAATTCTGCTTTAACCGCATAATTCAAAAGCGCAATCTAGAACAGAACAGAGAATTTAAGATTTACCGCGGACTCAAAGCAATCCTTTCTGACATCTCTAGACATAGAGAACTCCGCCATCAAATGAAACAGATTCTCTTGCACTCTTAGGTTGCAGATTGTGCAGAGTTTCCCTTAGTAGAACCGAAAGCGAGATCTCCCAAGGAGAATCTGCCCCTCACTTCTCTTATAAGACACACCTGCACAAGATATCTAAAATATATCTAAACGGTATTCTGCCATTAAGGTACTGCTGCTCGATAGGATAGATCCATAGGTAAGGAAGCACCTGAAGAGAGGATATTTAGCTCAGCCTGTACAGGTCCGCATCCCTGAAATAAGCCTCGAATTCCGCTAGGATTGAATCCTTGTTGGACTGTAAACTTACCAGGTCCAATCCAGGCCATATGGTCTCTATTCCATACAATGTCAGCACATATTTCAGCTGCAGGACTCAATTCAAATTGGAAACTGCTTTACTAGAGTATGCAAGGACCTGGAAACGTTTCAAGTAAACTTTAGAAGGCATCTCATCATCCATACCCAAAACCATCTCCAGCCAATTTAGGGCTATCTTTAATATGTTAGGTGCTAGCGGTACATAGCCTAGTTTCGACCTCAACAAGGATCCTGGGTTGTGCGAAGGCAAGCTCAAAACTCCCTTGCAGAAGGTTGTGTAAAGTACAACTACCTCCTCAGAATACCACAGAACCTAGATCCCTACGGCTCTCTTAGCAGCAGTAATCCTTTTAGTGCAGGGCAAAAGAAAGGTACCGGAACTCCCAAATAGCTTACCTTACCTTAATAGGTAAGTATATTTCCAATCCTCAAATTGAGTGCCCTCAAACGTATAATTCGGTATCAACGGTGGCATCCCTCTATGAAAACCCATATTCTTGTTCTTGGATGTATTGACAGATTCAACCTAGATTATATTCGGCAATAGCGTTATTTTTGCTCTGAAGATCAATCCGAGAGTTAGCAAGTACAACTATGTCATCAGCATATGGTGATCCATTAAAATTTTCCTTAGGCCACGATTCAGCGTATACCTTGTCAAATCCTTAATTGATAGGATGAAGAAAACCAACCTAAGATGCTCACCCTATAAAATCCTACATTCCACGTCGACTGGGAAAATGGTGCCCTCCGGAGTGCGAATGGACCAGAAGACCACGAGACTTCCTTCTCTTCCCAGACCCTCCTGAACAAAGATTCAAGGTAATCCACTCCTAACCCCGGAAGAAACCTATAACATTTGGTAGAAATGCCATCTTGACCTAAGGCTTTCGCCAGTTTACATTTGCGTATGACTGTGATTATTTCAATTTTGTAAATCGACCTATTCAGGAGAAGATGTGTGTTCACGGACCAAGAAAGGTCAAGTTCAACTTTACAAGAATATAATGAGTTCAAACAGTTTTGCCGAAATTGAAGGTCAATATAGTTACCATACGCAGGTCTAATCTTGAAAGTTGTCTGCCTTTTAGAATTCTGTTGATCATCTGGCTGCTATGAGAGCATCCTGCAAAGCCTTTTTGTAGTCTGCCTTTTTAGAATTTAAAAAAGATATGCACGCCCTTTTATCTTGAGTATAATTAAGATGGTCCTCTTGTGCAAACCCAGATCTTTCACAAAACTTCAGGCTTTTTTTACCTTTCTTCTATTGTCATGGCACGCACAAGGACATCACAGTTTCTTGTCCACAAAACAAATGAAATGCCTAACAATTATTTGCGCTCATGAAGCCGCCTCTTGATTAGAGCAAATGAGATTGTTATTCGTAGTATGCACCGAGACCGTACTCCACGAGTGTGGGACAGCGAGCGACAGACTTTTCAGGAATACCTCCCTCCTAGCTCGCTTCAAAAGCCCCCTGCCACACATTTCTACATTTGAAAATTCTTAGCAGATTGGAAGATGGTCCGAGCGAGTAGCAATAAGAAACATTTTTTGAATTCCTAATTACACTGATGGAATAGAGAGCGCAAGACGCAAAGTCAATAGTACTCCCACTTCCGCTTAGGATGCACGTTTAACTTGCCGGACAATCACCACCAAATAAGCCGTTGACTTACTTACCGTTGACGTACTTCCTGTAAAGGTACGCGCGTTAAAATTCCAACCCAGAACTATAGGAATAGAAAGATAGAATTCCTCCAGCCGCGCGAGTAGTGAATCAAGACTTTCGCAAATGGGCTCTCTGTCCAGCCCGGGCTTAATGTATATTGAGCTAACTATAAAATGTGAAGAGTAAAAGCCGAACCTTACAAAGGTACCCAAGCTCGGTCTGTCAACTCTACTTGCTTCTGGTGCATTCGCCGTGAAGAATTTATGATGCAGGAGCCAGGAGGGATGGGGGCTACAAAAATCGCCAGAACCCACTTTTCACTATACAAACAATACCGATGCCCGCACGATAGTTTCATTCTGGTGTATCTTTAGGGGAAAGGCGGGGGGGGGGGTGTCAGTTCTGAATCGTTGGTTCTCTCCAGTTGAGGATGCCAAATCGGACCCAGAACCATCGCGTTTTGTTGGTCTTCCTCTCTACCTTTTGATCGTGTTCTTCACGTCGAGAACTAACTAGTAGTACTAGCAGGGGAGCCTGTGCTCATCAAGTGGATGTCGTCCTTGGAGAGGGATTGTCCTTGTATATGTACTACCCGTAATTAAGACATCATAACCTTGCTCCAGCGGTTTCTTCATCATTTTCCGAAGACTATTTTTCACTTGTCTTTCGGTCTTCAACCTGTCTCTTGTCACCGGCAGAACTATAATCGATAAGAAGCCTTTTCAAATACACGAGGCCTATACGATGTCGAGCCTAACCTGACGATCACCAGCCTAGAGCCTGTATTTTTTCCTAAACGGGAGGCTGATTTTACCAATACCGACTTTACATTAGCTTCGGAAAACAGCTTGCAAACAGACCCTAATGGAAAAATCTTCTGGCAGTCTAATGTCGGATCTGGTCCAGATCTGGCGTCGTCTAAATCGTCTAGTCTTGACATTCTAGTCTGGACCAGATTTCGCGCTGTTCAGCCTTCAAGATCATCAAGATTGCTAACTGTCAATCATCAAGCTCTTCTCAGAGCATGTCAGATAAATTTACAGGATATTTATAACGATAAACAAATTGATATTCTCCAAACAATTATTTTTTTCACTTATATCCAGTTCTTGGAATTTTTGTAATATAAATTTGGAAATTTTTTCTTCACAGTAAAAAAATTACCAGAATAATATTCTTATTTATTTATAGACATTTTATTTCAATATGAGACATAATGTTTTAAAAGGATATTATAAGTAATTATAGTGGTTTTAGTAAATGAGCGATCCTCTTTTTTAGTTGGAAGTTACTTGTAATATTTGGTAGTCTAGTGTTAGCGCACGCGGTTTATAGACCCATAATTTCCATCCTATCTCTAATTTTGAACGCTTTGTTTGAGCCGCTTGAACGGATTGTTCATCGCCAGCTGACAATGGATAGAAAAGAAGTCACAGTAGTGGTTCAGCTATTAAATGGTTTAAGTCTTACCTCAGCAATAGGTGGGAACGGATGGTAAACAGTAAGGGTGACTTATCTAACTGGGTAAAGGTTGAGAGAGGGGTTCCCGAGGGGTCTTCTCTCGTTCTTACTTCATTAGATATTTACACTTCTGATCTAGGTGGCGAGTTGCAATTCAGCAAAAATCATAAATATGCAGGTGAGATTAAACTCTACCTATCAGGATCAGCGTTCGATCTGGAAAATATGCTAGGCATAGTTCAGATCGACATATACTTCGTCGCACATTGGGCTCTGGTGAACGAGCTCATGCTTATTCCGATTACAACACACGCGATTGTCATTGGGCTATCTGCCTCCCCCTCACTGGAAGTGCTGAAATCATACCCCCCCTCCCGCCTATTGCGGTCGACAATGTATCGATTGCCTTCCTTGATATGGTTGAAGATTTAGGATTTCTAACGAACCGAACTCTGTCCTGGAAGGGACACGTAATGACCATATCGAGAAACACCTTTGGAATTTTATAACAGCTACATAAAAAAAAGACTCCCTTCCTACTTCAACCAGGACTCTATTAGTAAAAAGCTTAATTTTAGCGTTTTTTTACTATGGTTGCATTGCATTTGATGACATCATGGATAACTTAAACAGAAAATTGGAACGACCCCTAAATGCATGTATCCGTTTTATTTATAATTTACCTAAAAGTGAACACATCTCTTCATATCATCAAAGAGCTGAGTTCTTGACAGTGGCTAAAAGAAGGCAATTTTTCATAGGTAACCCACTATTCTCCTTATTCGCAGATGAGACCCCTCAATACATATTTGAATTATTCACCTTTGTGCCCACCTGTGGAATAAACTTCCACCTTATATTAGAGAGGCTCCCTCATAGCATCATTTTAGGAAGAGTTTCTTTAAATTTTTATCAGATCATGCGAACTAACTGCTCGAAATTACACACTGGTAGCGGCTTTTTTGAACATAATATACATTTACGGCCGGTTACTTTTACTCCTCTTGCTATTACACTATTATGCAAATTGTCAAGTTACTGTGCTTCAATACTGTCTAAGTTATTATTTTTTCGCTCAAGCCAGCCTCGCACATACACATAGACATATGTTACACAACAACCCTAGCTCTAGAATTTTTGATAGATCTAGTACATTGTTGTCCAAATAAGCTTTTATTTTTATTTTTTGTTGGTTTCTTTAATTTCAGATTTTTTTACTCACTATTCCTTTTGTTAATATTTTTCTTTTCTTTTACGCTATCAGTCTACACTTGAGGACTTTAGATATAAATAACTACGTATCATATAATTTCTGTTCCTTGGAGGGCTACTTAGCCCTAGGAAGTTTCTAACAATTTACAAATTACAAATTAATTCCTCCTCAAACAATTTGACATTTGTCTAAAGCAGGTCGTTCCTCCTCTCAAGCTCCTCGATTTGGGTCTTTAAGGCTGCCCTTTCAAGATTAAAAGATCATTCTACTTCTTGTCCACCGAACCCTTTAGTAAACTCATACCGACGTATCCTCTTCTATGGAGGACAGAATAGCTTCAAACCGCTCAACGTCAGAAACTGACATGCCGGGTTCACACATCTCACAATGCGGCCGATTCCAAGCGAATGAACGGTGTCCATCGGACAAATAGTACGCAGAAATACTATACCCACTCCACTTTAAACTAGATTTCTTATTTAGAAAAAAAACCCAAATCCACCCGCGGCATTGGAGCACCCGCGAGATCGACAACCCCGCACCTCGTATGAAAAATGATTCGAGCTTTAGTCAGAAGAATAGGGTATTATCAAAATTAGTAGTCGCAACACCAAGCGCAACCAGCAAGTCTCACCGTACTAGGTTGGTGAGGTCCATCAGCAAAATCGCTTTTTTCTCAAGAAAAATTTGTGTACACTTGCATTTTAAGTAATAAATATAAATTTTGCATTATATCACATCCCTTCAAAGTCACAAATAATCACAGAATCCGTTTATCAGGGAGGCTAGTATAAAAAATTCGTTCTATTTCGTTACTGATATTTAAAGAAAATGATTTCAATCCAATCATAACTTTATTGTCAGATATTATTAAATTTTTTCCAAATCTTGAGACTAGCCGTCAATTTTTTATTGAAAAAATAATTTTTCGCGTCATAAAATACCATTTGCCCTAATCGAATAACAAATTTGCCATACTCTCTGTATGACGAAGTTTGTTTTGGAACAGGATTTTTAGGTTCTGTTGAGAGTGAGGATATCTTAATTTATATCAAAATAATTAGAAATATTGAAGAAATTAGATGATATTAAATCCTTCTTATGTTTAACGTCTGGGAATATACTAAATGAAAGTGGTGACAAAAGTCAAAACGACTGCTTCCAGACAAAAATAGTATAATTTATTATGTCAAGATCATTAACGAAATTAAAACGTATGACGTTCTGAAATGTGTACCAGTTTCCTTATCAGATTAAAATTCATCATTAAAATCAGGTTAAAAAAGGTTCAGACTGAGTTAAACAACAAAGATAAGTAGAGATTGTTGTGGTTGCTCGTTTATATGCCAAAAATTGAAAAAAATATAAATTCATGAATGAAAAAGATTGTTAAGTGATAATTTTGAGTATGAAGAATTCATCTGAAACTAAATTGAAAATAATGTCACAAAAACACAAAATTAAATTTTTAACTCATCATGTGGGAATTTGTTAAAATTAGTTATTAAAAACTGTTATTTTTGTGTAATTATAATCGGAGCAACCACAGCAACTCCATCGTGGTAATTAGTTAATCATACTTGATATAATAAACAACGAAAGTATCTAAAATGTTATTCTCAGTAAGTAATAGATTCCAATTTGCTGTGAAAATCTAACAAGAAAAATGACAGATCCAAGGAACTTCTAAAGCCGCGCACGCTACGATATTCAATCCAATATGGTACAACTTTTACGTCAGCATGAAATTAGGGTTTTACTCTATCCAATAATTAATAAGTTTGAAACTAAGCACACGTAAAGTCTATATTAAAAGCCTACCTGAAATCAATTTCAATCTAGAGGTACGAGAAAGTGACTTAAAAAATGGCCCGGGAGAATTGCAAGAGGACTAATGAAGAGAGCGAATTCGTTTTTGTATTCCTTGATTATCGTTAAAGGTTTCACATCCTGATCTAAGAGCGTGCACTTTGATTGAAAGCGCTTATAGCGATCTAATTCTCGATTAATCGCTCATTGACCGATACGCCAACAGCCACCCGCAGGCGAAATCGCGAAGTCCGTAATTCACATTCTAATCCATAAATTATCCCATACTCAGACTTTTCCATGAAGAAAAAGGAACTATTTGTCTAAGAAACTGAATTAGTTATCATCCACGAATATGGAACATGTTGTCTGAAATGTTGGTGAATGACGAAGGATATCATATATTAAATGTATATAATAGGATGATTTTTCCTTTAATTTTTTTTCAATTCAATTTGGCACCCGTACAAATTGCAAAAATTCTCATTCATAATTAAATCGACTCTATTAATTGATTATTCATTTCCGACACGTATGAATTTTCAATGTATAAATTCTTGAAAATAAACCAAGAATATTACGATCAAATTTGGACAAACACCACAAAATGCTCCTATTGTAATTCCTGAAAACAAAATAAAAATTTGTTTCTTTGGACGAAAATAAAAAAGAGGAAAGAAAAATGAGAAGGCAGCCAACCAAATCCCCTTCCTTCTCTTTTTTATTACTTTGGTCTTTTCTATTTTTATTACTTTGAAATCACAATAAAAAAGCATGTATAATATTCACCAACGTTTCGGTGCTCACACAGCACCCTTATCAAGATAAGAAAAATTATAACAAGCGGGAACAGCAACGAAAATACGATGCTACCTCCTGGATACCTGAGAACCAAGTCAATGAAGTGTGTTCTTTAGGATTCAATATTGCATTCAGATTTTTGTTCAGATTTTTAACAGACTCAAAGGTCTCAGGGCTATTTTAGGGCAAAAATGGCTATTCTTAATGAAATTGACGATATTTATTGATTATTCCTTTCTGGCGCATATGAATTGTGTTTTTTACAATTCAATATTGCACTCAGATTTTTTCAGATTTTTACAATGGCAATCAAAGGTCGTTCAAGGCCATTTTAGAGGAAAAATGGCCATGCTTAATTAAATTGACGCTATTGATTGATTATTTATTTCTGGCATGTATGAATTGTGTTCTCTACCATTCAATATTACACTCAGATTTAAAAAATTTTTTTCAATCACACTCAAAGGTCGATCAAGGCAATTTTAGAGAAAAAATTGCCATTTCTAATTAAATTGACGCTATTTATTGATTTTTCATTTCTGGCGAGTATAAATTGTGTTCTTTACAATTCAATATTGCACTCAGATTTCTTCAGATTTTTACAATGACATTCAAGAGTGGCTCAAGGCCATTCTAGAGGAAAAATGGCCATGCTTAGTTAAATTGACGCTATTCACTGATTATTTATTTATAGCGTGTATAAATTGTGTTCTCTACCATTCAATATTCCACTCAGATTTTTCAGATTTTTATAGTAACACTCAAAGGTCGCTCAAGGCCATTTTAAAGGAAAAATGGCCATGCTTAATTAAATTAAAGCTATTCACTGATTATTTATTTCTGGCGTGTATGAATTGTGTTCTTTACAATTCCATATTGTACTTAGATTCTTTTCAGATTTTTACAATAACAGTCAAGGTCGCCCTAGGCCATTCTAGAGGATGAATGGCCATTCTTGATTAAATTGACGCTATTTATTGATTATTTATTTCTGGCGTGTATGAGTTGTGTTCCCGATCATTCAATATTCCACTCAGATTTTTTCAGATATTTACAATAACACTCAAAGGTCACTCAAGGCCGTTTTAGGTCAAAAATGGCCATTCCTAATTAAATTGGCGCTATTTATTGATTATTCATTGTTGGCCTGTATGAATTGTGTTCTTTTCAATTCAATATTGCACTCAGATTTTTAAAGATTTTTACAAAGACATTTGAAGGTCGCTCAAAGCAATTTTAGAGGATAAATGGTCATTCTTGATTAAATTGACTCTATTTATTGATTACTAATTTCTGGCATGTATAAATTTTGTTCGTTACATTTCAATATTGCACTTAGATTTTCTTCAGATTTGAACAATGACATTCAAAGGATGGTCAATGCCATTTTAGAGGAAAAATGTCCATTCCTAATTAAATTGATGCTATTTATTGATTGTTCATTTCTGGCGTGTATGAATTGTGTTCTTCGCAACTCAATATTGCACTCAGATTTTTTTCCGATGTTTAACATGATATTCAAAGGTGGCTCAAGGTCATTTTAGAGGAAAAATGGCCATGCTTAATTAAATTGACGCTATTTAATGATTATTTATTTCTGGCGTGTATGAGTTGTGTTCTCGACCATTCAATATTCCACTCAGATTTTTTCAGATATTTACAATATCACTCAAAGATCGCTCAAGGCCATTCTAGGTCAAAAATGGCAATTCTAAATTAAATGGACGATATTTATTGATTATTCGTTTCTGGCGCATAGCAAATGTGTTCTTTACAATTCAATATTGCACTCAGATTTCTTATGACTTTTTCAATCACACTCAAAGGTCGCTGAAGGCCATCTTAGAGAAAAGATGGCCGTTCTTAATTAAATTGACTCTATTTATTGATTAATTATTTCTGGCGTGTATGAATTTTGTTCTTTGCATTTCAATATTGCACTCAGATTTTCTTCAGATTTTAACAATGACATTCAAAGGATGGTCAAAGCCATTTTAGAGGAAAAATGTCCATTCCTTATTAAATTGACGCTATTTATTGATTGTTCATTTCTGGCGTGTATGAATTGTGTTCTTCACAACTCAATATTGCACTCAGATTTTTTTCCGATTTTTACAATGATATTCAAAGGTGGCTAAAGGTCATTTTAGAGGAAAAATGGCTTTGCTTAATCAAATTAATAATATTTATTGATTATTTATTTCTGGCGTGTATGAGCTGTGTTCTCGGCCATTCAATATTCCTCTCAGATTTTTTCAGATATTTACAATATCACTCAAAGGTCGCTCAAGGCCATTTTAGGTAAAAAATGGCCATTCTTAATTAAATTGACGATATTTATTGATTATTCGTTTCTGCCGCATAGCAATTGTGTTCGTTACAATTCAATATTGCACTCCGATTTTTTAAGATTTTTTCAATCACACACAAAGGTCGCTCGAGGCCATTCTAGAGGAAAAATGGCCGTTTTTAATTAAATTGACGCTATTGATTGGTTATTCATTTCTGGCTTGTATGAATTGTATTCTCTACATTTCAATATTGCACTCAGATTTTTTCAGATTTTTACAATGACATTCAAAGGTCGCTCAAGGTCATTTTAGAGGAAAAATGGCCATTCCTAATTGAATTGACGCTATTGATTGATTGTTCATTTCTGGCGTGTATGAATTTTGTTCTTTACATTTCAATATTACACTAAGATTTTCTTCAGATTTTTTTCAGATTTCAACAATGACATTCGAAGGAGGCTGAAAGCCATTTTAGAGGAAAAATGGCCATTTCAAATCAAAATTGACGCTATTCATTGATTATTAATTTCCGGCGTGTATGAATCGTATTGTCTAGACTTCAATATTGCACTCAGATTTTTTCAGATTTTTACAATGACATTCAAAGGTCGCTCAAAGCCAGTTTAGAGGATAAATGGATATTCTTAATTAAATTGACGCTCTTTATTGATTACACATTTGTCGCATGTATGAATTTTGTTCATTACATTCCAATATTGCACTCAGATTTTCTTCAGATTTTTACAATGACATTCAAAGGAGGCTCAAAGCCACTTTCGAGGTGAAATGGCCATTCCTAATTAAATTGACGCTATTTATTGATAATTCATTTTTGGCGTGTATAAATTGCGTTCTATACAATTTCATATTGTACTTAGATTTTTTTCAGATTTTCGCAATGACTTTCATAAGTGGCTCAAGGCCATTCTAGCGGAAAAATGGCCATGCTTGATTAAATTGACGCTATTTATTGATTATTTATTTCTGGCGTGTACGAGCTGTATTATCCACCATTCAATATTCCACTCAGATTTTTTCAGATTTTCACAATAACACTCGAAGGTAGCTCAAGGGCATTTTAGTGGAAAAATAGCCATTCCTAATTACATTGACGCCATTTATCGATTATTCATTTCTGGCACATATCAATTATGTTCTTGAAAATTCAATATTACACTCTGATTTTTTAAGATTCTTCCAATCACACTGAAAGGTCGCTCAAGGCCATTTTAGGGGAAAAATGGCCGTTCTCAATTGAATGGTCGCTATTTATTGATTATTTATTTCTGGCTCGTATGAATTGTGTTCTTTAAATTTCAATGCTGCACTACATTAATTGCTCAGTTTATGGTGCTTCGAGAACTTTAGCTGATTCAAATTGAAGGCTCAAACAGACGATGGATCAAATGACCAAAAGACGCTTGCATCAACTGAACAAGAGGATTGGATGGGCAAGACAGAATGCGTCCCGTGTTCAATGTGTGATTGACTACATAACATCTGGTAGGCCGTTCACGGTATGCAACATTGAAAAAAAAATTATTTTCAATTTTTAATCCTTTTGGGTTGGCCTACCTGCGGTCCTAGCCGATGAGTTACCTGATAGGATGTGAATTAGCATATCTTCAGAAATAGTCAGACTGGTCAGGAATGGTCAGGATGTTCAGGAATCGTCAGAACTTTTAACCATTTGTGACGATTCCTGAGTTTTTTAAAGTAGGGTTAGTAGAATAGTGGAACAGTTTTGACAAATGAGGTGACTGCTAGGGCTTGTGCAGGCACCTCAATGACCAAAACTGTTCCACGATTCTCCTAATCTACCTCCATGGGACTGCGCCCCTAGTATACTCATTTATACTCATTTAAGACCGATGGAACCCTATTCTGAAACATACTGCATATTAGTGCCATTCCACCGATTTTGACAGTTTTCTCGTCCTATATTCCATCTGCCTTAAAAAGCAAAAAATACTGATGAAGCGTATCAGTTAGGGCGCAGTCCCATGGAGGTAGATTAGTAGAATAGTGGAATAGTTTTGACCAATAAGGTGCCTGAAAAAGCTGTAGCAGTCACCTCATTGGTCAAAACTGTTCCACTATTCTACTAATCTACCTCCATGGGACTGCACCCTTAAGGACTTAATTTTTGTTTGTATCTCGTTCTTAATTTAAAAATGACTCATTTTTACACTTTTTTTAAATTGAAAATGAAATATTAATTTTCAGTAGAAACTCTAGCGGACCCGGTGAACTATGTTACCTGGTGAACGCTATTACGTGACCATAAAGGGACCGCATAGTGGCATTTCCGTAATATAACAATAAAATTAATAAAAGCAGTAGAATAAACATCAGGGTGTCCAGCGACCTGGAAATCCTTGAAAACCTGGAATTCTGCTGGAACTTTTTTTTGAACCTTGACAACCTGGAAATCTCCTTGAATTTTTCTCGAGGACCATGAATTAATTTTTTTTCTCTTTTAAAACAGTTATTTTATTGAAATGTAAAAAGTAATTCAAATCTTTTAGTCTATTATGAAAGAAACATCTCGTTTAGAAGAAATCTTGCTACTAAAAAGTTTTTTATTTATCAAGAGATAATTCCTCTTTTAATCATTACAGAATAAATAGAGATTTCTAGGCTTTTGTTTTAGACTTCATCAAGCTTACCAAACATCACTGAAGATTTTAAAAAGGTTTCAACATATTTCAAAGATTTTAAAACGTTCAAAAGGATTTTGAATATTTTACAAAGATTTCACGGATTTAAGGCCATGTGACGAGTGGGTCACGTGACCGGCTTCTTACCTTACCGACACTTTTTTTATTTCTAAACTTATTTTCACACGAATATCCACATCGAGTTGAAAATTTGGCATGATAAATAAGAAGCACTAAGAAACGCGGCTCAGGTCCTAAATTTTTATAATTATGAAAACAGCAACAAAAAAATTATTTACAAAAAAAAACTGTTTTCATAATTATAAAAATTTAGGACCAGAGCCGCGTTTCTTAGTTTCACGAAGCTTTTGAAACTTTCAAAAGATTTAATGGATTTCAAAGATTTTAAGCAGGGTACAGTACACCAGATTTCAAAGATTTAAAAACATTTCGAAGATATAAAACATTTTCAAAAGGTTTCAAAACATTTTAGATGATTTGAAAAAATTTCACTAAGATTTCAAATAATTCAATGATTTCAACAAATACAACAGATTTCACAAACAAAGATTTAGTAAAAATTTCACAAATATTTCAAACGATTTGACAAAGATTTTAAAGATTTCACAAAAATTGACCAAAGATTTTGAACATTTCATAAGGATTGCAAGGATTTTGAAGATTTGAAAAAGGCGATTAGGAACAATTTTACAAATATTTCAAAAGATTTCCCAAACATTTCAAACATTTCATGAGTATTGCAAGGATTTCAAAGATTTCGAACATTTCCAAAGATTTTAAAACTTTCAAAAGATTTCAAAGATTATAAAGATTTTTAAATTGGTATAGTAAACCAGTTTTCTACAATTTCAAAACATTTAAATTGTTGCAATATAATTATACGTTAATTATTGTTATAAGTTTTATACTTTCATATTTAAAGATCTTATTCTTTAGCGTACGATGAATAAAAAATAATTTGAGTAGTAAAATATAAAATTTATAAAAATATTTAACGTAGAATTATAATTAAAACAATAAGAACAAATAAAAGCTGGTTTTACTCATTTTATTGCGATATTACGGAAATTACGCTATGTGGTCATTTTATGGTTACGCAACAGCGTGAACTTTTTAATTCAAATTTACCTTCTAGACCTTTCAATGAATACAGAAGTATTATTCTTACATGATTTTTTCACTTATATCTTCATTTCAATTCAGGCAACTACTGAATTTTTTTAATTTTGCATTCAAAGTGATCATTAAATAAACTGATTTAATTTATCTGTTCAAATGGCGTTCTTAGTTTAGAAGACTCAATGAAGTCGCTGCTAATAGAGTATTCAAGTATGTTGGCAGGGACATCAGACGGCGAAATTTTTGAACGGCTGGGTGAGTCGTTGTGCCGTGTTGTGCAATTACCATGGATAATAGTGTAAATATTTTAGGGGTTTCAGCTTAAAAAACCGGATCAAGAAGAAGTTTTTGCATAGTAGGTTGCTCAAATACGGACCATAAAAATGCGGAATTACAATTTGATTCTTTTCCGAGACTCTGGTGGCGAAAAACGCGAAAACAAGTAAGGTTAGCTGCTATCCACAGGAAGCAGTATAGAGTACATATAATTTCTTAAAAAGAGACATAGGCCTCACAGCCCCTCTGGGATAAAATATAGGTGCCAAAGGGTACGTTTTGTCATGATTATAGGGTACTTTTTTCGCGTTCAAAGGATAACAAATCCAGGATAAATTCATAAGACTTCAAGACAATTCAAGTTGAATTCCAAACAATTCAAATGAATTGGAAACATTTTAAAAATATATAAAAACTTAGTTGAATTCTGTAAATTTGAAATAAGCTTAGAAAAATCTAAGGGAATTCAATTATTCGCAATCAAAAAAATTCAAGAGATTTCCAAAAAATTTGATAGAATTCACGGTGATTTAAAAAAATTTTAATCTTTGAAATCCTACTAATTTCTAAAAAAACAAGTGACAATGACTACAAAACAATTCAAGAGAATTCAAATAAATTGAACAATTTTCTTAAATCGAAAAAATCAATATATTTCAGTAAAAATGGGGTTAATTTTGAGGAATTTATGTGAAATGAGAAGAATTCCATGAAATTCATAAAAAGTCAAGCTAAATTTAAAAATCAATCAAGTGAATTGAAAAAAATTTAAAAATATGAAAAAATGTATTAAATTAAAGAAATGAGTTTAGAAAAATTAAAGAGAACTTAAAGGAATTTTATGAAATGTCTAAGAATTTAACGTGAGTTTAAAAGACTTAAAGATGAATTAAAAAATAAAACTCTTAAAAAATCTATTGAATTGAGTCGAGTTGAGTGCATTCAGAAGAATATTTGGAAATCTCTTCAAATCTTTGAAACCAGGGACCCGATAGAAACGAAATAAAATACTTTCGTGATTTCCCTTCCCTGTGAATTTCTATGAAATTTGATGATATTTCTAGAAATTCTGAAAAATTAATTGAAATATCGTGGGAGCTTTTAAAATTCCTTGAAATCCTTAGGAAGTCTTATAGAATCCGTTAGAATCTTTTAAAATATCTTAAAATCTTATAGGTCTTGTAAAATCCTTCTATATCTTCCTAACTTTTATGAAATTCTTTAAAACCGTATACACATTTTTTAAATCCCTTACAAGTATTAAAACCCTTGAAAATGCCTTGAAATTCTGTAAAGCTCTTAAAAATGCTTGGGAATCTTTTAAAATACCCTAAAATATTGCAAATCCCATTATATAACTGAAATCGATTAAAAATTACTTTTAATCTTTTAAAATAACATAAAATATTTCAAATCCTTTAAAGTCTTTTAAAATTCTTTTACATTTTTTAATATTTGTGAAAATGCCAAGGAATTTGAAAAAATACATTGAAATATTTCAATCCTTTGATCATTTCATCAATTGATCCCCAAGATCAATTAAATAGAAACTTTTTAAAATTGGAATAAATCCATTGAATTAAGTAAAATTGAGTAAATTTAGAAGAACCGCTTCAAATCTTTGAAACCCTACAAAATACCTCACTTCTCGTGAATAAGTTCTATGAAATCCACTAAAATATTATAAAATCCCTTGAAATTCTATGATGAGATTTCCTGAAATCCTGGAAAATGTATTAAAATATATTGAGAGCTTTTAAATTCCTTAAAACCATTGCCACTTTAAATTGAAAGTACCATTTTTTATTATGTATTTTATGTATTATTTCATTTTTATTTCTTGCTTGTATACATACAGCCACATATAGGCGTTCAGCTTAACTCACCTACCCGTTTGAAAAAATACCATCAGGCGGCGCCACGTGCGTCCCACCAGAGATACTTGGGAGCTCTATTTCCGTCGGGTCGAAGAGGTCCTTTCGATTTTTCTTTTGATTCTTATGTAAAATGATCTCCAGGTTCCAAAACTGTGTAACACGTCTCTTGAAAATCTGCCTTTCTATAAATATTTGTAATTAATTATTTGGCTTAAGACGATTTGAAGGTACCACATGATACCTGGCGTCTCAGAGACACTTCGCTATTGTTCTGCGCTGTGATCGATCTCGAAGCTAGACGGGGCGCTGTGGCTTTCAACTGGAGGTTACTGTATTACGTTTCTGTAATACATTGAAATTAAATCGTTAATGAACTCTGTTCCGCACCACCAGGTACCATGGAGGTCGAGTCGAAGGCCCATTTTTTTACGTTCTGTTCCCCAGTAGACCTAGTCCACAATATTCTTCTTAAAAAAGTATGAAAATGGTTACAAATTTCTGTGATTAATAAACGAAAAATACCTGCATGTTTCATTGACAATTAAACTCCATACATATTTGTCAAAAAATGCTTTTTTCTTAAATCTGTTCCTAAACAAAAGTTTTTTTTCGCAATTTTCTCCCCTTTCCAGCCTTTTTGTATTATTATTTATTTTATTTAATTATTTATTAAATTGATTTATATAAAAAGGATATTTAATTTATTATAAATATCATAAACAAATTTCTTCAAATAACGTGCAATAACATACGTTACTTTGCACTGCAGTTACCCAAAAATTGTAACACGTTAACGATTCAATTTAAATTTAAATGCAGCACTAAAACGTTATCTAGAAGCCGCCGGTTGAGAATCACAGCGCGCTGTGAAGTATCAAGCTCGATCGTCTGGGTGATCCACGGCAAAGATATTATAAACCTAGATGCGGTACGGGGTGTTAGAGTGGGATAACTATATATATATATATATATATAGGACATCACATTTTCTGCCATGTAACACACGGAGTTTAATTTGGCGCGAAACTAGTTCAAAATTTTAATGTCCGTGAAGTTGAACGTCGATTTTAAATTATTTAAATGAATTCAGCTAAATTTATTAAAGAAGAAATCCATACTCTGAAAGACTTCTTGGTCCGTTCCGCATATTAAGGTTTTAAAAACCCAATCCTTCGATGAGTGTTCCTTTATTCGCTCTGAAAACGGTAATTTAGGTAAAAATAGCAAACTGAATTGAATCTATTGATTTTAGATAAGGAAAATTACAAAGATGAATTTATTCAGTTATTTTCGAAGTACAATTTGACAAAAGAAAACCCGGACGCGTCCTAGAACAAGTTTAGATCTCTAGAGTCTAAGCCCTCGCGACTTCGTCGTTGGGAGGTTCGGTGCCATCGCAGCGGTCGTTAGCTCCCCACTCTTTCATGCTTTCTCTCTCTTACAAATTAACTTTGCTCTCTATCTCGCTCTATATATCCCTACTCTAATGATAACTAATTCCTTTGCCGATATCGTAATGCGTCTTCTCATGTGAAGATTGTTCGTGGCTTCATAAATTCACACTTCACCGGATTTAATGATAAATTCCAAGCACGCAAATTGTTTATATTACAGTTTCGTAGAACCAACTACCCGGAGGTCTCAACCGTCTAAACGAAAGACAAAACAGCTCTTTACGCCATCGAGATTAACGACTTTGTGTCGCCAATCTGATAACAAACATTAAATTTGTATTTCCTGCTGTCAAAGTGTTCTATGTCTAAAGTATCATAATCATAATTTGGTTATTTCAAATATACTCTACTTAGGCATTATGTGAGTAATCTCGTATATACATTTATTCCAGCAAAATCTAATCTCACAAGAATTTATTATTTTGAATGGAAACCGCGCATTTTACAGAAGCGATGGTGCTGTTCCTAGCGGATGGAATGCAAATTTATGCGCTCGTTACAATAGTGACGTAAGCGTTCTGTAACGCCATGCCTGAAATTCAGGAATATATACTCCTTTATTTTAGGTAACGAAAGCCTTACAGGTTATTTCAGGTTACCTTCAACTTACCTTGAGAACATTATATTGAAATTTAGGAGCATACTTTCCTTTATTTCAGTATAGAAAAATGCTTATTTCTTATTTTAGATAATTTAGTGCTTTATTTAAGATAGTTTGCACACTTAAATTTAGTTGCTTCCTTAATTCAATTCAAATCTGAAATTAAGTCGAATATAACTTTAAGTATTTATTTTTACTGTGTGATATGTTCAGGATTGGCTGGCCACTGAAATATGTTTTGTACGTAGAAAATAAAGCGACAAATATTGTTTCAAATTAACATAGCAACATTTTAACATTCTTTACGAATATTTAAACATTTTAAGGGTGTAATGAATTTTTTTGAAACTTTTTTTTTACAAAACCGTGCCATTTTGCAATTTTTAACATATTGAGGATGAAGAAATCTTTTCGATCAAGAATTACATTAAATTCCTGAGGCTACCAAAATTTCTTGATCAGTTCCTTTGAAAAATAAAATGAAAAAAAACAATCCAGATATTCCTAATGAAAATAAATACACATTTGCAAATTTCTTGAAAGAAAATCAACTTTGATTCAAATAATGCTCCATTTCACTTCAACAATTCGGTCATTTTGGAAAATCCAAAAATTGTTTGTAATAAAATGATCAATTGTTTGTTAGGTATGCATGAGCTCTCTAATATGACAATTTTCAGAAATTTGTCTCTAAAAAAGCATTTATTTACACTTAGAAATGTTAAACATGAATATTTGTTCATAAATGAATTTTCGCGAAAGGATTAAGCTGCATGTCGCAATTCTCAACCGATTCACTTTTTTTGTTGTAAATTACCTTACGTTTGTTAGGAATTTTATACTGAGTAATTGAAAAAAAAGGTGAATCGGTGGAGAATTGCGACCTGCAGCTTCATCCTTCCGCGAAAATCCATTGTTGAAGCACTGTGCGGTTGCTACAGTCGACCGCGTCGAATTTTGCTGGTGCACTCTACTCAGTATAACTCAATAATGCGTTCCAATGTACGTCACGTCAGCGTTTGCGTTCGGGTTTGCGTTCGAGCATGCATGGGCCTTTAAGAATGCGAAGTTGTTTCGACCCCACTTTTCAGGACCAAAAAGTGGCCTTCCAGTCGAGAGTGGAATAAAATACTATATGCAACATGAGGCAAAAGTAAATTTTTCCCTCGGGTAGTAAACGCACCCTCTGGAACAATATTCTCATTCGGGCAGGAAACTCACCCGCGGGATAAATCTTCTACTTTTGCCCCTTGTTGCATAATGTACTATTTTATTTTAATGATTGGGAAAAACTTGTTGTGATGAATGACTATAATACGATCGGCAATTTACTAGAGAACATGGAAAGTTCTTTTTCTCAAATATCATGTTTTTAAGTAACAAACTTACCGACAAAAAAAAATAGCAAAAAATGCAACACTAGAAATTTCTCTAGTTTCACTTTTATGCTGCCGTCAGTAAATTGTATTTTTTATTATACAGATTTCCCAGACACCCTATAACTTTCATCTTTAACTTTTTCCCTAGCATAATCATTTTAATTGGGAACCTTGCGAAATTGAATAGTTTTTAATAAAACGCTATGTAATAACAAAGTTGGGGAAATTGAATAATAGTATATTATGCGCCGGGGCGCATAATGCGGGTCTTTATGCGACGAGTGGCAATGCTCGCAGGACGATCGAATCCGAGGCGAAACAAGTCCTGCGAGCATTGTAAGGGAGTCGCGGGAAGACGCGAATTGTGCGCAATGGCGCATATACTATTTTGTTTGACGACGGTGCATTTACAAGTTTTTTTTGCGACAGCTTACCCAGCTGAAAATTCCTGTACAGGAACCTCGGGGGATCCTGCATAGTTTCCTGCACACGAACCTGCATACGAACCTGTACAGGTAATCTTGACGGTTCCTGTGCAGGAATTTGGCGAAGGAAACTGCACATGATCCTGTAAAGAAACCTGCACCGAAAAAGGAACCTTTGAATGATCTTGTACGGGTTCCTGTGCAGGTTCCTTTGCGAAGAAAATTGAGGAGCAGGTTCCTATACAGAAACTTATATAGGATCCCTTACAGAAAGCCATCAAAGGAACCTTTGGAAAGATCCTGTACAGAAACACGTATAGGGTCCTTTACAGAAAGCCATCGCGAAAATTTATGTCGCTTACAGCTATAAAGTTGCCTTCCTTTTATTCCCTTGAAGATCCAACTCAACATCGAGAGAACCAAGCCACTAGCGAACCCTCGCGGATTAGTTCCTGCGCAGGTTTATATATAGGATCCTGAACATGTTCCTGTACATGAACCCACACCTCAATTGACTCTGTGAAGGAACCTGTACGGGATAATTCAAAGGTTAGCTTGTATACAGGTTCCTTTAGAGGATCATGTACAGTTTCCTTTGCCAAATTCCTGCACAGGAACCGTCAAGATTAACTATACAGGTTCGTGTACATGAACATGTGCAGGATCCTCCGAGTTTCCTGTACAAGAATTTTCAGCTGGGCAGAGTATTGTAATGTTGTACATTACGATACAGCGGAGTGTAATGTGAATGCATCGTAATGTACAACATCACGATACTCTACCCTGTCGCATAAAAACGCGTAAACGCACCGAAGTCACACAAACGATATTAAGAAACGTCTGTTGGGTCCCAAATGTTGATACTTGCAAGCAAAAAAATGCTAACAATATTTTTTAAAACATTTTCTCAAAATTATAAATCAGAACAACCGATTTACATAAAAAATGTGATGAATATCTAAAAAAGTCTCCTTGCTTTAATAAAGACTGCTTCAGATTAAAATTAACCAGTATTAATCTTACCTTATCGTCTTCAGAAATGTAACACGGTTGGGGATCTCTCTGGTTCATTTGAGGTCCGCGGTGCACAGGTGATCCATTATAATCAATTTGTCTTCGCGGGGGTTCGTAACACAGTTGGGCATCTCTCTGGTTCATTTGAGGTCCGCGGGGCATAGGTGATCCATTATTTTCAATTTGTCTTCGCGGGGCTTATGTAACGCGGTTGGGCAACTCTCTGGTTGATTTGAGGTCCGCGGTGCACAGGTGATCCATAATTTATCATTCTCTTCTTGTAAGGGCTCAACTCTTTTTTTGGCGGCAAAATCGCTGGTGTCCGTTCTGATGCACCTGAAGTACTTTTTGGAATCGCTGAAGTGTTGGGTTGTGAATTCTCTGCTGGCTCAGTTAGCAGGTAACCCTTTGCTGGAAGTGAAACCCTTTCTTTTGGTGGCAAAATCACTGGTGTCCGTTCTGATGCACCTGAAGTACTTTTTGGAATCGCTGAAGTGCTGGGTTGTGAATTCTCTGCTGGCTCAGTTAGCAGGTAACTCTTTTCTGGAAGTGAAACCCTTTCAGTTTTGTCTACTAGTTCATTGCCTTGATGCAAACTGCTGAACCGCCCAACTTTTCTGATCCCCTCTTCTGAGGTTAATAAGACAGTATCAGCAGAATTTGCTGATTCAAAGCTATAATTTCTATTGAGAGAGTCCTATTCCAACTCAACTTAAAAAGAAATTGCGATGTATAAATAAACGATTACTTTACTTGATGTCAACTCTTCTGTGCTAAAGAAAACCTTGCAAAAGGGACATCGTCGTTTAGATGGGGTTCACTGCATTGCGAGATATAACAGCGTGGCCGCTGGACTGGGGTATCGGGAAATGACCGGGCATATTTTGAGACCGTGAAAAATCGGAAAATGACAGTGAATTTATTTTTTGACCGGAAATTAGACAAATTTTCAGACGAAAAATCTATCCTATCACTTGCAATATCTCAAATTTCGTATCGCATGGTATATAATGCAATTTAAAATAAGTTTGGTTTAAACTTGTTTTAAGTGTTAAGTTCAATTGTTAACTTTTTCAATCATGAAATCATTCAGCTTACAATGTGCAATTCTAAAATCTTTTACTATCAATATTTTCGATTTTAGGTCTTCATTTTTAAGGGTACGTTTTCAATTAAAAGAATTTTAAAATGTAGTTTTGAAGACTTAAATAATAAAAAATGAATAGAGTTTGAAAATGAAATTTTTTGAAAAAAAATTTTAATTTGTAGAACTGTAAATATAAATGAATGATTTTAAAAATTGAACTGTGGTTCAAGTATTCGAAACGTTTTTAATTTGAAAGCATAGTAGTTAAACAAATATAAGCGTCCAATTTATGAGTAATTAAACTCTTTCATTAAATTTTAAATCTTAGTCAAGTCTAATTCAAGTCTAGTTTCAGTCTACAATATACCATCTTTAACCCATTAAATTTGAAAGTTTTTAATCAAGAAAAAAAAAAATTTTATAATAGGTAGCAATGTTTGACTGTTTATTTAAAATCAGCAATTATACACGAAATATTCAAACTGAACTATTTAAAACTGAATTTTTTGAAACAGAAAGCTTCACATTATTCAAATTTTAAAAAGATAAACATCAAACGTTACAATGTTAATTTGAATTGTTATATTAAAAAAAAAATTTTTTTTTGTGAAATTGTTGATATTTGATGCATCTAGTAGTTGAACAATTATTCATTTAGAAAAAATTCGAGTAAGTTCAGGAGATATTTAGAAGTTTTGAAAAGATTCAAACTTATTTTAAAACTTGAAAAGATTTATGTTGACATTGTAAGAAAAATAATCTGGAAGATTTTAAGGTATTTTTTTAATATTGCAGGACTTATTTAAAGTTTTAGGGAAAATTCGAATAATTTAAAAAAATATTTAGAAGTTTTGAAAAAACGTGAAAATTTTATGAAGAAGTTGAAATAAAGCTTTGAAGCTTTTTGAGGATTTTGAAAGGTTTCAAGATAACAAAAATAATTTCTTAAGATTCCTGGGAAAATTTGAAGTGATTTTTTATTCAAACAAAATTTTGAGAGAATATTTAAAAAGATTTAAAAACAAATTTTGGTGTATGAATAACAATGAAACAATTGTTAATTTGTAGCGACTTAAAATATTTTAACTTCTAATTTAAAAAGTGTTCAATTAAAAGAAAGTGTAGTCTTTAAATGTTAATGTTTCCAGCTTGAAATTGCTTAACATGATATAATTTTGAAAATTTATTTTGTTCATTCAGTCTTCAAGCTACACCAATGAAAATAATATTGTAGATTTAAATATTTTTTTAAATCTTTGAACTGTAGTTTTTACAAAAGTAACAAATGTTATATTTTGTAGGTACGAAATATTCAATCTTACCATTTAACCTGACTTGTGATGACAGAAAAGTGCAGAATGTTTACATACCTTAATCCTAAAAATTATATCTTTTCCGAAAGAATCCTTAAGACGCAATTTCGGGATTATATACTGTTGGTTATCTACTGTTGAAAAAAGTAATGTCCAATACAAAGTCCTCAAATATTTATCAATTATAAAGAAAGAACGCTTTGCATCAACAAATATTGTTCATTAAACTTCAAGCTTTGTTTCTACCCTGGCGGAGCGGCCAAACGCAAGCATTACGCTACAGCGTAATGCTCAAGTAATGCTAAAGTAATATGGCATTATAATTAATAAAAGAAACAAAATAAATATGTAAACTGTTGCAATTATAATAATACCTTAAAATTTACGTTGAATGGTCATTCCATAATTGCAACAAGTTTCTTTTTCAGCGTTAAAAATGGAAAAATAATGTGACTGTCATTGCAGTCTGCTAACGGCGGCTTCAAGCGGGTTGTCAACATGCACGAGCCCGACTTCAATGACTACCACTTTGTTTTTTTTTTATTTTTTAACGCTGAAAAAGCAACTTGTTGCAGCTGCGGTATGAACATTTAACGTAATATTATAATTTCAATAGTTTACATATTTATTTTGCTTCTTTTAATCATTATAATGCCATATTACTTTAGCATTACTTTAGCATTACGCTGTAGCGTAATGCTTGCGTTCGGCCGGTTTGCCAAGGTAATGTATAAACATGCCACAAAAATGTTTCATTAAGGTAAAAAGTATGAACAATGAAGAGGCGAAATTTTTTTCAGGTTAAAAATTAATTCTTTGCTCACAGGTACTTTCTTCGGTGCAACGTTTTGTCGCTCAGTACTATCCGAGCAAAAACTGGTATTTCTTTTGTTCGGAAATCTTAATCTTTTTACGTTATTTTTTTGTTCAGTGTCCTCGATGCTTGCTGAAATTTTAAAGAAAAAACTGTGTAACACTTTACACATATCTTAATCTAACAGGGTGGCCACTGATTGGCAAACTGGGAATTATCCAGGAATTTTGGTTAAAACTAAAAACTTAGTTTGCATTAATTTTTTTGGTAAAAATAGATATTGTCTTCCCCGAAAGAAAAATATTCTTCCATTTATCCGCTGTGATACAAATAAAATTATTTTGTACTCAAAAACTAACAATAACTTAGTTTCAATTGTAAATTTTTAAGAACTTTTCAATTTGAAAATTAATAATCGTTCATGAAATTTAAAGTTTGAAGCTTTTGAAATTGAGTATCATTTGAAATTGTATGAAATTGGAAAATTTTGAAATGAAAATTCTCACAATTAAATATTTTCAGATTTAAACTTTAAAAATGACGACAATTTCAAATAAAAAAAGATTTAAAATGCAATGTAATAAACTGATTAAAAGTGTTCAAAATTAAATAATCTTATATGAGATGTCGATTGGAAGCGTTCAAGGTAGAACAATTTTTAATTCAAGTATATCATATATTGACTGCTTTCGAATTAAAATTTTATTGTTAGTATTTTAAAGTATTTTAAACTTGTTTAATTTCGAGGCTTACTACTTTGAAAACAAACAAATTTTCCACGGCGGCACTTCTTGAAAATTATCGACATTTTCCTTGCAGTATCAAATATTAAATACTCTCAGATTTGAAGTTACTTGCTTTTAAACTTTTCTCGCAATTTAAAAAATTACGTTTTTTCATTTGTAATTTAAATTGTTTTTTTTTAACATTTTAATTGATACATTTCGAATGATATAATTTTAAGTAATTTGAGTGTGAAAAACTCGATATTCGAACAAGTCGATCGGCTTGAATCAAGCGAGTTCGAGCTCGAGCCTTTCGAAAATCTCGAAAGTTTTCGAGTACTCGAAAGTTTCAAGTACTCGAACATTTTCGACTTCTCGATGAGTCTCGAACAGTTCGACTTTGCTTCAAGGTTGTTGGGTTTCTGATCACAAATATGTTAAAAAAGAAAAAGTCGACATTTTTTATCCAAATAGGCCACATTCTTAATTTTCGAACAATTTCGATTATTTAAATTGAAAATGCCAAATTTGTTAATTTTTTACATAAAATTTTGTATTAGAAATCCGAAAAATCTCTAGTTTGACTAGGAAAAGCGGGGAATAGCCGGGAGCTCATGACTAATAAATGAAGATAATTTTATTATTCTTTCTTCAAATGGGCTAGTAATAGAGTTAATATTTTTATTGCGGATCACATTTTTTAAGCTTGTCTTCTTCATTGCTTAAATTTCGTTTACTTTAATGAATAAGTTTGATTTTATTCATATTCAAGGAATTTAAAATGATTTCTACTAATATTAGTGGATTTTTACGATTATACCGGGTGCCCAAAAAGTTCCGGGACGACTGAATATTTACCCAGGTAAAATATTTTTCAAAAACATTGAGGTCATTCTTTGAGTAACTTTTAACAAGGACTTTAATAGTGATCTTGGGTTTGACCTTGACGACCACCTTCCAGGTTATTTCAAGGTGAACTTTAAAAAAATAGAAATCCTCTTATTTGACGTCGGCAATTGAAAGAGCGGGAAATTTTAAGTTCAAAAATGTACTCAGGTCATAGGTCAGGTGTGACCTTGATGGTCACTCAAATATAATTTAAATTGAAACAAGGTTTGGCAAAATCTGAGAAGCACAGCTTCTGGAAATAATTCAGAATGACCTTTATACCTTTGAGTTATCATCAAGGTGACACCTGACCTGTGACCTGAGTACATTTTTGAACGTCAAATTTCCTGCTCTTTCGATAGCCGACGACAAATAAGGGGGTTTCTATAAAAAAAACAAGTTGATGTTGAAATAACTTTGAGGGTCATCGTCAAGGTCTAAACCAAGGTCACCATTGAATTCCTCGTTAGAAGTTACTCCAAGAATGACCTTAATGTTTTTGGAAAATATTTTACCTATGCAAATATTCAGGCGTACCGGAACTTTTTGGACACTGTATATTTATATATTTCAAAAGATTCCAAAGAACTCAAAGAGATTTCAAAATTTCAAGGAATCTTTAAGAATTGCTTAACATTTAAGGGATTGTATAGGACTTGCAATGATTTGAAAGGATTTACGGGATTTAAAAATATTTAAAACTATTTTAACATATTCCATAGGATTTCATGATATTTCAAAAACTACACGCGATTTCAAAAAACGCTTGTAGGATTTCTAAATAAACAAGGCTCGATTTGAAGAAATTTCTAGCGATTCTAAAAATTTCAACGTATTTCAACGAATTTTACCAGATTTAAAGGATTTTACTGAATCTCCAAGGATATCAAAGATTTCCAGGGATTTACAATATTTAAATTTTATTATTAAATAAATTAATTAATATTAATTACATAAATCAATATTACAGGGATTTCAATGAATTTCTGAAAAACTTTAGGGAATAAAATCAATTTTAATTCAAGGGTCTTCCACTGATTTCAACCATTTCAAGGGATATAAATGAATTAAAAAACTTTCAAATGATTGCTAAGATTTTGAGTTATTTAAAAGGATCACAAAGGGTTTCAAGAGATTTGGAAAAATTTCACAATATTTAAGGGACTTCACAGGTCCTCTAATCATTTCAAAGGATTTACGAGATTTTAAAAGATTTTTAGCTATTTTACCAGGTTTTAAAGAATTACAAAAGATATAGAAAATGTCAAGGGATTTCAAAAAATTTGGTAGAATTTTCATATATTTTGAGCTCGAATTTAAGGAACTTTTAGAGAAATTCGGAAAATGAATGAACTAAAATAAGTTTAGATAAATTTATATTAGAAGGATTTCTGAAGATTTTTACTGATTTATTTAAACAGATTTTAATAATTTCATAGATTTCAAAGGAAGTGAAATGGGGTTAAAATATTTCAAGGGATTTCTATGAATTTCAACAGATTTTAACGCTTTTGATTGATTTAAAAATATTTCCGAAGGTATCAGACTGTTTGTAATTAATAACCATTAGATTATCGGTCTTTAAGAAAATAAAACTGTTTTTATATGTATGTTATCTTTTTAAAAGCCCCCCCCCGCCTCTGCCCTCTGGTCAATAACTCATGGTCTATTTACTTATTTTTCTGCTTCTCCAGGCCTGTTGAAATTATTAATATTTTGCGCCAGTTTCTCCCCTTTGACGCATTTCTCAATAGCTGACACATTTCGATGCATGCCAGCATGCAGCAACTCCGTCTCACAATTATTTAAAGCTATGTACATTTTTTTATTATTGTTTATTTTTTTGTCAAACTGAAGCCAATCATTGCAATGAAAATTGCCTTTCTTGAGTGAATAATTTCTTTTATGCCATATTTTATGTTTAAAAGTAGAAATTGAAATAATAAAATGAGAAATTACTCAAACATATCCCAGTTTTAAATCAAAGATCAATTAGAATATGAATAATTTTTCCCGATATTTGATTCTTTCCTATACCTACTTTCATAATTGCGTCATTTGCTAGTAGCAATAATGTTAAAACTTCGTGGGTATAATACAGAAAATTTTTTAATGTATTTTTATTTGAATGTAAATTGTCCCGGTAAATATTAATATTGATAAAAATTAGCATGTACTTACTTCGTAGTCGAAGAACATATACGTAGGCAAAATTCTCGTCTTCCAACCAATATTTATATTTTTTCTGTCGATCAAAGTCTTCGGCGTGCTCTGGATTCAAGTCTTCCAATTCAGAAATTGGAATAATTTCTGTGATGCCAGCATTAATCCAAAGAATGGACGCATGTGTTAACTCCATCCTTTACGATTCACTGGTTTCACCTTCGTCACTGTCTTTTCTTTTTGCAGCCATAATACCGCAGTTTAAACGTTCTAACGTGAACACAAAACAACGAACCTGATTATTCCGAGTTTTTCGACACTTGCAAGTGTAACTGAAACGATCCAGACAGTTCCGATGAAACTTTAAATGTTACGTAACTTCAAGTGTCTTCTGCTCATGTGCAATAGACAAAAGTGACGAATTGTGGAATGGGACCGAAGCATGATCCAATCATGGGACAGAATGGAAGGAAAAGAACAAAGAGAACGCAACAAAGCGGAAATATACCTAACAAAATCGAAGCATCAAAGTAACCTAAAATTTCTGAAACGTACGTTACATACGTGTGTACATTGATTAATCATTAAAATAGAAAAAAAGTAATAAAATAGAACTTGAAAAAATGCTAGAAAGCCGTATCACACAGCGGATTAATGTTTACAAGTGTGGTTTACTCTAGTTAAGGTTCATCTGAGAAATAATTTCTAGAAATATACACAACTTAAGTTTTTACTTTTTATAAATATAAAAAGCACCATGTCGGATGATGATGTCGAGGATGTAAGTAATGATTTCTTTATAACTACCTCCATAAATTGTTTGAACGTGAAAAATCTGCTAAAATATTAAAATAATATTGTGTGAGATAGTTACAGATTGCACGTATACACATTCGAATTTATTCTAAAATTTCTTAACTCCTATCCGTTAGAATTTTTGAGGTTATGACGCGGTATAATATTGCACATAGCATCTGTTTCATAAAGTGCTGAACTTATTTAGTACAGGAAAAATATATTTAAATAATAATATTCCTAAAAATGTTCTGTTTTTCCTTTTCTCTTAGTGGCAATACTGTCATACTGTTTTTTAGTACTTTTCAACTGCACGTTTCATTTAGCTACCCTGGTAAAAATACCCGTTAGGAATCGTTAGATTCTTTTTAGAAGCCTCTAAGATTGCAGTTCGAGTTTCAAGTGGAATTAAAGAGGAATCGTGGAAAGTAATGTGTTGTAATATGTTCCTATGGGGATACTGTTTGCGCAGTTAATTTCGCAAAATATTTGTAATGGGTTCTATGGGGAACCTAAGTGGATATTATAATCCGAAATTACTTTTTGAACATTTCTTTAAACGGATGTAATAGGAATTTAATAGGGTCATAATTCTAAGAGGATATAATCGGAACCTAAGTAGACCTTAAAACGCGAAATTATGTTTCGAGAAATTCTTTCAAATGGATTTAATGGGAATTTAATAGGACTACGTTGACTGGAAAAGTTACTAAGTATATAATTTCCGTCTTAAGAGGATCTAAGGAGATTTTAAACGGACATTAAAACGCTAAATTATTTTGTACGGAATTTCTCTAAGTGGTTTATTTTAAAAGATTCCAAGGAATTTTTAATGAACTTTAATAATTTAAAGTGATTTTAAAGGATTTTAAATATTTTAGGTTATTTTTGAAAATTCCAAGGAATTTTCAAGAGCTTTAAAAGGTCCTAAGGGATTTCAAAGGATTTTAAATATTTTAGTGCATTTAAAAAGATTCCAAGCAATTTTTAATGAACTTTAATCATTTAAAGTAATTTTAAAGGATTTTAAATATTTTAGGTTATTTCTAAAAATTCCAAGGAATATTCAAGAGCTTTAAAAGGTCCTAAGGGATTTCAAAGGATTTTAAATATTTTAGTTTATTTTAAAAGATTCCAAGGAATTTTTAATGAACTTTAATAATTTAAAGTGATTTTAAAGGATTTTAAATATTTCAGGTTATTTTTGAAAATTCCAAGGAATTTTCAAGAGCTTCAAAAGGTTCTAAGGGTTTCAAAGGATTTCAAAGGATTTGAAATATGTTAGGGTATTTTCAAAGATTCTAATGATGTTTTAATGGATTGCAATAATTTAAATGGATTCAAAAGGATTTTAAATATTTTAGGATACTTTAAAAAATTTTCAGAAATTTTCAAAAGTTTTAGAAAGTTTCACGGGATTTTAAAGGATTTGTAATATTTTAGGGTATTTTAAAATATTTAAAGAAATTGCTAACAGATTAAAAAAGTTTTACAGGATTTGAAATAGTTTAGAGAATTTTAAAATAAAAGATTCCAAGGAATTTTTAACAGGTTTCAATAATTTAGGGGTATCCAAAGGATTGGAAATATTTCACGGTATTTTTTCAAACTTCCAAGGAATTTTCAAGAGATTTAAAAAGTTTTAAGGGATTTCAAAAGATTTAAAATAATTGAAATATTTTAGGGTATTTCAAAATATTCCAAGGAATTTTTAATAGATTTCAATAATTTAAAGTGATTCCAAAGGAATTTAAATATTTTAGGTTATTTTTGAAAATTCCAAGGAATTTTCAAGAGAATTACAAAGTTTTGAGCGATTCAAAAGATTTCAAAGTATTTGAAATATTTTAGGGTATTTTAAAAGATTTTAAGTAATTTTTAAGGGATTTCAATCATATAATGGGATTCCAAAGGATTTTAAAGTTTTTAGGGGGTTTTTAAAGGTACGAAAAATTTGTAATAGATTTAAAAAGATTTAAGGGATTCCAAAGGATTTTAAAGACTTTAGTGTAATTTTAATCATTCCAAGGAATTTTCAATTTTGTTCAGAAGATATAAAACGATTTTGTAGGACATATAAGGTTTTAAGTTATTTTGCAAGATTTCAAGGGATTTTTAAAAAGATTTTCGAGGATTTCAATAATTTTAAGGGATTTTAAAAGCTCTCAAGGTAATTTAATCAATTTTCCAGGATTTCAGGAAATATAAGATTTAATAGAATTTCACGGGATTTTAAAATGTTTAAATATTTTTAAAAGAATTTATTCACAAGAAGTGAGGGATTGCGTATGGTTTCAACCATTTGAAGAGAATTTCAAATAGTTTTTTCAATTCATTTGAGTTTATTCGGAATTCCCACTAAATTCTTATTATTTCTTCCTGAGTTCTTTGAAATTCATTGGAATCCTCTTGAATTTTCAAAATCTGTTGAAGTCTTTTAATATTACTTAATTTTATCCAATGCAAGGATTTTTTTTGTCATCCAATTCTATTGAATTCCTGTGAATTTTTCTAAACTCATTTCAGACTTACTGGATTCAATGATTTTTTAAATATTTTTGAATCGTTCTGAGTTCACTTGAATTTTTTTGAATTCATTTGAATTTTCATGAATTTCAACGAATTCTTTTCATTTCCCCTAGATTCCTCTAAATTCGTTAGAATTTTACTGAAATCGATGGAATTTTTTTGAATTTTAAAATGTTTTTCCAATTCATTTGAATTCTGTTGAATTTAACTTGAATCGTTTTGAAGTCTTCTGAATTTATCCCGAATTCCTTCAAATTCACCTGGAATTTTGATAAATTTCATCGAATTTTTCTGAATTCTTTTAAATTCAAAAGAACATTAGTTTTATAAAAGATTCTGTATTAATCAGGGAAAAGTCAGGGAATTTCGAAAGTTAAGTTTTGCAGCCACCCTGATAATTTGAAACTCCAACTTTCCTCATCTCTCCTAAGTCTCTTCTTTTTCCATTTGTTTATTTTCTCATCTCTTATGTAATTCCAAATGAAATTTCGTCACGTATCTAAATAATCTCACTGGTCCAAATTTTTGTTCCGAATGACATTCTACAGTGGAGGAAACGTGATGTGAAATAAAAAGTGCCAAATGCAAAATGCATGATATAAAAATGAAGCAAGATCTCTTCTCTGCTCTGAAGCTTGCGACCATCGATAATTGGAGTGAGGAAGGAAAGGAAAAAATTATCCAGATCCAGCTGCTCTCACACTCGTCCCTGAATTTATCTCTGCGGTGGCAGTGACTTCATGATTCCGATGAGTAATGCGTACTCGATGTCCCGACACAATTGACACGATTCCTTTTCGACCACCCTGTAGTGCACGTACGCGTGCCTGAGAGGGTTGGCGCATGTTCGCGTATCGATCGCAAGCCAGAAAACTACCCCCTGCTCAAAGGCGCAGTGTCCGAAAGACTCTCGTGGTGTCCGTACACCCACGCGGATTCATTTATTTTCGAATTCCCGTTTGGCGCCCCCAAATCTTCGACTTTTTCCAAAATTCCCGAAAAAAGGGATTTCGAGTCCAAAAAAGTGAGCTCTTCGTGACATTGAACTAGTGAGACTGATTAACCAGGTAAGAACCTTCATTGCGTCACCAATTCTCAAGAAAAAAAACCCAGAAGAAAATATTTAATTGATGAACTTTCAAATCGAATTTTTCCTTTCAATCGGTTGCAAACCAAGTTTTATTCCAAGGTTAGAAGAATTTTCAGAGCCTCCCTGAAGTGTGAGAGAATTTAGAACTTTTGATATACCGATATTCATATTCTTCAATTCTTGGTTCAAATCGAATTCTTTCTTTTAACTAGTTCTTTAAAATTCTTCTAAGTTTGGAAGAATTGTCAGATCCTTCCCAATTCTTGAGAAAATTTAAAATCTTTTAAAATTCTCCAATTCTTGGTTCGAATCATATTTTTCGTTCCAATCGGTTTCAAACCACTTCTTTTTTTACTCCAAGGTCGGAAACATTTTCAGATCCTCCCTAATTCGTGAGAAGTTTAAAAAAATTTTAATATTCTGATTTTAAAATTCTACCATTATTGGTTCGAATCGAATTCTTCTTCCAATCGGTTTCAAATCAGTTCCTGCTTTCCCAGTGGACACAAACGTTAACGAATCTCATTAGAAAGGCTCAAAAACGTCCTAAATCAGTTCAAACAACGTTGCTCAAACATGCAATGTTCCAGAGACGTTTTAAGGACGTATTTGGAACAAAGAAAATTTTCAGAACATTATTTGGCCTGACTTAGGATGGTTTTTGGAACGTTCAAATAACGTCTTTTGACTTGAACGTCCGAGGAACGTTTTAGGACGTTCTAATTACGTTTTAATATTCCGATTTTCAAATTGGTGAATTCTTGGTTTAAATCGAATTCTTTCTTTCCAAATGACTTCAAACTAGTTCGGACTTTGTTCCAAGGTTAGAAGAATTTTCAGATCCTTCCTAATTCGTCAGAAAATTAAAAATCTTTTTATATTCCGATTTTCAAATTCTCGCTTCAAATCGAAATCTTCTTTTTAACCAGATCTTGCTTTATTCCAGGGTTGGAAGAATTTTCCGATCCTTCCTAATTCGTCAGAAAAGTAAAAATCTTTTGATATTCCGATTTTCAAATTCTTGGTTCGGATCGAATTCCTCTTCCGATCGGTTTCAAACCAGTTTGGGTTTTATTCCAAGGTTAAAAGAATTTTCAGATCCTCCCTAATTCATGAGAAAATTTACAATCTTTTAATAATCTGATTTTCAAATGTTTGAATTCTTGATTTGAATCGAATTCTTTCTTTCCAAACGGTTTCAAACCAGTTCGGATTTTATTACCAGGTTAGAAGAATTTTCAGATCCTCCGTAATTCGTCAGAAAGTACGTAACTGACGTTTGCAACGTTTATAAACGAAAATTAATTTTTCATTTTCCGTATATTTTTCAAAGTGCGTGGGTGGGTAAAACTTAGTCGGCTGTTAGGAATTATTCGGTTAAAACTAATTTTTGTTTTACCTGACACCAGATGTAAGTAATTAGTTCAAGAAATTTCGTAAATTTAAAATTTTAGTTTATAAATGTTGCAAAGTTCAGTTACTTTCAGAAAATATTAAACCTTTTAATCTTCCAATTGTCAAATTCTTGGTTTAAATCGAATTATTCCTTTTAACCAGTTCTTGCTTTGCTCCAAGGTTGGAAGAATTTTTAGATCCTTCCTAATTCGGGAGCAAATTTAAAATCTTTTAAATATTCTGATTTAAAAATTCTTCAATTATTGGTTCGAAACGAATTTTTCTTCCAATCGGTTTCAAACCAGTTTCTGCTTTCCCAGTGGACACAAACGTTAAAGAATCTCATTAGAAAGGCTCAAAAACGTCCAAAATTAGTTCAAACAACATTGCTCAAATATGCAATGTTCCAGAGACGTTTTAAGGGCGTATTTCGAACAAGAAACATTTTCAGAACATAATTTGGTCTGACTTAGGATGGTTTCTGGAACGTTCAAATAACGTCTTTTGACTTGTACGTCCAAGGAACGTTTGAGGACGTTCTAATTACGTTTTAATATTCCAATTGTCAAAATTTTGAATTCTTGGTTTGAATCGAATTCTCTCTTTCCAAACGGTTTCAGATCCTCCCTAATTCGTCAGAAAATAATTTTTTTTTTAATACTCCGATTTTCAAATTCTTCCTTCAAATCGAGATCTTCTTTTTAACAAGTTCTTGCTTTATTATAGGATTGGAAGAATTTTCAGATCCTGCTTAATTCATTAGAAAATTAAAAATCTGTTCATATTCCGATTTTCAAATTCTTGAATTCCTAGTTTGAATCGAATTCCTCTACTAATCGGTTTCAAACCAGTTCGGGTTATATTCCAAAGTTGAAAGAATTTTCAGATTCTCCTTAGTTCATCGAAAAATTTAAAATCTTTTAATATTCCGATTTTTAAATTCTTGGTTCAAATCGAAATCTTCTTTTTAACCAGTTCTTGCTTTATTCCAGGGTTGGAAGAAGTTTCAGATCCTCCCTAATTCTTCAGAAAATTAAAAATCTGTTGATTTTCGGATTTTCAAATTCTTGCTTGAAATCGAAATCTTCTCTTTAACCAGTTCTTGCTTTATTCCAGGGTTGGAAGTATTTTCAGATCCTCCCTAATTCGTTAGAAAATTAAAAATCTTTTGATATACCGATTCTCAAATTCTTGCTTGAAATCGAAATCTTTTTTTAACCAGTTTTTGCTTTATTCTAGGCTTTTAAAATGTTCAGATCCTCCCGAATTCGTTAGAAAATTTAAAATCTTTTGATATTCCGATTTTCAAATTCTTGCTTCAAATCGAAATCTTTTTTTAACCAGTTCTTTCTTTATTCCAGGGTTTTTAAAATGTTCAGATCCTCCCGAATTCGTTAGAAAAGTAAAAATCTTTTAATCTTCCGATTTTCAAATTCTTGGTTCAAATTCAGATCTTCTTTTTAACTAGTTCTCGCTTTATTCCAAAGTTGGAAGAATCCTCAGATCCTCCCTAATTCGTTAGAAAATTAAAAATCTTTTGATATACCGATTTTCAAATTCTTGCTTGAAATCGAAATCTTTTTTAACCAATTCTTGCTTTATTCTAGGGTTTTAAAATGTTCAGATCCTCCCGAATTCGTTAGAAAATTTAAAATCTTTTGATATTCCGATGTTAAAATTCTTGAATTCTTGGTTCTCATCGAATTCCTCTTCCAGTCGGTTTCAAATCAGTTTGGGTTTTAATCCAAGGTTAAAAGAATTTTTAGATCCTCCCTAATTCATGAGAAAATTTACAATCTTTTAATATTCTGATGTTCAAATTCTCGAATTCTTGATTCGAATCGAATTTTTCCTTCCAAGCGGTTTCAAACCAGTTAGGATTTTATTCCAAGGTTAGAAAAATTTTCAGATCCACCTCTAATTCATTAGAAAATTAAAAATCTTTTAATATTCCGATTGTCAAATTCTTGTTTCAAATCGAAATCTTCCCTTTTAACCAGTTCGTGCTTTATTCCAGGGTTGGAAGAATTTTCAGATCCTCTTTAATTCATCAGAAAATTTAAAATCTTTTAATATTCCGATTTCAAATTCTTGGTTCAAATCGAAATCTTTTTTTTAACCAGTTCGTGCTTTATTCCAGGGGTTTTAAAATGTTCAGATCCTCCCGAATTCGTTAGAAAAGTAAAAATCTTTTAATATTCCGATTTTCAAATTCTTGGTTCGAATCAAATTCCTGTTTCAGTCGGTTTCAAATCAGTTTGGGTTTTAATCCAAGGTTAAAAGAATTTTCAGATCCTCCCTAAGTCATGAGAAAATGTACAGTCTTTAATATTCTGATGTTCAAATTCTCGAATTCTTGATTCGAATCGAATTCTTCGTTCCAAGCGGTTTCAAACCAGTTCGGATTTTGTTCCATGGTTAGAAGAATTTTCAGATCCTCTTTAATTCATCAGAAAATTTAAAATCTTTTAATATTCTGAATTTAAAATTCTTGATTCAAATCGAAATCTTCCTTTTAACCAGTTCTTGATTTATTCCTGGGTTGGAAGAATTTTCAGATCCTCCCCAATTCGTTAGAAAATAAAAAATCTTTTGATATTGCAATTTTCAAATTCTTGAATACTTGGTTCGAATCGAATCCTTCGTTTCAATAGATTTCAAACAAGTTCGGGTTTTATTCCAAGGTTGGAAGGATTTTCAGATCATCCCTAACTCGTCTGCCAATTTCCAATATTTTAATATTCCGATTTTCAAATTCTTTCTTCAAATCGAAATCTTTTTTTAACCAGTTATTGCTTTATTCCAGGGGTTTTAAAATGTTTAGATCCTCCCGAATTCGTTAGAAAATTAAAAATCTTTTGATATACCGTTCTCAAATTCTTGCATTAAATCGAAATCTTCTTTTTAACCAGTTCTTGCTTTATTCCAGGGGTTTTAAAATGTTCAGATCCTCCCTAATTAGTTAGAAAATTAAAAATCTTTTGATATTCCGATTTTCAAGTTCTTGGTTCAAATCGAAATCTTCCTTTTAACCATGTCTTGCTTTATTCCAGGGTTGGAAGAATTTTCAGATCCTCCCTAATTCGTTAGAAAATTAAAAATCTTTTGATACTCGGATTTTCAAATTCTTGGTTCAAATCGAAATTTTCTTTACAACCTGTTCTTGCTTTATTCAAGGGTTGGAAGAATTTTTAGATCCTCCCTAATTCGTTAGAAAATTAAAAATCTTTTGATATTCCGATTTTCAAGTTCTTGGTTCAAATCGAAATGTTCTTTACAACCTGTTCTTGCTTTATTCAAGGATTGGAAGAATTTCCAATTCCTTACTAATTCGTTAGAAAATTAAAAATCTTTTGATATTGCGCTTTTCAAATTCTTGGTTCGAATCGAATCCTTCGTTTCAATCGGTTTCAAACCAGTTTGGGTTTTATTCCAAGGTTAAAAGAATTTTTAGATCCTCCTTAATTCATGAGAAAATTTACAATATTTCAATATTCCGATTTTCAAATTCTTGCTTCAAATCGAAGCAGTTCTTGCTTCATTCCAGGACTGGAAGAATTTTCAGATCCCCCTGATTCGTTAGAAAATTAAAAATCTTTTGACATTCCGATTTTCAAATTCTTGCTTCAAATCGAAATCTTCTTTTTAACCAGTTCTTGCTTTATTCCAGGGTTTTAAGGATTTTTAGATCCTCCCTAATTCATCTGAAAATTTCAAATATTTTAATATTCCGATTTTCAAGATCTTAAATTCTTAATTGTAATCGATTTTAAACCACTTTTGATTCCAAGGTTGGAGGAATTTTCGGATTTTGCTCATTGGATTTTTGTGATTCATTTCTCATGATGGTCGTATGTCAGGGTTTTACTTGGAAATCACGGAAAAGTCAGGAAATTTTATTTTATTTGCCCGATATAATATTCTTGTTACTAATTTATTTCCCTTGTATTTCTATTCCTATTTATTTCTTGTACAGTTGCTTCCTCCTGGCAGTTACATTTTCAGTTGAAATTGTTATTATTTCGTTGAAAATTCATCATTTCAGTTGTAAAATTATTTTCTCTTTAGTTGAACATTCGTTTTTCTCGGTGCAAAATTCTCTTTTTGTTGAAAATTCATATTTTGATTTTTTTTTTTGGTTGCAATAAACTGTTTTTTTATTTAATATAAAAATATTTTTAGTTGAAATATCTACTATAACATTATTCGTTGAAAATTCATATTTTTTGGTTGTCAATTGAACTACTTCTTTGAAGGTTGAACCACTTTGATAAAAATCATTTTTTTTTGTTTGTTGAAAATCAATTTTTTTTACTGAAAATGTAACTATTCCAGTTGAAGATTCATAATTTTGGTTGAAAATTCATCTCTTTGATTGAAAGTTGAACTATTTTGTTGAAATTTTTTTTTTATTTGAAAACTCATCTGTATGGTTAAACTTGAACTACTTTGTTAAAAATTAATTTTTTTTTGTTCATCTCTGGTTGAAAATTTAATTATTTTTCTGAAATGTAAATTTTCCATTTTTTGTTGAAAATTGATCTTTTTTAGTTGAAAGTTTGTCTTGTTGGTAATGAACTAATCTTCTTGATTTGAAATTTCATCTTTTTGAGTTAAGAATTCAACTATTTTGGTAGATAATTAACTTTTTGAAAATTGGATTATTTTGTTGAAAATTATTATTTTTTTGAACTATCGAAAATGACTTTTTACCGAAAATTTAACTTTTTAATTGTGGTAAAAAAATTATCTTGTTTATGTAAAAGTTTATCTATTTTGTTGTAAATCAATCTTTTTTAATTGAAAATTTAACTAGTCGGGTAAAATTTGAACTTTTTGTCAATTTTTTGTTGTTCAATTTTCATTTCTTTGGTTGAAGATTTTAATATTTTGCTGGATATTCCTTTTTTTTTTGCTTGAAATTTATTTTTTAAACTAAAAATGGTAATTTTTGCATTTTCGGTTGAAAATTGATCCTTTTTAGATGAAAATTCGTCTCTTTATTAGAAAACTAATCTTCTTGGTTTGAAATTCTTTTTTTTCTTTCTTGATTGAAACATCTTTATTTGTTAAAAATTCGTCTTTTTGGTTCGAAAATTCATCAGTTTAGTTGAAAATTCGTTTTTTTTGTTGTATATTAATTTTTTTACTGAAAATTTATGTTTTTATTTTTGGTTGAAAATTTGTCTTTTTTAGTTGAAAATTCAACTATTTGTTTGAAAACTCGTCTTTTCTGATAGAGAATTACTCTTCTTTGTTGAAAATTCGTCTTTTTAGTTTTAAAGTTCATCTATTTCGTTAAAAATTGATCTATTTTGCTAAAAATTCGTTTTTTTCTTGGTTAAAATATCAATTATTTTATTTTTCATTGAGAATTCTTCTTTTTGTTGAAACATCAACTTCTCTTGTGAAAATTCAACTGTCTGCTAAAAAATTCTTCTTCTTGACTTAAAAATTAAACTATTTTGTTGAAATTTCACCTTTTCGGGTTTAAAAGTCAACTTTTTTCTAAAAATTTTCACTTTTTAACTTGAAAATTCATAATTGTAGTTTGAAAATACAACAGTTTGTTTAAAAGTTCAACTTTTTTGTTAAAAGGTAAATAATTTTTTGGAAAATTAAACTATTTAGTTAAAAAGTAATCTTTTTTGGTCAAAAATTGAACTGTTTTATTGAAAATTCGTCCTTTTCGATTGAAAAATAATGTTTTATGGTAGGAAAGTCATATTTTTTGGTTGAAATAAATCAATTGAAATCTGAAATGACAATCTTCTAATATTCCGATTTTCTAATTCTTGCTTTGAATTGGTTTCAAGAGCCACTCTGATTCCAAGGTTGGAGGAACTCCAAGAAGAGGAATTTTTGGATTATGCTGATTGAATTTTTGTGATTAGTAATTTTGGATTGATTATATATGTTTCTGAGAAAGAGTATCGATATGGAACATGGCCAGATGTCTCTGCAAAAGCTTTTAAAAGTTGTGAGTGAAAGTTCCACTCGAAAATCCACTTGAAACCTCCTTTGGTTCTATTCACGATCATGCCACTTAGTTTTACGGGAATTGAAGAAGATATTGTATTTTCACGATCGCTGTCCGTGACCGTTAAAAACCGTTTACCTTCGATTATAAATGCCACACTTTATATTTAATTTAGCAGAAGCCTTAGCAATTTGCAATGTGGGAAACGTGATTCCCACTATCATTATTTAAGAGTATAGGTACCGTAGGTTCTCCAAGAAATTGAAGCCACGAATAATACTTCTCAATACCAATTTTCACGAAAGAAAAATTAAAATTTCATATTTTCTGGTTGAAAATTCAACTATTTTTTAGAGAATTCGTCTTTTTGGCTTTAAAATTCAACTGTTTGGTAAAAGAATAATCTATTTTGGTAGAAAATGCGACTCTTTTCTTCAAAATTAACTTTTTGGTGTTGAAAATTTAACTGAAATCGTGCTTTGTTGAAGATTAAACTATTTTGTCGAAAGTTCGTCTTTTTTGGTTATAAATTAACTTTTTGTACTGAAAATTTAACTATTCCAAAGATTCATAATTTTGAATGAAAATTCATCTCTTTGGTTGAAGGTTGAACTATTTTGTTGAAAATTGATCTCTTTTGATTGAAAATTCGACTAGTTTGTCAAAACATTTTTTTTTACTTGAAGGTTATTCTCTTTGGTTGAAAATTTAAATGTTTTGCTAAAATTTCGTATTTTTTGTTTGTTTAGAAAATTATTTTTTTACCTTAAAATGTAACTTTTCCATTTTTGGTTGAAAATTTTTATCTTTTTTAGTCGAAAATTCATCTCTTTGGTAGAAAACTAATCTTCTCGGTTTGAAATTTCATCTTTTTAAGTTAAAATTCAACTATTTCGGTAGAAAATGACCTTTTTTGTTGAAAATTTATCTTTTTTGGTTAAATTCAACTGTTTCTATTTAAAATATAAATATTTTTTGGTTGAAATATCTACTATAACATTATTTGTTGAAAATTCATTTTTTTCTTGGTTGAAAATTAATTTTTTGTACTGAAAATTTAACTATTCCAGTTAAAAGTTCATCATTTTGGTTGAAAATTCATCTCTTTGATTGAAAGTTGAACTATTTTGTTCAAAATTGATCTTTTTAAATTGAAAATTCAACTACTTGGATGTAAAATTTACATTTTTATTGAAAATTGATCTTTTTAATAACAATTCGTCTTTTTGGTAGAAAACTAATCTTAAAAGGTTTTGCTTAAAATATCTACTGTTATTATTTTCGTGGTTGATGATTCATTATTTTAGTTGAAAATTCAATTATTTTCTTAAAAATTCAACTATTTTGTTCAAACTTGAATTATTTGATTGAAAATTGAAATGTTATGTCGAACATTTATCTTCTTGGATAGAAAAATCATCCTTCTGGAATGACAATTCAACTTTCTTCGAAAACATTAATCTTTTTGTCTTAAAAAATCTACTATGTGGTTAAAAATGCAACTGTCTTTGGTTGAAGTTTAATCTTTTTTATTTAAAAATTCGACAATTTGGTTGAAAATTCATTCTTGTAGATCGGAAATTTTTTGTTTGTTGAATTCAACTGTTTTTGCTAAAAAATTTAAAACGTTTTTGGGTTGATACATGAACTATAACATTTTGTCTTGAGAATTCATCTTTTTTTGTTGAATCCAACTGTTTTTGATAGAAAATGCTACTACTTGATTGAAAGTTGAACTGCTTTGTTAAAAAAATGTTGTTGTTGTTGAATATTCATCATTTCAGTTGAAAATTTATCTTTTTGATTGAGAATTGATTTTTTTCAGTTGAAAATGCAACTATTTGATTGAAAATTAATGTATTTTGTGGAACATTCGTTTTTTTCGTGGTAGAGAATTAATCTTCTTGGTTGAAAATAATTTCTTTGGTTAAATGTATATAGTGAAAAAAACTTTTTTTATCTTAAAATTCAACTATTCGGCTTAAAATTCATTCATTTTGTTGAAAAGTCATCCTTTTGGGTTAAAAATATAACTGTTTGGGTTAGAATTGTTCAGTTTTGGTTGAGGATTTAACTACTTTGTTTAACATTCATATTTTTTGATTGAATTCAGCGCTTTTTTATTAAAAATTCCACTGTTTGGTTGAAAGTTGAACTTCTTTGTTGAAAATTCATTTTTTAATTGAAAATTCATTGATTTTTTTGTTGAAAATAATTTTTTTTACTGTAAACTGAACTATTCCATTTTTGCATTTCTTGATGTTATTGTTTTAACCAGATAAAATGTATTAAATAATTTGATGTTAATTGTTTTCTGTGTACTGGCCTAAAATCAATATTTTTTTGAATATTGATTCTTATTTATAAATCGTGAAAGAGCAATTTTTTAACAATTTAGAAATAAAAATCAATATTAAAAAAAATATTGATTTTAGACCAGTAGACAAAAAATAATTAATTTCAAATTATTTTTTCTATTTTTGGTTGAAAGTTTATCGTTTTTAATTGGAAATTCAACTATTTTATTTATTTTTTTATTCATTGAGAAAATTGGTTTGAAAATTCATGCATTTTTCTGAAAATTCGTCTTATTTGGCAGAAAATTTATCTTCTTGATTCAAAATTCAACTGCTTGGTTGAATGTTAAACTACTTTGTTAAAAATTATTATTTAAAAAATTTTTCACTTTTATTTTGTTTAAAATTGGTATTTTTAGTAGAAAATAAATCCTTTTTGGTTAAAAATGCAACTTTTTGGTTTATAATTAACCTGTTTTGGTTGTGGATTCAACTATTTTGTTGAAAATTCTTATTTTTTAATTGAACTCAACTGCTTTTCATTGAAAATTCCATTACTTGATTGATCGTTGAACTACTTTGTTAAAAATTCTTTTTTTTTATTGAAGAATCATAATTTTAGTAGAAATTTGTTGTTTTTTTTTGGTTGAAAATTCGTTGATTTTTAGTTTGAAAATTAATTTTTAAATGTAAACTTAACTATTCCACTTTTGGATGAAGATTGGTCATTTTTAATTGAAAATTAAACTATTTGGTTGAAAATTCATGCATTTTGTTGAAATATCGTCTTATTTGGCAGAAAATTTATCTTCTTGATTCAAAATTCAACTGCTTGGTTGAAAGTTAAACTACTTTGTTAAAAATTATTATTTCTTAACATTTTTGACTTTTATTTTGTTAAAAATTCGTATTTTTAGTAGAAAATAAATCCTTTTTGGTTAAAAATGCAACTTTTTTATTTAGAATTAACCTGTTTTGATTGTGGATTCAACTGTTTTGTTGAAAATTCTTATTTTTTAATTGAACTCAACTACTTTTGATTGAAATTTCCGTTAATCGATTAAACGTTGAACTACTTTGTTAAAAAATTATTTTTTATTGAAGAATCATCAGTTTAGTAGAAATTTCATATTTTTGGTTGAAAATTCGTTGATTTTTGGTTGAAAATTAATTTTTAGGTGTAAACTTAACTATTCCACTTTCGGTTGAAGATTGGTCATTTTTAATTGAAAATTAAACTATTTGGTTGAAAATGAATGCATTTGGTTAAAAATTTGTCTTTGTAGGTAGAAAATTAATCTTCTTTGTTCAGAATTCAACTACATGGTTGAAAGTTGAACTGCTTTCTCAAAAATTAATTTTATTAGTTCGAGATTCATCTCTTTAGTTGAAAGTTGAAGTATTTTGTTGAAAATCAGGGTATTTGCAGGAATTTAAGGAAGTCTGTGAATTGAAAAAATCCGGAAATTGTCCTTGATTTTATTTTTGATGCGGGAAGTGCATTTCATTTCGTTATAATTATTAATTAATCATTTTGTTGACCCTTTGAGCTACTTGCGCTACTTTTTTCTCATATAAAATTGAAATTCTTGAAAATTATTAAAAAATAAAAAAATATATTTTAAAAGTAAATTGTTATATTGAAATCATCAAATTGTCCGGGAATTTCGTGGACAAAATGTAGTATACACCCTGGAAATTCATATTTTTCTTTTAGGCTTTAAAATTCAACTGTTTCGTTAAAAACCCATCTTTTTTGTTAGAAAATTGTATTATTTTGGTAGACCCTTAAAAGCCGCTTACCTTCGCTTATACATGTCATACTTTTTATTTAATTTAGCGAAGCCTTAGAAATTTATAATGTGCAAACGTGATTACCACTGTCATTATTTAAGAGTATTTATCCTATGTTAAAAAATAAGACTTTAAACATATTCCTAAAATAATAAAAATTTTAAATTACAACAATCGTAAAAAAAAACTAAATTTGGGAAAGCACACATGAAAACACTATTACTTCGAATGTTTGATTAAAATTAAATTAAATTTAAATTTAATATATTGTGAAAATTTTCAAATTATACATACATTTGATCAATTATTCTAAAATTTGATTATGGTAAAAGGATTAAAATTTTAACGTGGTAATAATTTTGTCAACCTTATAATATTGATATTGCTTAAACTTAATATCATTTAATGAAAAAAAAAATATTTTTTTTTTGTTTAGAATTTTAGTAAAAAATCTTTGGTATACTATGATATAGCGATCTTCAATTTTGATTTTCACGGAACAGGCTAATTTTGTCAGATTGCAAATGTTTTATTCTTATCCAGCATCCCCATATCTCGGGATCAAGATTTTATTTTGGAAAAAAATTCAAAATTCGATTTTTAATCGCTATCCAAAGCCGATTTGTAAAACCTATGAAATTTTAACCTTAAAATTCTCGGTAGATTTTCGCGAAATTTGTTAAATTTTTTATTGAAACTTTATTGACACTTATTCAGATACTTTATATCTTGAGAGAATGTTTTTATGTTTTATTTGAACTAAAAATTGAATTTTTTATCGCAATCCGCAGCTGAGTCTGCTCGAATTTTACGTTAGTGCCACTTTGATATTTTCAACTTCAACATCCATTTTATCGAACTTGGATAACTTTTGTCAATCAAAGTTTCTTGGACTCCATTTAGCAATACTTCAGCTTGCGACCATGAAAATATTTTAATTTCATAAATAAAAGCCTTGAATTCAAACTGAAAATCTTCTTTTTTGAAGAAAATTGTAATAAATTATTGTTATTATATTTATCAGTTTAAAGAGAATTCAAATTTAAAAATCCTCAATTTAATACTTGATAAAAGAACTATTTCATTTACTGAGGCTTTGAAATTTTAAAACACTCTTTAAATAGAATTCAAATGCAAAGCTGCGGACTTGAACATTTTTTTTAATTTGATAAGAACTCTTATTATGAAAGATAAAGAAGAAGATAATTTGAAAGATTTCAATTGTTGATATAAGTCAAACAAATAAGAGATTTAAAAATAATCTGAACGTTATTTCATCTCATTTTTATATCAAATGTTCTTCGTCTGACGGTGACCTATTTATTAACTTTCCTTATTTTCCCTAGATTTTCCCAGAATCTAAAAAATGTCTTCATTCAGAATTTCTGTAAGAAGCATTTTAATTAACTGTCAAGAGTAATCGAGGCTGCCACAAAGGCAATTTTGGTCATGTTTTAAAATAAAAAGATCCCTTTTCTTGAAATCTTTTGAAATATTTTAGGGTATTTTAAAAGATTCCGAAAATTATTAACAGATTTCAATAATTTGAGGGGATTTCAAAGGATTTTTGAGTGTTTTTTTAAATTTCAAGGAATTTTTAACAGATTTAAAAAGTTTCAAGGGGTTTCCAAAGATTTCAAAGCATTTTAAATATTTTAGGGTATTTGAAAAGGTTCCAAAGAATTTTGTATAGGGTTCAATAATTTAAAGGCATTCCAAAGAATTTTAAATATTTTAGTGTTTTTGAACAAAATTCGAGGAATTTTTAATACCTTTACAAAATTTCAAGGTATTTCAAAGGATTGAAAATATTTTAGGGTATTTAAAAGATTCCAAGGAATTTTGAATAGATTATAATAAGTTGAAAAGGGTCTTAAGATTTTTTTTTAATTCCAAGGAATTTCAAAGGATTTGAAATATTTTAGGGTATTTAAAAATATTCCATGGGATTTTGAATAGATTTCAATAATTTGAAGGGATTCCAAAGGACTTTAAAGATTTGAGCTTTTTTTACGATTTTAAGAATTTTGAAATGCTTTGAAAAGCTCTAAGGAATTTCAAAGAATTTAAAACATTTTGGGGTATTTAAAATATTCTAAGGAACTTTGAATAGATTTAAATAATTTGAAGGTATTTTTAAGATTTTTGTTTTTTTCTTTTAAATTCTTGGCTATTTTCAATAGCTTTAAAAAGTTTCAATGGATTCCAAAGGATTTTAAAGATTTTAGGGTATTTTTTAAAATTCCATGGAATTTTCAGGAGCTTTAAAAAGTTTCAAGGGATTTCAAAAGATTTGAAATATTTTAGGGTATTTTAAAAGATTCCAAAAAATTTTCTAGAGCTTTACAAAGTGTCAAGAGATTTCAAAATATTTCAAAGGATTTGTAATATTTTAGGGTATTTTTAAGGATTCCAAGTAATTTTGAATAGCTTTCAATAATGTGAAGAGATTGCAAAAGATTTTAAAGATTTTAGTTTTTTCTTTACGATTTGAAAGAATTTTGAAATGCTTTAAAAAGTTTTAAGGAATTTCAAAGGATTTAAAACAGGGAAAAGTCAGGGAATTTTATTTGACTGGGAAAGTCACGGATTTTGAAAAAAATCTTGCAAAAGTCAGGGAATTTCAATAAGTCGTACTTTAACGGTCACGGATAATAAATTTTTAAACTTTTTAATTTGAATTTGTTTTATTTCATTTATAAAAGATTCTATGTTGAAAATGTAAAAAGATTAAGATTGTGTTATTTGAATATTAATGGTCAGGGAAAATGAAAAATTGGTCTGAATGAAGGTACAGAATTTTGAAAATCATGTTTCAGGCTACCCTGATTTAATGTTCTTGAATTTATCTTTTTTGTTAGAACATTCTATTATTTGGGTAAAGGTTGAACTAATTTATTAAAAAATCTTTTTTTTGTTGTTGAAAATTCATCATTTTTAGTAAAAATTCATCTTTTTGGCTGAAATTTAATTTTTTATATTGAAAGTTGAACTATTCCCGTTGAAGATTAATTATGTTTGTTAGAAATTCATTTCGTTAGTCGGAAGTTTAACTACTTGATTAAACAATTTTTTTGTTTTTAAATTAATTTTTTAAGTTGAAAATGTGACTATTACATTTTTGGCTGAAAATCCTTTTTTTTTAAATTGAAAATTCAACTATGTACTTTGGTAAAAGTTGAACCAGTTTGTTAAAAATTAATTTTTTTGTTTGAAAATTCATCACTTGGGTTCAAAATGGAACTATTTTATTGAAAATTCGTTTTTTTTGGTTGAAAATTCATTTTTTTAAATTGAAAATTTAAGAATTAAGATAGAAAAGAAATCTATTTTATCATGAATAATTATATGCAATATGAGCATGAAAAAGAATTACATTAAAAAAAAAAACAATTATTCCAAACTACCTCACTTTTCGTCTCATCAGAGACAAAAATAACAAAATGAAAAAAGAGTGAGAAAAATACTATTCCAGTTGAACTACTTCCTTGAAACTGACTTTTTTTGTTTGTTAAAACATTAATTTTTTAAGTTGAAAATGTAACTTCTCTATTTTTGGCTGAAAATTTATTTTTTAAATCGAAAATTCAATTAGTTTCGTAAAAGTTAAACATACACTTGATATAGTAAAGTTGAAAATAATGTAGAAAAGTTCGCATTTTCGATAAAAGCGAGTGCGAAGCACGAGATACGTGATGAGAATGTTTTCGTTAATGACCGAGCGCGTAGCGCGAGGTACATACGTTATCGAGCGCGAAGCGCGAGAACCAACAGTCGCGCGCCCAGGCGCGCTCAAACTTGCGAGCGATGAGAATGTGCACGCGCAGCGGGCAGATTTTTTAAAAATAGTTTTTCCCGAAAAAAATTTAAGAGTTTAGTTTTTCCTAGGAAAAATTGCTACAACAAGATCCTCCTAATCATTTTTAATCTCACTTCGTTTTCTTGAAAAACTAGATTTGTTGATTTTATGAGGTTGATTATTCGAATTGTTTGAAGTCGTTTTTTTATTTAAGAATTGTTATCTGCTTATGATAAAAACTTTTAATTGTTAAACAACTTGACTTCAAATAATTATACGTATCGAGAACAAAAACTAAGAAAAAAAAGGGATTTATATTGAAATAAAAAGATCAAGGTTTTCAATGAAAGGAAGTGAGATTAAAAAAACATTAAGGATATCATTTTGTTGCAATTTTTCCAAGGAACAATTTTTCTTCTATAACTTTATTCATATCTCGCTTCGCTTTCGAGAAAAATACCAGATACAAAATCAAGAAAAACATTCTTGGTGTTCGCACCTTTGGGGTGAAGACATTTTAACGGAACTGAAGATGCTAGTATTGTTACAAAATAGTTAATAAATAGTTTTGTCTACTAGTCTACCAGGTAAGAAATTACATTTGATTCGCAGCATAAATGTACCGAATTTATCACAGGTATAAAATTTTTAATTTTGAAAGCAAGTTACGGTACCTAACTATCAACCTTTAAACCGTAACGGCAGTTTGTCTTCATGAGTACGTATGCAACGTGAGAAATAATTTTGCAATAATTCAAATAACCGAAGGGGAAGAAACCGCAGAAGATATTTAATTATTCAGATAGAAGTATATGATCGAAATGCGACTTGTCAAAGTGCTTTAAAATTTAAACTCAGGTCTTGGCTTTAGAGACAAGTGAAGAAGGACAATGACCCTCTGGACCAATTGCCCTGACTAGTTACTGCGGACCGAGAGAATACTTGCAGAGTCATAAAACGTCAAAAATGGAGAATCGGGAAGAGGAAAATCAACCAGTCAAGTACAGGAATGAAAACTGAACGTTTGAAACTGGCGAGAGAAGATCGTGAAATTATTGGCAATAACAATGTAATGGTACCTATTATCTCGAATGCATGCTAATAAATCAGGAGCGACAATCATAAGTTGATTATAGCACAAACATAGAAACAAATTCGATTTTTTGGTTTTATTAACAGCTTCATGTGCCTGTATAAAATGTTATTCAAAGAAAAACTGCCAGTATAAAAAAGAAGGACCAAACTCCCAGTATTTTCTTATTCTTGCTCCGTCTTTTTTATACTACTAGGGGTCAACATGTTTCGAATACAATTTATACTTCCTTATCAGGGTTTATTTATAGGAAAACTACCGGGATGATTCATATAAAAAGTTAGTTGGCCTAATTTTTCATTCTTTGGTGAGAATTGATTTGCACATATGTATAAGACTTTACTATTAAAAAAAAGAATCAATTTATCAAATTAAAAACACCATCCCAAACAATGTTATATCTCAAGAGATCCTTTTTTAAATGAATAGCTTTGTTATCCTCTCTCTTTATAACTAACATCTACATGTATTCTCTCTTTTTTTATTTCTCTCATGATAAGGATCTTGACATCCTCCCAATTAAAATCATGACCATATGTGATTCTATGTTTTGAAAGGACTGAGTGATATCTAAGACTTCTATGAAAATTATTTTGATGTTCATCTCTCGCCTTCGGAGCAAAGTGTTACGATAAAATAGTACTATAAAATATAATTAATAATCATTAACTAAAGTAAATATTAAAATAGCTGCATTATTAATAAGTTAATTTGAGATTTTATATCGTAATAAGATGTTCTTAAAAGGTACACATTAAAAAAAAAGATTCAAGATAATAAAAAAAAAAAATTAATTAGCTTTCAGTCAAAGAAAAGTTTTGTTTGATTCAAAGAAATGTTTCACTGTTCCGATAAAAATGGACTGATTCATTTTGAAAATATTTTCAATTGAAAAATCGCCAACTTAATTAATGTTGAAAGTTTATACTTTAAAAACATGAAATTTTGAACGTTTTTGAAATGGAGCCTTGAAGATTTGCAATCAAAGGATCTACAATTTTTATTGTGTATAATTTAGAAACATATAAATTTGAATCTTTTTTTGTTTTGAATTTTCGAATCTTAAATCTTTGAAACTGAAGAGATTTCAAATTTAAATCGTGAGAATTTTAGAGTTTTATATTTTGTTATGTTCATAAAGTGCAGAATCATCAACATATCATGCAAAAAAGTTTAAATTAAAATTATTGCTTCAAAATTTTCATTTCCCAAATCCTCGATCCATAACGAGTGCCAAATTTTTGTTTATAAAAAATATTATTAAATTTAAAATAAACTTTTAAATAAGAATTCCACAATTTTCCATTAACTTTAGAAAGGCAGTAGTATTATTGATTGATGTTTTGAAAGTGTTATGGACTCTTTAAGGATTTTACTGAGTAATTCTTCTAATTTTCTACTAGGTGAACCTATATTGTCGAAATTACTGGTCGTAAAAGATAGTGTGTTTTATAGGCTTTCACCAGACCATAGACCAAAGAAAGATTTGTCTCTTTATCGTTCAAGATATGCGGCATTTTCTAATTAAAAACATTTCTGAGAATCACTACTGTAATACTCCCTCTCGATGATTTTGACCAGGTAAGGATTTAATTAGAATATGTACTGGACCAGTAAACCAACAAAATCCAACATCTAATTAAATTTTTCCCTGGCCAACATCAATTACCATCAGCTAAGCATACAACATGATTGGAAGAATGATTGTATACCAACAAAATCCATTATCTTCTAATTAAATTCTTTCTTGGTCAACATCAATTAGCATCAGTTAATCCTTCTATCAACCTTTGTTACCAGTAATTTGAAATGATTTGAAAAAATTTGTTTTAAAGAAACTCTCATTCAACTCTTTCTCTAATAAAGTTTGTGGAATCCCGTTATTTAAAAATCATCAGATAACCACATCAATTTTGATCTAAATTCTTCTACTTTGTTATCTAGCATTTTCTTGATATTACCTTCAATATCTTTAACAATTTCAAGAAATTGAGTAAACTTATTCTCTCTTAATAAGTTTCTAAAACCACCCACCTCCCAGCCTCACAACGTTTATCACTCTGTAGAATCTCTTAAAAACCAAGGGTCTGGTTGATCTTAAGAAAGAACCGAGTATTTAAATGTAGTTTTTGTACAACACTTTGCACGTGAAAAATACTTACAAATATTTTATTTAAATATTCCTTCAAGGGCATTTTGAAATTAGCAATTTTTAGAAATGTGTGATTTTTTGGATTACCACTTTACTTATTTGGCAAGTGTAATAATCTGAATAAATCGGTTCAGAATCAACCACAAATTTTAGATCTTGGCAAAGTGTAGAATATTTTTGAATTTGAAATAAAATTTTGATTCAGAGTTGTAATGAATTTCTTAACTCGCTAGATGTAAAGACATTAATCAAAGTTAGAAAGGATAAATGCAGCCAGGAAGCTTTTATGGACCATTCATTGTACTGGGTAAATTTTTTATATGTCTTGTATGAGGGTCACGGCGTCGCCAATAATGCAAATGAAAAAAGCAAACAAACGTTTAACTGATGGCAGGAAGTTGCTGCGTTCCCTGGGGAATTCTCGAGCAGTTGGACTGCCTCCAGGATAAGGAGAAAAAGAATAAATTCGTCAGAAAAAACGCACGCGGGCGGGAATTCCCGGGATTCCTTCCGATAATTAATCTGAAGTAATTACAACTTAGGGGCCGTCAATAGACAACGCTCAAAAATTGGGAGGGGGGGGACAGAGGAAGTAGCGTTACGAACTTAGATGACCTCCAATGGTACAGTTCAATAATAACTTAATAGATTTGAAAAGGACTTTCATATTTCAGACTTCACACTCATTCGTTTATTCCCCTCTTTCCCTTTTTAAAAAGAATTCTTCTTTTTCCCCTGTTTTCAAGAAACTTCTTTTTCTTCCCTTTGTCTCGTTTTTTTTCGCTTGAATGTAAACTGAATTAATAGAATCCATTAAGAAAATCCAACTATTTTGGGTTGAAAAGTCTGCTATGTATTATATTTTTGGTTCGCAATTCATCTCGTTTGGTTGAGCATTCTACTACTTGGTTGAAAATTAATTTATTTTGTTCAAAATGCAATTATTTTGTCGATAAATCATCTTTTTTGCTCAAAAATTCTCACTACTTGGTTGAAAGTTAAGCTACTTTGTTAAAAATTCATTTTTTTTGTTGGAAAATTCATTTGTTTGGTTACAAATTTAGCTATTCCATTTATAAAAAATTAATCTTGTTAGTTAAAAAATCATCTTTATTGGTTAAAAATTCAACTACCTGGTTGAAATTTGAACTACTTTGTTAATAATTCATTTTTTTTTCGTTGAAGATTATTCATTAAAATTAAAAATTGAACTGTTTTGTAGAAAATTTCATTTTTTTGTCTTAAAAACTCGACAATTTGGTTGAAAACTAACTTTTTTGTTGAAAATTCACATTGTTCGTTGAAAATTCAAATATATGGTTTAAATGGAAGTATTTTTATAAAAATCAAACTATTTTGTAGAAAATTGACCTTTTTTGTTGCCAAATTATATTTTCGGTTTGAAAATTCAACTGTTTTGTAGATAATTCGCCTTTTTATCTAAAACTTCAAAACTATGTTGAAAATTCATATTTTTGGTTGAAAATTCAAATATTTGGTTAAAAATAAAACTACTTTTATAAAAATGTAACTATTTGGAAGAAAATTCAACTATTTTGTAAGAAATGAACTTTTTTGTTGAAAAATGATATTCTTGGTTTGACATTCAACTGTTTTGTAGATAAATCGCGTTTTTCATCTTTTTGGTAGAACATTAATCTGCCTTGTAGAAAAATCAATTTTTTCGGTTAGAAATGTTACTTTTTTGTTCAAAATTCATCTTTTTGGTTCAGAATTCAACTATTTTGTGGATAACTCGTTTTTCTCGTTTAATTCAACTTTTTGAAAATTCGTCTTTTGTTAGAAAATTAATCAAAAATAATAAAATAATAAAATTAATCAAAATTGATTTATTTTCTTGAAAATTCATCTTTTTTGCAGAACATTAATCACTCTGTCTCTCTCTCTCTCTCTGTGGTTATTTGGTTAGAAATTAATATTTTTTATTGAAAATTCAACTACTTGGTTGAATAGCGTTGGTATTTTTTTAAAATTCGTTTTTGTTTTCGTTTAATTGAACTGGTTGAAAATTCGTCTTTTTGTAGAAAAATCATATTTTAGCTGTCTTCAAAAAAATCCCTGTTTTTGGTTTGAAAATTGAACTGTTTTTGGTTGGATTTTTATTTTTTGTTGGAAGATTCGACCATTTGGTTGAGAATACATGTTTTAAAGTTGAAAATTCAACTATTTTGATAAAGTCGCTTTTTTTGTCGAAAATTCAACTTTCTTGTTAAAAATACATGCCTTTGAATGGAAATTTAAACTATATTGTTGTAAGATACTTACATTAATTTTATTTTAAAGATTTGATTTCCCTATTATTGTCCTTTTTTTAAATCACCCTATTTCCCCTGTTTTTAGAGAATTTTAGGCTACATTATTTTTCCGGGTGTGGGGGGGGGGAGGTCGAAAATAGCCCAAAATTGGTAACATAGTTTATGGACGACCCGTTATAATTTGAGAATGGTGTCCAGGGATTCAAATCAAAACGGAAAAATAGAATAAATAATGGGAAAATTAGATATCAACTTTTATAGTCGAAATAATGTATATTTTTTATATATTAAATGTAATATGAACTTTGAAGTCGTTATTCTAATGGCTCAGCAGAACTTTTGAGATGAAAACAGAATGCTAAAATGAAAAGGAAAAGATAAGTTAAAAGTTGGACTCAGCATCGGGAGAATTCGTTTAACAGAACGGAAGCAGTGGAACGTGATTCGTACTCGCGAACACGCGACTTCCGTTAGCTGCCATGGGTCATTTACATGGTGAATACGCGACCGGAATCAAGCATTTTCGGTTGTCATGTTTCCGGTAATAAACATATGACCTGAAATTAAAAAGGATGAATTCCTTGTTGAACATATGTTATTATTTCTCGGTATATAAAGTAAAGAGAATAGAGAATTAGATGCTCGAAATGAAAAAAAAAAACAAGTTCCGCAGAAAATGTAGCTATATATAGGCCACCATCGAAATATTCGATTTTCACCTCCGAAGTTTCAAATTTTCAAATGTTGCTCCTAGTATGACAGAAAATTTTTTTCTCTAAGAAACAAAGTATATATAAAATCCAAATAAATTTGGTTCTAATTTCTGAATGAGAAAGTAAATCCTGAAGAAGCTGTAGCCATTTACAGGCCACCATAGGTAAATTCGACACAGAAAAAACTGAGGGTTCGGTAATGTTGCAGCTCCAGTAAAAGTTGGTATCATTTAGAACTGAGACTCCAATAGAACTCTTCTTGAGGGTTCCTTTTTAGTTCGTTGCTATCCGATAGACGGCTATTCATATTTTCAACTGCGCACATGCCGAAAAGCGCGGACCTATTTGAAATCAATAAATACTATGAATAATCATACCGATAAATATTATCAAACATTTTTTATTCTTTTTAAAAACAAATTAAATTGAATGGCAGAAATACCTAACGTCCTAAAAAATATAATATCAACGTAATATTGCAAGTGTATATTATATCATTTTAAATAGTACCGCGCTTTTTTGGTACATGCGCAGTTGAAAACGTCGGATTTTTGACATTACCTTAAAAACTGCCATATTTCATGTGCACTATCTTCCTTTCAAAAATGACAAATGTCTATAATTTTAGTTTCTTCATTAAATTTTTTCCAGTGCAATATTATTTCATCCGAATTACAAAGTAAAATGTGCATCATCAACTTGTAAAATCTTCGAAGTGAGTCATGGCAGAAGTGAAAGAATGGGCTCTATTGGAACAGTTTTGCAATCCATACTTCGGGTTCATTTAGAAAATATTTATCATTTTGGGTTCCTTTTCAGCAAGAGAGGTTCCTCTTTGTTGCAGCTTCTTTGGAACCAAAAATTGGTTCTACTAGAAACCCCAGTTGTTTCTGTGGAATTTTCACCTTACATTTTTGGTTTTGATTATTGGGTAAGAACTCATCTTTTTTGTTTCAAAATTTTCCTATTTGGTTCAAAATCGAATTATTTCTTGGAAATTCAATAATTTTGTTAAAAAATCGTACTTCTTAGTTGAAATTTCAAATGGCTTGTTGAAAATTGGGTCTTTTTGGATTGAAAATTCAACAACTTGATTGCATTTTTTCGATCTTTTTGGATTGAAAATTCAACAACTTGGTTGCATTTTTTTCTCTTCTTGACTAACAAAATTTTTGTTTGGTTGAAAATTCAACTATTTTGTTAAACATTCATCTTTTTGTTATCAAAATTTATCTGTTTCCGACGAAATGTCACCTTTTTTTGGTTGAAAATGCAACTGTCTGGTCCAAAAGTAAACTTTTTCGGTTGAAAATGAACTTTTTTGTTGAAAATTTAACTGTTCTGTAGAAAAGTCGCGATTTCAGCTCGAAAATTCAACAATTTCGTGGAAATTTAATTATTTGGTTGAAAATTCGTCTTTTTTGGTAAAATATCAATTTTTTGGGTAAAAAAGTCAAGTATTTTGCTGAAAATTCGTTTTTGTTGGTTAAATCCAATTCTTTTTTATTTTCAATTATAATATTTTGTTGTTGAAATACCAACTATTACATTTTGTTGTTGTTGAAGATTAACAATCTTAGTTGAAAATTCGTTTTTTTTTTGTTTAAAATTAATTTTTTTAACTGAAAATTTTACTATTTTGTTTAAAATTCAACTGTTTTGTACAAAATTCGTCTTTTTGGCTTGACATTTCAACAATTTGGTAGAAAATTAGACTATTTGCTAAAAAATTAAACTAAATTGCAGAAAATTCATTTATTTTATTGAAAATAATTCTCTTGAATGAAAATTGAACTACTGAATTTTTAGTTTGAAAATTCAACTATTTAGTTGAAAAATTTTAAGCAAACGAAAAAAATACACACCAAAACTTAATGAAAAAAAATTTGGACTAGTATCACGCCCACTGTTCAAACTATTTAGTTTAAAACTTATGATTTGTTGAAAATTGTTATTTTTTGGCAAAAAATTAATCTTCTTGGTTGAAAATTCATCTATTTAGCTAAAAATGTATGCATTTTGTTGAGAATTTGTCCTTTTTGGACGAAAATTAATCTTCTGTGTTGAAATACATATTGTTGTTTGAAAATTTGAATTTTTGGTTAAAAATTTAACCGTTTTGTAGAATCCACATATTTTTGGTCAGAAGCACAACTGTTTATTTGAAAATTAATCTGTTTTAGTTGAAGATTCAAGTATTTCGTTGAAAATTAGTTTTTGTTGGTTAAATCCAACTGTTTTTTATTTTTAATTAAAATCTCTTTTGTTAAAATATCAACTATTACATTTTTCGTTGAAAATTCATTTGTTAGGTGGTTAGAATTAAACTAATTTTAAAACTTGAACTACTTTATTAAAAGTTCATTTTTTTGGTTGAAGATTTAAAATTTACTTGAAATTGGTTTTGTTTTGTTAAAAATTAATTTTTTCAAATGAAAATTTAACTATTTTATTGAAAATTCAACTTTTTGGCAGAAAAGTAATCTTTTTTGTAGAAAATTCGTGCTTTTGGCTTTGAAAATTTTACAATTTGGTAGAAAATTAGACTATTTGGTACAAAATTAAACTGTTTTCTAGAAAATTAGATTTTATTTATTGAAAATAATTCCCTTAAATCAAAATTTAACTCCATCATTTGTTGATAACAAGTAATCTTTTTTGGTTTAAAACTTTAACAATTTACTTAAAAATTTGTAGAAACAAAAAAAAATGAATAAAATCAAATTCATATTTTTTGGTAGAAAATTCATCTTTGAAAATTCATCTTTTTGATTGAAAATGTAATTATTTTATTGAACACTAAACTGTTTTGTTAGAATGTCAACTATTACACTATTTTTTATTGATAAAATTGACCTACTTTCTTAATTCATAAGAAACAGTCAAATTTTACCCCCCCCCCCAATCCCTCATCTTCTTACGTTATTTTTGAATGACCCCTAAATAAATTGACGAACAAAATTTAGTTGGAAAAAATTACATGAGATACGAGGAGGGGAGGGGGGTGAATAAATAGTGGCATTAGCAGAAAATTCTGAGAAAATAGTGTCTTTAGTGTCATTTTTTCCAAAATAGTATCAAAATAGCTTTTTCTCTACGAAAGAAATAATTCTTGTGCGTTTCTCTAGCCGCTAGCGACAAACCTGAAAGAACCAGAGGTTGTAAAATGATGAATTTCATTAGTTTTGAAGATAATTAGAGAATTATACAAGATTAAAAGTTTTATGGGATTGCCCGGAAGTGCAAAATGTCGCTTGGTTTCCACTCGAATTTCTAACACTAAGAACAATTGCTTAAGTTAATTACACCTTCCAACGACAGAGTGTTTGAGTACTCATTCAAGTATTAAACAAATTAATTTGCAAATAATTGATACTCAATAAAAAATTGCAAATCACTGCCTTCCTGTAAGTCTAAAAGTCTAATAATAATTATAACAGTCCAAATTTAACTCTGAATTCCTAAAGAAACTCTCTTCGACAAAGTACATTCATTCTCAGCGTTGAAAGTTCCTTATCGATTTTTGTCAAGGGGATCGTCTTTCATTAAGACATACCCCCCATTGAAGAAGATTCCTCTCAAGTGGTTTTTCACGCATGAAAACGTGGTCTTCGCGGAGCGAGTGAGTAAGAAAGATTGAAGAGACAGGCGTGAATCCCTATCCGAGAGCGAAGGAAATTCACCGAGAAAGGAAAAGAGAGAGACAGGGAAAGGGAGAAAGAGACAGGAAAAAAGAGACAGAGAAAAGGAGAAAGAGACAGGGGAAGAGAGAGGAAAGGAGCGAAAAAGACAGAAAATACTATAAAAAGAGAGACAAATCGGTAGATACACGTGAGTGAAGAAAATAGGATATATATATATATATACTCACAGAGTGCAGCAAAAGCCCAGAGACAGGGTCAGAGAGAGAGAGAGAGAGAGAGAGAGAGAGAGAGAGAGAGAGAGCGAGAGGGGCTTAAATGCGAGAGCAGGTCGTGACGAAGAAAAGAGACGGAAAAATTAGTGAAAGAGAGAAGAAGATAAAAGAGAGACATAAAAAGAGATTGAAGGGTTGGAGAGAGAAGATGAGAAAAATAAGTGAAAGAGAGAAGAAGATAAAGAGAGACACAAAAAGAGAGTGTAGGGTTGGAGAGAAGGTAAGAAAAAGAAGAAGGATGCTGGAAAAGGGAGTAGACGAGAGGAACAGGAGAGACCTAATGTTTATACTTTATACACAGAGTGATCGTGTGTGTGTGTATGTGTGTGTGTGTGTGAGTGAGTGAGTGAGTGAGAGAGAGAGAGAGAGAGAGAGAGAGAGAGAGTAGATAAAAGGGAAAGGAGATAGAGAGAATCGCTGTTAGAGAGAATACGTGACTCTGCAACCGCAGACACGCTCGACTCAAAACGAGTTCCCAAGTTACCGGAGGCTAGGGTTGTTCTTCATTGGACATTTAAACGTTTTCTTGTCAGTGCATGTCCAATAAATCAAGTATGATTGTATAATACGATACTAAAATATGATCGATTATTTATCTTTATAAAGCCAAATAGTCTCACTGAAAGATTTAATGCAACCTCTATTGTTACCATTGCCGTAAATAACAAAGAGCGACTTGAAATCTGATTTTATCCACCTACCCTTGAGATTTAAATATCACGATTAAAGAAGGAGCTTGTAGTTCAAAGATAAAGGATTAGTTGCAGGAACATTTTGAATTTTTTAAGATTGTAGGTCTACTGGTCACGATTTGAAGCAGTACTGCCAAACGTGACATCTCTTGTTGAAATAAGGAAGCAACTATTTAGGATCCGAAGGTAAACAATTTAGATCTATTTAAAATACCAGTTTTTGGATTGGAATAATAATTTTTGATAGAAAATTTAAAAAAAATCGAATAACTATTTATTGTTTATCGTGAACATGGAAAAGATTTTTGAAGATTACAGATATGTCAAATCAAAATTTTAACGAAAAAGGTCATTTTCAACCAACAGTCGCATTTTTAACCAATAAAGGTGAATTTTCAATACGTAACTCATATTTCAACCAAAAAATTCTGAATTAAAAAACAGCTGAATTCTTCCAAAAAATATGAATTTTCAACCTGCTGCATTTTTAACCAAAAAAAGATTAAATTTCTACCGAAAAAATTTTTTTCTACAAAAAAGTTTCATTTTTAATTGAAAAATATGATTTTGCAACAAAAAAGTTCATTTTCAACCAAATACACTCGAACTCCAAAGATATGAGAATCTCGGGAATCGGGAACTCCAAAGATACGAGCGTGAAAGGGGCTCCCACTCCTGTTACGTTTAGATTTCGGGGGTAATGCGTGAGAACGTACACAGGCCTACTACGCGCATGCAATTGGCAGCGTACAAACGTCGAGAAATCGACGTTTATTCGCGCGCGCCTCACTCTCAAATAGGGTGGGGGTACAGGGGAAAAAATGCTGCTCGCTCCTTTGGAATCGGACCGCTCGTATCTGTGGAGTGCTCGTATACTTGGAGCTCGTATCTTTGGATACGAGCAAAAAAGACGAATTTAAAAAAAAAGTGTTGAATTTTCAAACAAAAAAGATTTTTCAGTCAAGAAAGAAAAGAAATTTCAACTAAATTATAATTTGAGGGAAAAAATAATTTTTCATACAAAAGAAAAGTTTAGAATAACTATTTGACATATGTCAACAAAGTATTTAGACAATTTTTTTATAGGATTTTAAACAATTTTAGGAAAAATTAGAATTAGCCTAAAAGATATTTAGGACTTGTAGAAGTTGCGAAGAAATTTAGAAATATTTCACAATTTTTCGGAAATCTTTCGATGTTTTGAAATAGTTTTAATCTCTTCAAAACTTATAAAATTCCTGAATATCTTTAACTAACTCAAATCATTCCTAAAATTTGGAAAAATCTTTCAAAATTGAAAATATTGCCTTAAAGACTTCCAGATTATTTTTTGACAATTTTTAAAAATCTTTTGAAATATTTTTCAATTTTCTTCCAAAATTAATTTTTGAAAATAAAAAATCATGTAAAATTTTCCAAGGAATCTTAATAAATGTATTTGTTGTAAATGTTATGATATCTTTTTAAAAGTTTAAAATTATTTTTGAATTTTTTCGAAACTTTTAAAAATTCGAAATATCTTTTGAAATAGTTCAAAATTTTTAAATAGAACCTAAATCATTCTAAATTTTTTGTCCATAATTTAATTTTTCTCATTTCATTGAAGGTACGAAAAAGCTTACAAATTATAGTGTGGTCACAAAATGTAAACAAAAAAAAATTATTCACCAATATTAAAAAATCATTTGAAAATTAAAATTGTTTCTTTTATCAATAATGTTTAAAAAATTTAGAAATAAATTTTATCACGAAGTAAGATTACTTATTTGGAAATTTTAATTTACAAAATTAATGTATATGAGATCTCACGACTACAACTATTTAAGAAAAAGATAATTCGATAATTAACTGAAATTAATTAAGCCATCACTAAATTTCAAATATGTACAAAAAATGAGAGACGTATTTCGTAAAAATCATTACAAACTTTTTTTTTGACAAAAATGAATTTGTTATAGAAAAAACTTCTGTAACAACTTTTTATTTCCGTGACTATGAGACCATATAATGTAATTCATCGATTACATAGTGGCCAAATGTTATTATTTTGTCGTCAAGACAACGTCGACATGATTATCGGTGAAATAAACTACAAACGCGCTGAGGGGGCTGAGACATATATTTTTTATAGCGGAAACACTTGAATTGATAATTTAATGGAAATTTCTATGGGTTGAGGGAGGTTTAGCATTCTTTAACATTATAATGAAAAAAATACAACAAATCGCGAAGGAAATGATGTGAAATAAATATTTTTACATTTGTTACAATTAAGCAATAATTAATTGACAGAATGAATGGAACATTTTTATAGATATACATAATACTTCATCTTTACCCTAATTGACTAAATTTCAATACTCACATTTTTCAAATATTTTCCAAATTTTAGTTCTAAAAACTTATTTCTAAAAGCAAAACTTTAAATTGTAAATGATTCTTTAATAATAAAGTCAAAAATATTCTGTTCTTAAAATTTGGACCAAATTTGTTAAAAACGGCAAACGGATTCTATTCATAAACCCGTGACCATATTAAAACAGGTTATATATCTATTTGTCTATTAATAAAGATTAAGGAATTTCTGCACCATCAATTTATTCAATAAAAATGTCCGAATAAGTAATTCTATTTAATGATACAAATTATTTTCGAATATCTCTAAAGATTATTGATAAAAGGGAAAAATTGAATTTTAATTTTCTTTGAATTTACGAAATGTATAGAAAGTAGGTAATGATAAACAAATTGTCCGTACCGGTAAATATAAAAATACCGGTGCCGATCATTTTTAAACAAAATGTAAATTTTTGAAGATTTTGAAACAAAATTTTGAAGCTTTTGAAACAACATTTTGAATCTTTTTGAGGATTTTTAAGGATTTAAGATAATTAAATGTTTTTCTCAAGATTCCAGGAGAAATCTAAATTATTATATTTTTTTAATTAATTCAATTAAAATATTTAAAAGAGTTTAAAAAGATTTCAAACGATTTCCTAAGATTTCGAAAAAGAATGTAGAAGATTTGAAAGCAAAATTTTTTAATTTTACACGATTACAAAATTTTAGAAAAAATTCAAATGAGCTTAAAAGATATTTATAAGTTTGGAAAGAATACAAAAATAATTTTATTGGAAACAAAATGTAAATTTTTGAAGATTTCGAGGAAAAAAAATAAGCAGCTTTTTAACAATTTTGAAAGGTTTCAAGAGAATAACAAAATTTTCTAAAGATTTTTCGGAAAAATTAAAATGATATTTAGTTAAGAACATTTATTTTAAGAGAATATTTAATAAGATTTCAAAACATTCTGAAAGATTTCCAAAATTAATCAATAAAAAATTCCCAAAAACTTATAACAAAATGTAGACTTTTGAAGATTTTGAAATAAAATTTTGAAGTTTTTGAAAGGTTTTAAGATAATAACAAATTTTTTTTAAGATTCATGGGAATATTCAAAGTGAATCTTTATTTAAAAAATTATTTTAAGAGAATATTTAAAAAGATTATAAAACATTACAAAGAGTTCCAAAATGGTTACAAATGAATCCAAGAGATTTTAAAATAACTTTAAGAATAGTTCTAGTCAGTTTAAAAGATATTTAGGATTTTTGCAAGTTTAAAGAAATTATAAATATTTTTAAACTTTGAAAGATTTCTAAAACATTTATAAAATATTCTTAAATTTTTCCATGCGCCAAAAAGTATTAAATATCTTTTAAACTACTCAAATTTTTCCTTATATTTTTGTAAATTCTGTAAAATGAAACAAAATTTTCTAGACATTTTCTAGCTACTTTTTCGACATACGTATCTGAAATCTTCAAAAACCTTTTTGAATTTTTTTGAGAGACTTAGGAAAATTATAATTATATAACCTTAAAGCAAATACACAGTGAAAATTAAAAAAGTAAATAGTTTTTCGAAATTTGTATTTTGTATCAAAAATTATTTTTTACTTCAAATTAAAATTTGGTCAACATTTTTTTGGCTTGAAATATCAACTATTATATTTTTTGTTCAGAATTAATATTTTTGGTTGAAAATTCAGCTATTTGGTTCAAAGTTGAACTACTTTGTTGAAAAGTAATTTTCTTGGTTGAAGATTCATCATTTTAATTGAAAAATTGTCTTTTTTGGTAGAAAATTAATCTTCTTGATAGAAAATTCAATTATTTGGTTGAAAATTAACTTTTTTGTTTAAAATTCATATTTTTGGGTTAAAGAATTTAATTTTTTTTAGAAAATTTGTCTCTTTTGGAAAATATTTAATGTTTCTTCGTTAAAACTACAACTGGTTGAAAATTAATCTTCTTTGGTTTATTTAAAATAAAAATCTTTTTGGACTCAAATGTAAACTATTACATTTTTTGTTGAAAGTTCATCTTTTTTGGTTGAAAATTCAACTATTTAGTTAAAGATGAACTTTCTTTGTTGAAATTTTAATTTGATAGGTTACATCTGAAACTTTCAAAAATCTTTTTGAATTTTCTGAAGATTATCAGGAAAATTATATTTATATAACTTTAAAAACAAATAAACCTAAGAAATAAATACTTATTCGAAATTTTTATGTTTTAATTTAAATTATATTGCCCCTCAAATCGAGAAACTGCACGCCCGCGTGTAACTAATTAAATGATGGGTATTTTTAATAATTATTTCAAACATTTTTTTTCAAGTTTGCGTTATTTTGTTTTGTTCATATATGACCTAACTTCGCTCTTGTTTTCATTTATTATTTTCTTTTACGTCGAACGGAATGTAAAATTATAAATTCGCTGTGAATTAAACTCATACAAATTTAATGTCTAAAATATTTAAATAAAAATTAAATTTGATAACTGTAGCATAATGGCATCAGTAGAAGACCAATTATTAACCTCGGTTAAAGAACCAGCATGTTCCTGTGGTAAAAATAAAATCACGATAGTTGGTGCTGGTCAGGTTGGAATGGCCTGTGCAATCAGCATATTAGCAAGCGTTAGTACTTGAAAAAAAACTTAAGTTTCATCAAGTTATGTAAACAAAAATTTGTTATTATTTGTGCGTGAATTAAAATTTAAAATATTTCCAGAACATATCAAACGACATCGTTTTAACAGACATGGCAGCTGATAAATTAAGGGGTGAAATGTTGGATCTCCAGCACGGAAGTCCATTTTTGAAAAATGCAAAAATCACTGCAAGTACAGATTTTGCGGCAACTGCAAATTCGGCAATTTGTATCATCACGGCCGGCGCTCGTCAACGTGAAGGCGAAACTCGTTTGAATTTGGTTCAACGTAACACTGACATTTTCAAAGAAATTATTCCTAAGATAGTCAAATATAGTCCAAATGCAATTCTTTTAATTGTTACAAATCCGGTGGATGTATTGACTTATGTGGCTTGGAAGCTGTCAGGATTACCCAGAAATCGAGTGATTGGAAGTGGTACTAATTTGGATTCGGCACGATTTAAATTTTTACTTTCTCAGAGATTGAATATTGCACCTACTTCCTGTCATGCGTGGGTTATTGGAGAGCATGGCGATACTAGTGGTAAGAATTTAAGTAAACTCAGATAAATTTAGTGCATTTTTAAGTTAGATTAAAAATAATTATTAAATTCTCAGTTACATTTATATTTTATATTTAAAAGGTTTTTATTTGCTAAAAGATTATTGTACAACTAGTAGATGAGCATTTTGAAACCTATATGGATATAAGTGAAAAAAGATAACTTTAGCAGACAGAATGTATGAATTTGAAAAGATAGGTTTCTTTGGGGTGGCCGCAAAAAACATTTTCAAAATTACCTGACTTTACCCTGACTTTTTCCGGAACAATATTTAATTTTCCCTGATAATATGCAATGACCAGAATTGAAATCTTGTAACATTTTTAAGATAGAGTCTTTTATAAATGGAATAATTTTCAACATAACAGTCGAATTTCCAACCAAAAAAACGAATTGTTAACAAAATAGTTAAATTTTTAACAAAACAGTTTAACCAAATTGTTGAATTTTGAACCTGCAAAGATGAATTTTCAACCAAATGGTCAAATTTTAAAACAAAACAGATTAAATTTCTACCAAAAATAGTAGCAGTTTCAACCAAACAGTGAAATAAATTAATTTTTTTAGAGAACATTTGAATTTTCAACAAAAAAAGATGCATTTTCAATCCAAAAATTTTGAACAAAACAGTTGAATTTTCGACGAAAAAAGATTACTTTAAAAAAATTAAATCTTCAACAAAATAGTTGAATTGTTAACCAAATACTTGAATTTTCTACCTAGAAAGATGTATTTTCAACCAAATCGAACAAAAAAGATTAAACTTCAAACAAAAACAGTTACATTTTCAACCATATATTTCGATTTTCAGAAAAAAAATAATTTGTAGCAAAATAGTTGCATTTACAACCAAACAGTTAAACTTTAAAGAAAAGAAAAAAACATTTTTAACAAAACAGTTCAATTTTCAACTAAAGAGCGTAACTTTTAACCAAATGATAAAATTTGTAATAAAGCAGAATTGTCAACAAAGTAGTAAAATTTTCAAACAAAGAGATGAATTTTCAACTAAAATGATGAATTTTCCAAACAAAAATTGTATTTATAACCAAAAAGTCGTAATTTCAATTGAAAAAGAACAATTTTGAAGAAAATAGTTAAAGCTTCAACCAAACATTTTTTGAAGAAAAAAAAAACGAATTCTCAAGCAAGGAGATGACTTTTCAACTAAAAAGATGAAATTTCAACAAACAAAAAAAAACTCTATGTTGTCAATGAATAAAAACCCAAATTATATTTGGGAGTGTCCACATATTTCGTGACCCCATTTTCAGTGATTTTTGACTCACCCCCCCCCCCCCCGTTAAAGTATTAAAATAAACTAAAATGACGAATCTTCAACCAAAAATGAAAAAAAAATATTAAAAAAAAATAGAAAGAAAAAAAAACGAATTTTCAACAAAATAGTTTTTTTATCAAATAACAAATGATTTTTGAACAAAAATGTAATAAATGCATTTTTAGCCAAAACAATCAATTCTTAACCGAAAAAATTAATATTCAACAAAAAATTCAATTTAAAACCAAAAAAATTAATTTTCTGCAAAAAAAATACAGTTTCAATGAAATATATAAACTTTCAACTACAAAAGATGAATTTACAACCAAAAATATGATAGTTCAATTCGCAGTTATAAAAGTAAATTTCAAAAAACAAAGAAAAAAACGAGTTTTCAACAAAATTAATTAATTTTCAACTAAAAATATAAATTTGCAAGCAAAAATGGAATCATCTCCAGTCCAAAAAATTGATTTTCAACCAAAAAAATTACTTTTTATCAAAAAATAAAATAGTTTAATTTTATGTGTGAATTTTTAGCTAAAATTGTGAGTGAATTTTTGACTAAAATGATGAACCTTCAACTAAAAACAAAATTAATTTTTAACCAAATACATAAATTGTCAACTAAACATATGAATTTTTTACCAAAAATAAAATAGTTACATTTTTCATCAGTAAAATAAATTTAAAAACAAAAAAGAAACGAATTTTCAACAAAATTGTTAAATTTGCAGTCTAAGGAATGAATTTTCAATAAAAAAAATAAAGCTTCAACAAATGGGAGTACTCTTCTACCAAAAAAGACGGATTTACGCCAAATACTTCAATTTTCACCTAAAACAGATAAATTTTCAGCTAAAAAAAGAATAGTTGAATTTTCAGTAAAAAAGTAATTTTCAATTAAATTAAAGTAAATTTTCAGCGAAATAGTATAATTTTCAATCAAGAAGATCAAATTTCTTTAAAAAACGATCAATTTGAAAAAATGAGGCAGTTACATTTTCAGTTAAAAAAATTAATTCTAAATAAGAAAAAACTAATTTTCAACCAAAAAGAGGAATTTTCAACCAATAAGATACGTTTTCTACCAAAATAAATAAATTAAAATAAAGAACATGAATTTTTAGCCAAATATTTGAATTTTTAAAGATATTTTAAACAAAATGATGAATTTTCAACCAACGAGATTAATTTCTACCTAAAAATATGAATTCTCAACAAAAAAATATCAGTTTTCAACCAAAAATTGAATAATGAAATTTGTTTGTCAAAAAATGAATGTCCAACCAAAGAGATGAATTTTCATCTAAGATTATGGAATATTCAACTGGAATAATAGTTCAATTTTCAGTTTAAAAAACAAAATAATTTTCAACCAAAATGAAATAAATTTTCAACCGAAAAGAAGAATTTTTGAACAAGAAGATTAACCTGCAAAGAAAAGACAAATTTTCATTCAAACTGTTGAATTTGGAACAAAAAAAGATTAATTTTCAACCAGAAATGAAGATTCAAATTTTCAGTTGTAGGAATTAATTTTCAACTAAACTGATGAATTTTCAACTAAAATTATGAATCTTCAAATGGAATAGTTGAATTTCATACAAAAAAAAAAAGAATTTTCAACAATAAAGATTAATTTTCTTCAAAAAAGGCACATTTTTCACAAAGTACATAAATTTTCAAACAACTAGTTTCATTTCTGAATAAAAAATATCAATTTTCAACTAAATAGTTAAATTTTCATCCAAAAAGATACATTTACAACCAAAAATAGAATGATTACATTTTCTGTCAGAAATCTCATTCTTAACCAAAAGAACGGATTTTCAGAAAAATAGTTAAATTTTCTACAGGAATAGTTAAATTTTCCACAAGAATTGTTACATTTTTAGTTAAAAAAGTTGATTGCAACAAAGTAGTTATAGCAAAAGCTTATGCTCTCCCAAAGGTCCACAAAGCAAATTTAATTTAGAGACTCATTGTTTCTACAATTGGTTCTTCAACATACAATTTATATAAATATTTTCAATAAATGTTGACAAAAGGGACAATTGCTAAATTGTCATTAACATATCTTTGATAAAGAATGGGTGTGAATTCTAATGATTCCAGAGCTCTTTTTTCAACATCCTGTAAAACTAAAACTGAAGCTACTGGATATAAAGGCGAACCCATTGGACAACCCGATATTTGTTTATAGAATTTTTTGACAAAACACAAAAAAGTATTGCCAAAAACAGTTCTAGTAGCTATAGAAACACTCTTAGTTATTTTTGTTAATTTATGATTAAAGTTAAGTTTTTTTTCTCAATGCAATCTAAAGCAAGATCTAGTGGGATGCTAACAAACATCGATAGAACGGCTAAGGAAATTATTGAATGGGTTTTAGGTACATTGATCTTTTTTAGAATATATTCAAGTTAACTATTTTTTATGAACAAAATAATGTTTACAGAAGAACAAAGATTAGTTTGTTTGTAAATAATAGTTGGGAACTTGAAGATATTCTAAAATTCTAAAATAATTTTTCTTAGACGTTGTGTCGATGTTTGATAGCATCCCATTAGATCTTTCTTTAGATTGCATTAAAGAAAAACTTGTTTTTAATCATACCACTAATGGAAATAACTAAAAATGAATTGTTGATAGCTAAGAGACTGGTCTTAATGGTACTTTGTTTTCTTTTAACAGATTCTATAAACAAATAACAGGTTATCCTATATGTTCTATGATATTGTAGCAATGGTTTCTTCTGATAAAATTAATGGTTTTTTTTTAAATTATCTCTTGAAATTAAATTATCTTATCTTGAAACTTATATTCACTGCAATCAGAAATTTTTTTGAATCAAACGTTTCTTTGACCCTAAATAGGTTTGACCCTATTCGGCAGAATTGTTGGCATTGTTTCAGAATAACAAGAAAATTTTATATGTCATGTTTTTTTAATCTGCTGTGTCTGGTTTTGAAAAAATGGACAATGTGAATGCACAGAAGTTATTTTTTTGTTACTTTTCATCAATTCTAGAAGGTTTAGTGCAAATCGATGATAAATTTTAATCTTGAGTACAATTTAATTTCATCAGGATCATCCATGATTATAGACATTAGCCACACACAACAAAACTTCATTTTATTAAAAATAACTTCTAACAAAGCTCATAGATGAAATCAATAATAGGTTAATTTATCTGTTATATCAACTGACATCAACCAAATTGTTTGGTACGAGTAACCTTTGGTAAAAAATTTTTGGTACAAGTAACAAACGGTTTTGAAAAAAAAAATGTTGAGCTACATAAATTGTTTTGTTACACCAAACGCCTTTTTGAAAATCACAACCAGATTTCTCTAAAACGAACAAACACTGTTCAACAAAATTATTTTGTTGACATTTTTTCTTCTTTTGTTTTGGTGCCTAATGAAGAAAGTTGTTCCTCGATGGTACTGGCCTAGAGCAACATCATTCAAGGATATGCTCGTCATATACTTGAAGTAATAAAACATAATAATAAATAAATAAATAATAAATTATGATATGAATCGTAATTATATTAATTTCATGAAAATATATCTACAAAAATGTGTTTAAGTTTATAGTCTGCATTCCGCAAATAACAATAAAGCACCACATTCTCACAAAGCTGCCTCTCAAGCAAGCAATTTCTCCACATTTGAGGCATCCATCCTCACAGGAAATCGAATTCACTTTCTTCATATTTTTCAATTCTGCACCCAAATATCATTCTTGCTATTCAATAAAGCTCTTCATTTTTATTATTCTTTTCTAAATTACCGGGAAGAAGACACCGAAACCAATTGGAATTTTTCCAATAGGAACATGCCATCTACTATCGTTGTGCATATGAAAGTGTATAAATGAAATTATGGAATTCTCATCCAATTCTTCCTGAAGGAATGGAAAGTTCTATTTATGCCTTGGACACTATTGATCCATTTTCTTCAGTCACACAGTGAACCTCGGGATATCAAAGGTTGCATATCATTCTGATAACTTCAGGTCAAATCGAACCACTTTTTCGATGCTTTACTTAGAAGACGTTGAATTTTTAAGAGAATGAATCAATTTTATACTAAAAACAATCAATTTTCAACCAGAGAGTTGAATTTTCAACCAAAAAAGATAAATGTTAAAATTAAAAATTAATATTCAACTAAAAGGAACTAATTTTTAGCAAAATAGTTAAGTTTTCAATAAAATAGTTGAATTTCCAACAATCAATTTTTAACAATGCACTTCAACTTTCAACTAAAAAATTGAATTTTTAACAAAAAAAAAAAAAGAATGTTCAACGAAGAAGATTAAATTTAGACCAAAACAGATGAATTTTCTACAAAATGCAAGCATTTTTAACCAAATAGTTCAATTGTTATCTGGAATAGATACATTTTTCCATAAAAATTTAACAGGTAAATTTTCAGTTGAAAAGCTAATTTTCAACTAAAAAAAATGTAGAACAAAATAGTTGAATTTTCTACCAAAGAGATGCATTTTTAACTAAAATTATTAATCTTCAATGAGAATAGTCGAATTTTCAGTTCGAAAAATTAATTATTTACAAACCAAATTTCAATAAAATAGTACAATATTCAGTGATAGAATTTTGTTGAATTTTCAACAAAACACATGAATTTTTAACAAAATAGTTAAATGTTCATTCAAAATTGATAAAATTTTCCCTTATCATTTAACAGTTAAATTTTCATTTGAAAAGTTGATTTTCGACTAAAAAATAATGTCAAACAAAATAGTTAAATTTTGTACCAAAAAGAAGAATTTTCTACTAAAATTATTCATCTTTAACTAGAATAGTTACATTTTAGTTAAAAAACTAATGATTAACCAAAAAAAAAGTCAATAAAATAGTAAAATTTTCAGTGATAGAGATAAAATTTTTATCTAAAATAGATAAAATTTCCCCTTAAAATTTAACAGTTAAATTTTTAATTGAAAATTTAATTTTCAACTTAAAAAAATGTCAATGAAAATAGTGGAATATTCTACCTAAGAGATGAATTTTTAACTGAAATTATTAATCTTCAGCTAGAATAGTTAAATTTTCAGTTCAAAAAATTAATTATTAACAACAGAAAAACCATTTTCAATAAAATAGAAAAATTTTCAATTATAGAGGTACATTTTCAACTAAAATTATTAATCTTAAAATAAAATAGTTTAATTTTCAGTTCGAGAAATTAATTATTAACAACAAAAAAACATTTTCAATAAAATAGTAAAATTTTCAATTATGGAGATGAATTTTTAACTAAAATTATTAATCTTCAGTTAGAATAGTTAAATTTTCAGTTCGAAAAATTAATTATTAACAACAAGAAAACAATTTTCAATGAAATAGGAAAATTTTCCGTTATAGAGATAAATTTTCAACTAAAATTATTAATCTTTGAATAGAATAGTTCAATTTTCAGTTCGAGAAATTAATATTTAACAACAAAAAACCATTTTCAATAAAATTTGAAATTTCCAATAAAATAGTAAAATTTTCAATTATAGAGATGAATTTTTAACTGAAATTATTAATATTTAATTATAATAGTTAAATTTTCAGTTCGAAAAATTAATTATTAACAACAAAAAAACATTTTCAATAAAATAGTAAAATTGTCAATTATAGAGATGAATTTTTAACTGAAATTATTAATCTTCAACTAGAATAGTTAAATTTTCAGTTCGAAAAATTAATTATTAACAACAAAAAAACCATTTTCAATAAAATAGTAAAATTTTCAATTATAAAGATAAATTTTCAACTAAAATTATTAATCTTTGAATAGAATAGTTCAATTTTCAGTTCGAGAAATTAATTATTAACATAAAAAAAACTTTTTCAACAAAATAGTAAAATTTCCAATAAAATAGTAAAATTTTCAATTATAGAGATGAATTTTTAACTAAAATTAGTAATCTTTAACTAGAATAGTTCAGTTTTTATTTCGAAAAATTAATTATTAAGAACAAAAAAAACATTTTCAATAAAATAGTAAAATTTTCAATTAGAGAGATGAATTTGCCACTAAAATTATTAATCTTTAACTAGAATAGTTAAATTTTCAGATCGAAAAATTAATTATTAACAAAAAAAAAACATTTCCAATAAAATAGTCAAGTTTTTAATTAAAGAGATGAATTTTCAACTAAAATTATTATTCCTTGACTAGATTAGTTAAATTTTTAGTTAGAAAAATGAACGATTAACCAACAAAGAAAAAATTTCAATAAAATAGTAAAATTTTTAATGATAGAGATGAATTTTCATCAAAATACATGAATTTTTAACCAAATAGTTAAATTTTAATATAAAATAAATACATTTGCCAATAAAAATTTAACATGTCAATTTTCAGTTGAATAGTTAATTTTCAACTAAAAAATGTGAAACAGAATAATTAAATCTTCTATCAAAGAGATGAATTTTCTACTAAAATTATTAATCTTTAACTAGAATAGATAAATTTTCAGTTCGAAAATCAATTATTCACAAAAAAAAATTCAATAAAATAGTAAAATTTTACAGTTAAATTTTTAGTTGAAAAGTTAATAACAAAATAGTTGAATGTTCTACCTGAGAGATGAAGTTTAACTAAAATTATTAATGTTTAATTGAAAAAGTTGAATTTTCAATTACAAAAATTCATTGTTAACAAAAAAAAAACATTTTTAATAAAATAGTAAAATTGTGAATTATAGAGATGAATTTTCAACTAAAATTAATTATCTTTACCCAGAATAGTTAAATCTTTAGTTCGAAAAATTAATTATTTACAAAAAAAAATTCAATAAAATAGTAAAATTTACAGCAATAGAGATGAATTTTCAACAAAATACATGCATTTTGAACTAAATAGTTAAAATTGTTATCTAAAATAGATAAAATTTAACAGTTAAATTTTTAGATGAAATATTAATTTTTTACTTAAAAAAATATCAGACAAAATAGTGGAATATTCTACCTAAGAGATGAATTTTCAACTAAAATTATTAATCCTTAACTAGAATAGTTAAATTTTCAGTTAGAAAAATTAATTATTGACGAAAAAAACACTTACAATAAAATAGTGAAATTTGCAATTATAGAGATGAATTTTTATCTAAAATTATTAATCTTTAACTAGAATAGTTAAATTTTTAGTTCGAAAAATTAATGAATAACCAAAAAAGAAAAAAATTCAATAAAATAGTAAAATTTTCAATGATAGAGATGAATTTTCATCAAAATAGATGAAATTTTAAGAAAAAAGTTAAATTTTCATGTAAAATAAACACATTTGCCCCTAAAAATTGAACATGTCAATTTTCAGTTAAAGAGTTCATTTTCAACTAGAAAAAATGTCAAACAAAATAGTTAAATTTTCTACGAAAGAGATGAATTTTCTACTATAATTATTAATCTTTAAGTAGAATAGTTCAATTTTCAGTTCGAAAAATTAATTATTTACAAACAAAATTTCAATAAAATAGTACAATTTTAATCTAAAATAGATCGAATTTCCCCTTAAAATTTAACAGTTAAATTTTCAGTTGAAAAGTTAATTTTCAACTAAAAAAAAAATGTAAAACAAAATAGTTTAATTTTCACCAAAGAAATTCATTTTCTATTAAAATTATTATTATTTAACTAGAATAGTTAAATTTTTAGTTCGAAAAATTAACGATTAGCCAAAAGAGAAAAAATGTCAATAAAATAGTAAAATTTTCAGGGATAGAATTTTGTTGAATTTTCAACAAAATACATGAATTTTTAACCAAATAGTTAAATTTTCATCTAAAATTGATAAATGTATGTATAAAGTATAAATTGAACAAAAAGTAGACAATTTAAGAAAAAACTGAAATTTCCTAGAATTATTCCAAGCGCATATTATAACCAATAATAAGAAATTGTTAAGAAAATTATGTTAAAGTGAATCAACTATTACCTCTCTCTAATTCAAAATTGGACAAAAAGTGGAAAATTTTTGAAAAAACTACGATTTTCTATCTCCAGTCTGAAAGAACATTTCTAAAAACAATAATAAATTGTTGAAAAAATTTATTTAAACATCTCGTTATCAGCACAAAGTAGTATTTTATGTATGAGAAACAATTAGCATTTTGAAAAACGCAAACAAATTATAATTGGCGTCGAAAAGTCACAAAACCCATTCTTTCACTTATGGTGTTTTTCGAACCCTATATAACAGACTTATGAAGGTAATATTCAAAAAGTGATATTTTATTCGTACTCTATGGCAAATCGTTCAGTTTTTATTGAGGATTCTGAATACAATTGACAAAATCTTTTTTTTTTTCTTATTGGAAATACGTGTTTAAATACCTTTGAATATCATTTTAAAAAATGGATTCATTTTTGTGTAGATTCCAACAAATTGCCGTTTGTTATTCATAAAAATTCGATTTTTTTGTTGTTTTTTGTTTTGTTTTTTTACCCTATTCCTCATATATGATTGTAAATGATTAGTTATAAACTATTTATCAATAGTTTTGGATATCTTGCCAAGCCTTACCCAACAAACAAGACAGTTATTAGCATTAATTGACTACGTTCTCTGAAGTTCTCTTATGGTCCATTCAGTGATATCAATCAAAATAAACAAACAGTTTCATTTCGACAAAAACTGTTCACATAAGATGGTCATATTTTTTTTGTTTTTATACCGAAAATCAGTTTTTTTGATCTCACACATTTGTTACTCATGATATCTTGATAAAATTTCCTCGAGTTATACTAAATGTTGTACCGAAAATTGTCATCAAAAGCTTTAAAATATTGTTTTGCACACATTCTATCAAATTCAAATGGTCTACTCTTTAAAGTGACCTATCCTTGCACATATGAAATTATGGAATTCTCATCCAATCCTTTCTGAAGGACTGGAAAGTTCTATTCAAGCCTTGAGCACCATTGATTCCTTTTCTTCAGTCAAGATGATGCCTATATTTGGAATAATATATTCATGTTTCCCTTTCAGATGATCTCTTCCACAATCACTCAAGTCGAGCTGCCGGTGAAGAAGAGACTTGAAGTATCAGAGGATCCTGCTGAAGTAGAAGATCTGCCACCTGAAGATGCAAAACAGCCTCTCATTTGGCTTAATATATTTGGGCTTGCAGTTCTACATATCTTAGCTTTTTATGCTGTTATAACAAGATATTCTGAGGCTAAATTCTGGACATGGATATTCAGTAAGTTTAGGTCCTAATTAGCTTCTTTTTAATCTTTACAGGATTCTTAATCACCTTCTTGATACTTAAGTACATTTTTACAGACAAATTTTTATCTTCACCCCCATTTTAGAGTAATCTCGACTTGTAACAAAAATTAGCATCATCATCATCATCATTAGCATCGAACGAGTCGGTTTTTAGAATAATACAAAATACGGCTACAAGGATGAATTGATTGATTGCTGTTTTGGACCATTTTTCGATAAAAAGGCAATAGTCATGCATATATGAAAGCCTTCCGATTATGTGGTGAAAATACTACATCAAACAATTCATCCTTGTAGCCGTATTTTGTATTATTCTAACAATCTACTCGTTTGAAACACTTTAACCCACTGCATTTGGGTATGGCTACCATGTCAACTTTATTGTAAGTTCATCTATAAATATTTGGTTTCTATGGGGTCTTATTTTGCCAAGTACATTACCCTCTTCCAGTTTTCCATGTGGAATAAATCCTACTCACCTCCCATTACACCTCCTATTTATATTCAATATTCTTCTTATTACATTTTCCTTTTCTATACCTGTCTTCGCTTTGTATTTTACTCCTTTGCATCGCATTTTTCCTCAACCACAGAATTTTCCAGAGAGTCGATAATTGAATTCAGCTCAAAAGAATAATTTTGAGAAAAGGATAAAGTTTTTAAAGTACTATGTAAAAAGAAGTGGTGTAACAATATATCTTGGAAATCTTGCAATCATTATTCATAAAAATCTGATTAGTGTTTGATTACTTAAAGTTGTTTTGTATCTCAAATTTTGAAAATTGAATCCACAAATAGGTATTTTTAATTGGAAAAAGTCATAGGCAAATATTATACATGTTTTATGTTAGTGCTTTTTACCGGAAATTAGCATTTTGAAACAAAAATCTTCATCAAGATTCCCAATTGCAGATTATGTTGGCGCTTTACATTGGAAATGGGTATTAAAAAAAAATTATTAGATTTCAAAGATAAAAGATTCATCAACAATTTACGTTTTTCGGTTTTGTTACCGTTATTTTTCCGGAAATTGGCATTTTATGTTACGTTAGCGTTTTACACCAAACATTGATAGTTTAAGACAAAAATCATTAGATTTCGGAGAAGATTCACAATTTTGAACAATTACCTCTTATGGTTAAGATTCTTCATAGAAAATTCGTGTCGTGAATTATTTTCCCAGGGAGATTTCAACAACGTTTACAAAGATTTGCCATTATTTTGTGCATGGAGAGGAAAGTTGTGATTCTGTCCATTACCTAATTATAGATAAGATGATAAATGCTCGCCACAGTAGTACTTATCAGTAACGGTGCAAACGACCTTCAGCCATGTCGAATCAGCCATGGCGAGGTGGCAATTACTGTTCTGACGATTATCGAAAATCGATCGAGGTCAAGTCGACGTTCCCTTAATTACCGAAGGGTACATATTCATGTCGTGTTTCAACTTTCGACCACTGGCTTTGAGCCAACAACCACGAGCAGAGAAACAGAGTTGGAAGAGAGGTGAACATCCTCAAAGAACGAGACAACATCATCAGAGAACGAGGCAAAAGAACGAAGAAAAAGTTGACTTATCACCTGAATACTGCCATCCTGATCAAGAAAATACTAGGTGTGTCCGGAAGGTATCCGACTTTGTGCTCCATCTTTTGTACCTAGTTGTGCTATTGTCAAAAAAATGTATTTACCATTTCAGGATGACGGCAAGCACGCAACAAATCGTTATCATTCAGTAAGTGTATAGTGTTGAGTTTATGAATGATAAGCAGCTTATTTAGCAATTACTGGTGATGCACGGGCTCACACAACTTCTTAATCTCCCATACAGTTCTGATCTTGCTCCCTGTGATTTCTGGCTGTTTCCAAAGTGAAATAGTTTGAAGTAGATATCGCCATTGATCAGAAGTATCTCTTACTCCTAGTAAACCACAAGGTCGGATACTTTCCGGACAGACAGTGTAAACGTTTAAACGTAGAAATGATTCAAATTGTTTACACGTTTAACAGGTGAAGCGCGGAACACTATTCCCTGAAAAAGAGCTCAAAAAATGAAACTTACGAATGAAATCACGATAAATTTGGTATATCATCTATTCGTCACTTGTATTGCTTTTATTTTCGAGCTTTTATCCTGCACTCGATTTGAAATAGACATCTGGGGTTTTCCGAGCCAGGCGAATGTGAGAATACATATGGCGCGTGGTACGTGCGAAGCGATATGAATATATGCGAATCCGCCACGAGATTCGTGAAATTTTAAAGCCACCTTTTGGAATGCGGGTTGCGTTTTAGGAAAATGCGAGGCCACTCTGCACAGGGAGCAAAGTGCTCCTAAATTCTAAATTCAAATAGCACTCTTGATCTCGCCTCTGCTCTGGTCGACATCAATTCATACGCCGTGTAGGGACTTACAATCAAATCTTCATATGTGGAGTTTCGTAAGCATTTGAAACAAATGGTAAATTAGGATTGATGTTCATTTTTTTTACTGACCATGATTATTTATTGTGTTGTTTTGACAATACATGTTTAGTATGTTGACATTGGACCTTATCGGTATCGAAGAACAAACATCTGTCAAAGTTTGCTTATGAAGTCACAATGAAAATAACACAAAGTGGAATTTAATTAATCTTGGACAAGGAAAATTTAATGACATTTGTTGGCTATCTTCTTAAATAGAATGGAAGGTAAACTTATTTTAGATTATACCAAAAACCTACATGGTTCGGTAGATATCTTCATTATGAATCATATTGTGATTTTAAATACAAAATGAGTGTAATGAACTCTTTTGTTGAGAAAGCAACTAGTTTGGCTGATCCTAAATTTTGGGACAAGATTTAAAAATTGGTGAAGAATACGCTTCAAGATTATGAAAGACACATATTACAAATATATTTGAAAAGATTACTAAACTCAATGACTTGAGTAAATCAGAACAGCAGAATAACGTTGAATATATGGTAATTCCTTACATTGAGAACCCAAAAAGGACAATAATAAATGTCTGAAAAATACTTATTAAAAATTGGTTTTCGTATCGAGCAAAGATAGCTTTAAATGTTTTGATACAGGAAAGGAATCAATAAAACAGGGTCAACAAGGTTTGTGGCATATAGCGTTATTGGCAAACATTAAAAACAAATGGTAAATTAGGATTGATGTTAATTTCTCTTGTTTTATGGCAATGATTATTTAATTTGTTGTTAAAACAATACATTTTTCGTCTGTCGACATCGGACCTCGTCAGGTTTAGAAAACAACTATCTGTCAACATTGTTTTATGAAGTGATAATGAGAATAACACAAAGTATAATTTAATTCATCTTGAAAAAGGGAAAGATAATGAAATTTATTTAATACCAAAAACCTACATGGTTCGGTAGATATCTTCATTATGATTCATATTGTGATTTTAAATACAAAAGGAGTGTAATTGTTTAGTTCACAGAGAAATTAGATTGGCTGATCATATATTTTGGCACAAGAATTAACAATTAGTAAAGAATGCACTAATAGATAAATACCAGTCTATATAATTAGATAAACATATTACAAATATATTTGAACAAGTTACGAAATCCAATAATTTAAATAGATCAGGAGAACAGAATAACGTTACATATATGGTAATTCCTTACATTGAGCGCCCAAAAAAGGCAATAATAAATGTCTGCAAAAATACTTATTTAAAATTAGTTTTCTTATCGAGAAAACAGTTTTAAATGTTTTAATATAGGAAAGGAAACATAAAAAATTGTCAACAAGATTGTGTGGTATATGGCGTTACTGGTTATGATTTTTCATTGTATTGTTTTAACAATACATGCTTCGTTTCGACATTGGACCTTATCAGTTTTGAATAACAGCCATTTGTCAAAGGTGGTTTATAAAGTGACAATAAAAACAACACAAAGTAAAATTCAATTCACCTTAGAAAAGGGAAATGTAATGAAATTTATGTGTTGGCTACCTCCTTAAACAGAATAGAAGGAAAACTTGTTTCAGATTGGTACAAAAACCCATATGATCCGGTAGATATCTTTATTGCTCATAGATAAATACCCGCCAAGATTATTAGACAAACATATTATAAATATATTTGAACAGATTACTGAACCCAATAACTTAAATAGATCAGCACAACAGAAAAACGTTACATATAAGGTAATTCCTTACATTGAGGACCCAAAAAAGACAACAAATTTCTGAAAAAATACTAATTTCAAGTTAGTTTTCGTATCGAGCAATGATAGCTTAAAGTATCATGATACAGGAAAGGAACCAATAAGAGAGCGACAAAAAGGTTGTTTAGTATATAGTGTTAATTATAAATATTAAAAACAAATGCTAAATTAGGATTGATGTTAATTTCTGTTTGTTTACTGGCCATGATTATTTATTCTGTTGTTTCAACAATACATGTTTCATCTGTCGAAGTTGGACCCTATCAGTTTTGAAGAACAACCATCTGTCAAAATTGGTTTATGAAGTCACAATGAAAAGAACACAAAGCAGAATTTGATTTACCTCAGAAAAGGGAATTTAATCAAATTCATTTGCTGGATATCTCCTTGAACAGAATGGAAGGCTTGTTCTAGATTGGTACCAAAAACCTACATGGTCCAGTAGATATCTTCAATTTGGTTCATATTGAGATTCTAAATACAAAATAAGAAATTCAGCATGAGATTGCATAAAATTGCAAAAAATTTTAAATACGGAAATACGAAAATCTTCTTTACTGTGAAGAAGAAACACATCATGTCGTAGCGCGTACTTTTTTTCGGTGCCTATTGAAGCTATCGCCCCTAATTAGAGAATCAATTGAGGAATCTCAAAAGGTACCTGAAGAGGTCTTCAGGTGGTCTCGAATTAAAAGATAAAAAGTAGATACTTTCCTTTATATAAACGAATGAAAGCGTATTGCTGAGCAGGAAAAGTCAAGAGTACTTACCTCTGTGTCGAAGGTCGGAGAAGAAGAAGCAGCCCTCGAAACAATGTTCCTTTCCGTAAGAAAGCAAAATTCCCATCGATGAAATTTCTGTAAAGAAAACACATTATCAGAAAATTGGAAGCACAAGAGGGCTCAAAATATATTTCAATAAATTTAATATAAGTAACTAGTAGTGCTTTTCCTTTGATCGGTTAAACGTTTAAACAATTTCTAAAGCATTGCTTTAGCATTTCGAAGACTCAAGGACTGTGATTATAGATTCTTGATGCTATAAAAACTGCGAATATCCAAGCTAATAGGTTTAATAATTGGATAATATTAGACAACCAGTTAGACTTGTTAGTTTTGTTTTTCTTCTTTATGGTCCTATTTGAATTTTCCTTCTATCTCTGGTGTTTTTTTACAGCAATTTTTCAATTACTAATTGCAATTGTCTAATTCAGTTTTTCATACATTTGAATTTTTTCTAGAATGAAAATGAGCTTTGTCGACTTATTGATTGCTTCGATTGATAAGATAGGAAATCCTATAAAGCTTGAATCACTTTTAAATACTCTTTTATGTGTTTTAATTTACTTAAGTACAGCTTTGGCACTTTATTTTTTCTTTAAGGTTCGTTATACGGTATTATGGCGGGCTATGGCGTCACGGCTGGAGCTCATCGTTTATGGGCTCATAGAAGTTACTCTGCAAAGTTACCGCTCAGAATATTTCTCGCTTATCTGTATTGCATGGCAGGTCAGGTAAGAAATCTCCATAACTTTTTGGCTTTATGATTTTCCAATAAGATTTACGTTGACACGTATGGAAAAACCAAACATTAAAACCGATCATACTTTTATATTTAATATTCCTATTTCCATGCCCCGTAGTTCCCATGGGATAATAAATTGCGTGTAAAGGGTACTTTTTCACGTTTAGAGGGCGATCTTGGACATGTGGGGTGAATTCGGACTTTCCTTAATTAATAGTTGGAATTACTTAAGATGGTTTTAAGTCATTCAAACTATCAGTTTAGGAATAGCGTTGAAAAATCCTTTTGGTTGTTCAAGATTTCCTACTAATGAAAATACAATGAAGAAAAATTCAGGAAAAACTAAAAATATTTTTGAGTTTATCTATTTTTGTTTCTTTCAGCTTTCCTTGATTTTTTAATACTATTTTTATTCAGTTAAAAGTTTTTAGGTATTCAAGAGATTGTTTAGTCATAGGTAGAAAAAGATCATTTTCAAATTCGGGAAAATGACTTTGAGAAGAACATGTTTTTCCAGTTTTGGTTATTTAAAATTTTGTCTAAATTCCCTACTAAGCGTCCATTGGATGATTGTTAATTTAATAAAACATTATTTGCCAGTGGCGACTAGTTTTCGAAAAAATCTTTTTCTTTCCAAATTTTTGTGGATTGAAATCTTTTTGATAAATTTTCAACCAAAATGATGAATCTTCAACAACAAAAATTAGTTTTCAACAAAGAAGATTAATTTTCCGCCAAAAAGACGAATATTTAACCAAAAATAGAAAAGTTAAATTGTTAGTTAGAAACATTACTTTTTAACCAAATAGTTTAATTTGCAATACAAAATATAAATTTTTAGCCAGAAACCGAAAAGTTGAATTTTCAGTTAAAAAACTTAATTTTGAACAAACAAAAAAAGAAAAATTTTCAGTAAATAGTTAAATTTTCAACCAAAGAGATTGATTCTGAAACAAAAGTCATAGTTGTTATTTCATCTAAAAAATATTTCAAGTTTAAGTCAAAAATGATGAAATTTAAGAAAAAAAGACGAATATTTTTAATTAATCTATTAAATTTTCAAACAAGAGAGATTTTTTAGTCACTGAAGAAAAAGAAATTTAACCAAGCTTTTGAATTTTCAAGCCAAAAAGATGAATTTCGTACAAAATAGTTGATTTTTCAAACCAAAAATACAATTTTTTAACAAAAGGTGAATTATCAATTTGAAAGAGCGGATTTTCTATCGCAAAAGGCGATTTTTTAACAAAAGAAAAGACTTTTAGCTAAATACTTGAATTTTCAATCAAATAATTGAAATTTCAACAATATAATTTAATTTTTGACCAAAAGAGATTAATTCTGAACCCAAAATGTAACTGGGAACTGTTTAAATAATAAGAATAACATTCAACCCAAAAAGCTGAATTTTCAACCAAAAATTATAAATTTTTAAAAAAGTAGTTGAATTTTCAATAGAATTATTAAACTTAAAACAAAAAAAGCAAAGATTTTTCTACCAAAATATGAATTCGTAATCCAAAAAGTGCAATTTTTCATCTAAAAAGATGAATGTTTAACAAAACGGTTGCATTTTTAACAAAGAAGATGAATACTGAACTAAAAATAAAATTGTAGACTTTTCAAGCAAAAAGAATAAAAAAAGAAAAGCAAGAAGAATTTTGAACCAGAAATAATTGGATTATATTATCGGGTTCTATTAATTCAGTTCTCATTTTCACGAGAAAAGGATAAAGAGGAGAATTTTCTTGAAAATGAAAAAAAATAACTTTATTAAAAAAGGGAGAAGAGGGAAATATGGGGAAGAGTGAAGTCTGTGATTCAATAATCCGCATTCAAAATTCTGCTCAGAAGCAAGAAAAAACTGCTTATCTCGAAAAGCGGTATTTAAATTTATTAGCGAAACATTTAGAGTAGGAACATTTTCTTTCACAAATGTAAAATAAACTATAGTATTTTAACGATTCACTAACACAAACTTTAAATTCTTTTAGATGTGTATTATAAAAGGAACATTGATTTTTCAACCAAACATTATTTTGAATCTCAAATATGAAATTATGTTTGATATTATAACAGAGATGGTTGGTAACACTGAGTAGTGAGTAAGCTTCCAAACACATCTTTCTTGCAGAACAAGACAATATTTATTGCAAAAGGAAAAAAATCTGAAAAATTGCTTGTTATCAAACAAATGTCCAGCTATTTCCCGGCACTCGACCGGCGACGATCGTTTTGTCGATATTACTGGGATAGGCTTCGGGCGATTGGCACGCGCTCGCCACGCTCAAGGTTACTTGCGAGCATCGTTTTGTCGATCTCGCTGGAAGAACACTTCACGCGATTGGCTCGCGCTCGCTACACTCAACGTTACTGGCGAGCATCGTTTTGTCTATCTCCCTGGGAGAACCCTTTGCGCGATTGGTTCGCGCTCGCCACGCTCAAGGTCACTGGCGAGTATCGTTTTGTCGATCTCGCTGGGAGAACACTTCGCGCGATTGGATCGCGCTCGCCACATAAAAGTTTACAATCGTGGAATGAGCATCGAAGCCTCGCGTTCCCTGTGTACTGGAAGAAAGACTGGCTGAGTATAATTTATAATTAAAACTGTAATTAATTATTAAAAATAAACTCAGCGGACATTGACGCAACATTTTAGGCACTGCATTAAATTTTCCCGTTTGATTGCTTAATTCACTGCAGTAGCAACTTTTTTATAGAAGTTACTGTTTCTGTTGCGTTCTCTTAAACACTCTTGTTCCTTGCCAGAAACGTGAATTAACGGGCGGAAATTGTTTAAAGTAAATACGAACATGTACGTGACGCAGTGTGTTAAAATGGATTCTGAGGGTAAGAGGGAAAGAGGGTAAGAGGGTAAGAGGGTTGTGGAAGGTAAAGGGAAGCGATTCGCGTTTCCACTGCAGAGACCGAAACTGGGGCGGGGAAGAAATATTAATTGAAGACAAAAATATACATTTTAAACCAAATGAATGACTCATTGTTCCAAATGAATGTGCCATGGATGGGAATGAATATTTCTTTGAAATGAGGAAATGTAAATTGATGGAAAGAAATATATTTTAAAGTCAAGCAAATATTTTATAGGCTCAAAAAACTGTTTCCCCACATGAAATTTTTGAATATTTGAAGCAAAAAAATATCCCGCTGATACAAACAACTATTTCTTTGGCCTAAACCATGCGCGAGTGTAATAAACTAGTTCTTACTTCAATTTGTAGTACATATTTTCCTAAACGAACAACTGGATTCTTTCAGCTTCCATTTTAATTAACATTTTTATCATTATACATATTTAATTTAAACAATTCACATAATTTAAAATCTTGATAAGGCTGAAACACAAAAATTCAATGAAAAATCCACCTCCAGCAGGAATAAAACTTGGGTCTGTCGAGTGTAAAGTCCACAGCGATGACCACGACCCGTATTTAACCCTCACCATAAATGCCAAAGAAATATTTCTTAAAATCAAAAACATGGATATTGAATTTAACAACATCTTTCTTTTATCTTAAGAAGTATTGAATTGAAACAAATTACGCCAAATTAATAAATGTTTCATTTACAAAAATAATTACTTCATTGGAATAAATCTTTATTTGTTATGAATAGTTTAATTCTATTAATCGAATGAAATATTGCCTACATCTAATACAATAGATAATTATGTGAACACAATATATTTTTGATCTAAATAAATGCTTAATTGGTATAAATGAATGAACTCTTTGTAACAAATAAATATATTTTTAATTTAATTAATATTATTTTGAATTAAATCATCATTTCTTTAATTTAAATAAATCTAAAGACTTGATTCAAGTATGGACAAATTAATAGATTAAAATGCGTCTGAATCAATTCAAAGAATCAAACTCATTGAATCAAATAAATATTTCTTTTAACAATTAATCAGATTTCACTGATCTAGAATTTTGAATCAAGGAATCATTTTCTTGAATGTAAGAAACTTTTATTTGAATCAAGAAAATATAGTCAAATAATTCGTTTCTTTATATCAGCAAAAGAAATGTGTATGGTTTAAATACAAGTTACTACTGTTAAAGAATATTTTCTCGATGCTAAGAAATAGGGTTCAAGTAAATGCATTTACTTCATTCCAAACATTATTTTTTTCAGTGTACAAGTGTACAAGTACACTTTTTTCTCCTTTTTTGTTGAAAAACAATACATTGTTCAACCATTTTTTAACAATAATTGTTTCCTTTGCAATGATTAGATTATCAATTTTTCGCCTTTTTAACACAAAATAATACAACGTTCTAAAACTAATCCTTTTAGTAACATTTTTATAAATAATAAGTATATAATGTAAAACCAGTTGATTTATATATTTTTTTCTTCATTCACTTTCGACAACAGATATTCTCGAAATAATTTTCACAAAATAAATATATACATAAAATATGCACACAATTAATGGTGTGAAGCGTATTATTTAAACAATGGTTGCATAATTTATTGTTTTTCAACAAAAAGGAAAGAAAACAGCACCTATTGGAGATAGGACTTTTTTTTAACTTTCTCAGAATTTCCTGTAGTTTAATTTGGCTGTTAAACATTTTGCTCTAAAATGCAATTGGGCGGATCAGTCTAATCAAATACGATTTTTGGAACTTTTTTCAAAAATATTTCCGCGACGCATGGTATTCATTTCTAGAATTTTTGAAATTTTCATCAGGGCCCCTCAATAAACTGTTTTAGCAAAAAAAACGCGCCTTACCTACTCAATACGGTGTAAAAGTACCAGATGCCTGGACTATTAGTCTTAAAATTGATTACAAAGTGTGATGATTATTGAATGAGGATCTAACTCATTTTGAAAATGTCCGCCCATATCAGAGAAATTAAAATCTAATAATACAGTAAAAACTACGTAAACTGAAAATAAGTTCAACCAAGAGAAAGGACCATAATTTTATACAATTAAAAAATGAAGTTAGTCCCTCCATTCAACAAAAATACAAGTAATCATGAACTGTTATCTCATTGTCAAAACCGGATGTAAGTATCATAAGAATAAAAAAAATTCGATAAATGTCACTCATGAAAAGGATTAAAATAAGGTAACATTTTTTTATATTATTTAAATTTCCCTGTACAGTTCTAAAATCGAAATTCTTAAGAAAAAAGAAGGATTCAGGAAAATTAGAATAATATGCAGAGATAAAGGCAAGTAAAAAATTGTGTTTAATTTTCCGAAAATGCACACTCTCTTTCTCTCTCTCTCTCTCTCTCTTCAATCTTGTACAATCTCATGCAATCCCATGCAATCCTTTGCAATCCCATGCAATCCTTTGCAATCCCATGCAATCCTTTGCAATCCCATGCAATCTTTTCCAACACTTCTGTAATCTCCCCGTATAAAAACATATTATAGGAAATTCAGTATAGGTCTATAATGATTTGTCTATAATAAATTTCTTATAATTTTTTCGCGATTCCGGAAACATCATTATAAAAAATCATTATAAGAAAATCTTTATAGGAAAATCAGTACAGAAATACAAAATGTAAAAATATTGAAAAAATTATTGGAAAAAATAGAGAAAATACAAACGAATGATTTATTTATATATTTAACGTAGAATTTTAACAAATTTCAAGGAATTTCAAGCAATTCCAGAGAATTTCCACGGATTTTAAGCAATTTTGTTAGATTTCATAAAAATTTCATGGGATTTTGAAGATTTCAAAACATATAACATATAAATGTTTTTTTTTAACAGAACCTAATGAATAAATATAATTTATTATGTTTATATTCAAGGGATTTGAAGTAATGTAAATATTATTTAAATGGATTTTTACATTTTCCAAAGATTTCAAGGAATTTCAAAGAATTGTGTATGATTTCCAAATATTTACAGGGATTTCTCGTGAATTTTGGGAAATGAATTAAATTTCAAGGAAATTCCTAACAAGTCCAAAGAATTCAAGGGATTTTAAGGTATTTCAAGGAATTTAAACAGATTTGAAGATTTTATTAACTATTCAAGAATTTCAAAGGATTTCAAAGATTTCTAGGGATAAGTTTAATTAGTTAAATGGGATTAGTTAAATGGATAAATTTAATTTAATTTATATTCAAGGGATTTCAAATAATTTATACTTTTTGGAATGGATTTTTATGGTTTCTAAAGATTTAAAGGGGTTTTAAGGGATTCTATAAGCTTCTAGAAGATTTCAAGAGATATGCAAAAATTTGAAGGGATTTTGAAGAATTTTTCAAGAATTCCCAAGGTTTCAAGGGAGTTCAATTAAATTTTAAGCGGTTCTAAAGATATGCAGTTTTTCTACTTTTCACATTAATTTCTTTACTATTTTTGTATTATTTATTTCAACGCTGGTTATCCTATAGTCGTTTTATATATAATGATTTTTTATCATGGCTTTCCTTTAATCCATGGAATCTTTTGTAATCTCATGCATTAGTTTTCATTCGCATATATGCAATCTTTTGTAATGCCATACAATCTTGTAATATTGCAACCTAATGTACACCAAGAAACCGAGTAATTAACCCCTCGGTTGATCCCTTTTCCTAGGTAAATAATGTATTTGTCAATTTGTATTGAAAATAAACTTTTAAACTCAATTAAAACAATATATTATGTTGAATGAGTTTAATTTCAAGTTTTTCAAAATTGGATTATATGAATTGTACAATTTACAAGTATTGGCCTTAAAAATTGATCAATCTCTAAATGAACAGTCATTCAAAAAAGAAAGAATATGTTCAACCCTTCAAAAATTGATTACTTTACTCTCTAAATTTGAATTAGGCAAATTCTACGTGGAGAAAATTTATTGAGAAAAGATTTCGCGAAATTTGCGTAAAGCTGGGACATGGAGGCATTTGGGTAAACTTTTACATGCAGTTGAGTAAAAGGAATTCTATTTTGAGAACAAATAAAATAGAATCTTCTTTTCCGTTTCCTCCTCCAATTTTCCTCAAGCAACCGCTCGGTTTTTTCGACTTTTTATATTCTTTCAAAGGTTAATAGGAGATTTTAAAATGTCTTGTCAATAAACATGAAAATAGTTTTAAACTCTACCAAAATAATTTAAAACTTTCCCCAAATGCCTCTATGTCCCAGATTTACGCAAATTTTTTGGAACTTTTATCCAATAACTTTTCTCGTGTACTAATTCAATTAGTATAATTAGATATTAATAAGCAGAACACTACTAACTGTAAGTAGAAATGATTACTAAAGCAATTGGTAAACATCTTGGCTTGGCGCTAGTTCAGTCAGTAGTTTTCTACTAATTCAGTTAAACATTATAAACTAGTTATTTTAAAACTTTTGATTTTAACAATTCTGAACTCAGAGGTTTCAAAATTAATTATTATTTAATTTCAAGTACTCTAAAATTGTAATTCCTGTGTCTAAATATCTGTACGTATTAAATATTTTATAATTATAAAATTGAAAGCTGGAAACATACAAAAATTATATTTTAAACCGGAGCCTTCCATAGCTTGAACAGTATTAAATTTGAGGCATCAAAATTTGAAAGATTAAAAATTAAGCTTTGCAATTTGCTAAACTATTCACGATTACAATTTGAGATTCTACAAGTTTGAAATTAATTAATTTTGAAAAATTGTCAACAACTAAGGTTTTCATTTTAAAATAACTCGAAAAATTAAATGCAACATTGTTATATTAAAGTTTTTCTAAATGGTTAATTTTTTCTTATTCGTTTCTAAATGGTTAAGTGCAATCACAGCTTACTTGTATTTTCCTTCATTTGTTTTCGTGCAAACTTAAATAAGAATGAAAAACAAGTGACTACAATTGTATATATTAACAATTTTAATTTTAATTGTATAAGTTTGGACATTTTAGATATAAAATGGTTTAATTTTGAAAATTCTGGCCGTAAGATTTTCTATTACTGAACTTATAAAGCTTATATATGGCTTTTAAATTATTGATGGAGGTTTTTTCGAGCAGAAAAATAATAATTTAATTATTGCTGTTAAATTTTCATTTTATTTTGAATCCCACCTGAGATAAATTTTTAGCTCGTTTTTCTGAGCAAAATAGTATATAGTGCTACAAGTGCAGAAAGTAAAAAGTTCCGCACGAGCGTGAAGTTTGCTGTACGAGTCAGAGACGAATTTAAGTGGAGTTACAGGTGATTCGAAGGTGAGCCGTATATGCGTTTTTGCAAATTTATTGTAAAATTACCATAAAAACCCGACAATTACCGGAAATTAAAAGTATCCGAAGATTTCCAGAAGAAAAACAACAATTTCCGGAAATTTGTGGAAAATGGATAAATTACCGAAAATCTCCACAATGTTCGCAAATTGGTGGTAATTTTATAGTAATTTATGGTGATCTTACTCCAAGTGCACAAACGCAGAAGCTAGAAAAAGTCTTTTTATAACTGCTTTTTAGCACGGTTTCAATGCTAAAAATTTATAAAACCATAGAATTATCTAGTTTCAATAAAAAATAATTCCTTTTATGATCGTTCTTAATTTGAAACGGCAGAATTTGGACCTTTCAAGTTTGAAATTACTCTGATTCCAACGATTTAATTTGAAACACTTTATGATCGTTTTATATTTTATACTAGTAATTTTTAAGACTCCCAAATTAAAGTTCTTATTATTTGAATGGTCCATTTAAAATGATTTAATTCTAAGCTCTATTGAACATTTTTCTTTTTTTGATATTTACGGAGATTATGAAATGTTTAATGTATATATATATATATATATATATTGATCTAATTACTTACAATAGTATCCAAAACACGTTATCTGCATATACATCATAATAATTACGTTGATCTCGAACATTTTCTATAAAGGAATTCTGCGCTGCTGTTTCACTCGCAGCAAGTTTTGCTATCACAGCCACATCCGAAGCGCTGCATGAAAATGGAAGGCACACACCGAGATGAATCAGTCTTTTCTGAAATTGACAATACAATTTTTATTATAAAGTTTAATTATTGCCACAATTAATTTACAGTAACAGTAAATTGAAACTTTTTATTTTATACAATGTATGACCTCTTCAAAAAAATATTCTTTAAATGTCATGAAATATCATCAACGTATTGTTGAAAGTTACGAACAATAAGTTAACAATTTTTCTAACAAAGTAAATGCGGGTTAGTATGGTTACTTAGTTACTGTGATGCAAAATTGAAAATTCGGACTTTCATTAACAATATTTAGAATATTTTGAGAATTTAAGTTTTCTATTTTATTTTGAAAAGGGTTGGCTGTCAAAAATGTCCCGCAATTTGCGGTTCAGCAGTATATTTATTAATAAAATTGCAAAAATATAAATATGTATAGAGTAAACAGGGGTATTGCCGACACCTTAAGAAAACGTTTTTAGAAAAAGAAGAATATTAATTCATATGTTTATTATCTGATAGCGAAGATGACTTCATGTGAAAGGGCAGATTTTTATATATTATTCGTAGGTAAAAGGAAGTTTTCGTCGAAAAGGAATAACTTCAATATTATGTTTTTACTGGTTATGTTCAGTTGTTCATTTCACGACTATGCCAGATTCATTCTGGGGCGTCCCCCCCACGAGGCGTTGGAAAAGGGGTAGGGGTGTGATCTTACATTATTTCTGTGACCAGTCACAGGGGTGCCTTCAAATCTCAAGCGATCGCGACTGGGAGGCATTTACGACTCGTAGACACCCCCGACCCTTTTCCAACCGTTTTGTGTGTGTGTGTGTGGGGGGGGGGGATGAACTGTGTAAAAGTTGGAAAATGGTTTACGGGTGCTTTCGAATTCGAAATGATCTTAACTTGGGGCATCTCTTAGGCCCCCGACGACTCTTAGGCCCCCGACCCCTTTTCCAACTTTTCCACAAGCCTCTCAAACCATACGCCCCCCCCACCTACAAAAACCGTTTGAAACGTGGTCGAAGGTGCCTACGAGTCTTAAATACCCCCAGTCGGGATTTCACGATTTCGAAGGCAACCCGACCCCTTTTACAACTTTCCGAAAAGAACCCCCCCCCCCAAACCTACGCCATCCACCAGAAACTGATGGAAGAGGGTCGGGGGTGCCTACGAGTCGTAAATGCCCCCCAGTCGAAATTGTTTAGAATTTGAAGGCTCCCCGATACATATCAGTGTATTTAAAAAAACATACAAGAAAATTGACATTTTCGAGAGGAAAAAGCTTGATACCTCAAAAACGATAAGAGACCGACACTTTTTTCGGCCAAATTCGTGTTCAGCATGAAAGAATACATAAAATATGTGAGCTTAAACAAAATCGAAGGTTATCGACCTTTTATGCAGTTTTACCATTTATGTATTGCTCAACATAATGAACTAATACTAACGTACTGAAAGTACTATACGCCCTAGTAGCAAGATAACTACAGAGTGGCGCTAGCTGGGCGCCAGAAAAAGAAGAATCGGCTGGTTCCGCTTTGGCGTGCTGTTCTGGCACCAGAGCCTGGTATAGCAGCCCAGTGCGCACAAATGTCCAGAAACGTTATTAGAACGTTCTAAAAATGTCCTAAGTCAGTCCAAATAACGCTCCTTGAACATACAATGTTTCAAAGACGTTTTAAGGACGTATTTGGAACATGAAACGTTTTCAGAACATTATATGGTCTGACTTAGGACAGTTTTTGAAACGTTCAAATAACGTATTTTGTCTTGTACGTCTATGAAACGTTTTTAGGACGTTCCAATTACGTTCTTAAATTTCGTGCCCACTGGGTTCTTATTAATTTATCCTGAATTCTTTAAAATCCTTTTGAATTCTTTATAATTCTCTAGCATTTTTTAATTGACCTAAATTCACTCAATTCTGCTAAATTCGTTAGATTTCATCTTTTTTAGTTTTCGTTTAATTCATCTTGAAGTATTTTAAAATCTTGAATGCTTATAGGCATTTTTTCAAATTCTTTTGAATTCTCTTGAATTTTTCTAGACACACTTTAAACTTACTGAATTCAATTAATTTTAAAATATTTTTTTATTTATCTTCTGCTATTTTTATCATTTTTTTGAATAAATTAAAAAAGGCAGATTACAACTTTAGTAGGATAGACCGGGGCAAAGCTGGCCATCAGCGCAAAAGTTTTAATTCAAATAAATCATCTAGTTATTTAATATTATGCAATACGGGGAATGCAACCATTCCCAATTTATTTGAAAAATTAATGAACAGCAATATTCAGTCTATTTTTTTTAATGTGTGGACTACTGTTAGAAATCATATACACTAATTATTATATTATAAAATCGTAGGATTACCCCCAGGCTATAAAGTTAGGGGTAAAGTTGTCTACTTTGAAAATAAATTTTTCTCACTCAAAATTTAATTATACTATTTTCAGTTAAAAATCAACAAATTGAAAATTTAAGTATCCTATTTGAAAATTCAACTATTTAGTTGTAAGTTTATTTTTTTGAATGGACAATTTGTTATTAGATTTTTGTTGTTGTAAAATTGATCTTTTTGATAGAAATCTAATCTTCTTGGTTGACCATTCATCTGTTGAGTTAAAAATATAACTATTTCGTTGAAAAATTATTTTACGAGGTTCAAAATTAATCTTTTACTGAACATTTGAATGTTCTATTTTCGGTTATATGAACACCTTTTTTTTAAGATAAAGTCACTATAGTCACTTTTTGAAATGAAAATATTGAATTCAAGTCTATTCCTATTTCTGAATTGCCTTGAATGCTTTTGTAATATTTTAGGATAATTTAAAAGATTTGAAGACATTTTTAATAGATTTCAATAATTTGAAGGGATTTCAAAGTATTTTCATGATTCTAGGGTATTTTAAACATTTTCAAGAGCTTTAAAAAATGTTCAGAAGATTTTAAATATTCTAGGATATTTTAAAGATACGAAGAGATTTTACAAGATTTCCGAGGATCTCAAAGATTTGAAAGCTTTTCAAAAGTTCTCAAGGATTTCGTATGATGAAAAATATTTTCAAATATTTCAAGGTATTACCAAAGATTTAGATGAACTTTTTAGACTTTAGCTCATTTTAAAACATTCTAAGAAATTTTCAATAATTTTATGCGATTTAAAGGAATTTGAAAGATTTTAGAGCATTTAAAAAAAATCAGGGAATTTTTAAGAGCTGTAAAACATTTCAAGAGATTTCAACAGATTTTAAAGAATTTGAAAGATCTTATGGTATTTTTTCATAGATTTCAATGAATTAAAGCAATTCCACAGGAGTTAAAAAATTTTAGAGTATTTAAAAAATTCAAAGGTATCTAACATCTTTAATAAGTTTGAAACGAATTCAAAATGTTCCAAAGGATTTTAAATATTTTAGAGAATTTTAAAAGATTCGAAGTAATTTTTAATTCATTTTATTAATGAAAACCAAGTAGTTGAATTTTCAACTAAAAAATATGAATTTCGAACCAAATAGTTAAATAATCAACCAAAAAGATAAATTTTCCAGGAAGAAAATTAATGTTCTGCCAAAAAACATGAGTTTTCAAAAAAATACAATAATTTTCAACAAAATTGTTGAATTTTTAAGCTAAAAGAATGAATCAGCTACGAAACGGTTGAATTTCTACCCAAAAATATGATTTTTTGACAAAAAAGTTAATTTTCTATCAAAAAGTTAAATTTTCATTGAAATATATTAATTTTTAACAAAAAAGTTAATTTACAAGCAAAAAGTTTAATTTTCTACAAAATTGATGAATCCTCGACCAAACCAGCTTAATTTAGATCCAAAGTAGTTTCATGTTTGATCAAAGAGGATGAATTCTCAAACCAAAAGGTTAATTGTCGATCAACAAGATGAATTTTTCACAAATTACATGAATTTTCAACTAAATAAGATCAATTTTCAATAAAAATATGAATTTTCAACCAAAATTAGAATACTTACATTGTTAGAAAAAATTATTTTCAACAAAAAAAACCACGAATTTTCAACAAAATAATTACATTTTCAACAAAAGAGATGAATTTTAAACTAAAATTATTAAACTTCAGCAAAAGAGTTGAACCCAAAAGATCATTTTTTAACCCAGACAATAAATTTTCTAAAAATAGAATAGTTAAATTTCCAACCAAGGAGATGAATCTATAACAACAAAAATTAATTGTTAACAAAGTAATTCAACTTTCAACCAAGTAGCTGAATTGCTGACCAAAAAATATAACTTTTTAAAAAAACTAGTGGCATTTTCAATAAAATGATAACATTTTCAACCAAATACTAGAATTTTTAACCAAATACTAAAATTGTTAACCAAACGAGATGAATTCCGAACCAAAAATATAACAGGAGATTTTTCAACCCAAAGTAGCTAATTTTTCTTGTTGGGTTCTATTAATTTAGTTCCCATTTAGGCGAAAGAACGAGAATAACATATTAAATGTTATCTAATAACATAATAAATATTATCTAAGTTCGTAGCATTACTTTCACTGACCCCCCCCCACCTTCTGTCACCAACCGTAGTTTTTAGTGTGCCTTCCCCACCCCTCAAATTAGTAAAGTAGTTTATGGATAGCCCCCAAGAGCACTAAACCTTTGATGGATTCCTGAAAAATATACGTTAGGTTTTAAATAAATTTTTGTAAAAATCAATTTCCGTTTCTAGCTATGAATTTGATTGACATTTTTGTAGAGGACTTTGCTGAAAATGTTCTACAGAATATTTATATGATTAAACGAGAAAAGAAGTATCAAGGTCTCGGAAGGTCTACGGCAAATCAAATATTGCTCGTTTTTGCAGGAGTTTTCTGAATTTTTATAATTTACTGTTATTTTTCGCTGGTGCTTCGCATATTATAACGGTCTTTCGAAGAGTCACGCGACCATCCGTCGGAGTTATACCTTCTTTAAATGAGCAAATTTTGGTTTCCGCAACGTTTGCGTGACTCTTAAGACGCCACATGCAGCAAAGCATTTTTATGCCATTTTCTTTGTACAAATTAGGAGCCAGGGGTTTATGTACCAATTTGCTTTACGTAAGCGATTACATTGTGTCATTTTTTTCTGCAAATATCAATGTTTAATTATACCAATTTTCGTAATGTCTAAATTACCTGTATTTAAATGTCATTTGAAATCAGTATACCCATTAATTTTCAGTTAACTTCAATGATATAAACTCCTCGTGGCTATTTATTATATTCATGGACAAGTGTCCAAGAATGGTCCTCTTCGACGAAGAAGGTGTGGATCTCGGGACAGTGAGGGTACGTGGGTTAGCGTTCGCAGACGATAAGGTTGTTATGGCAGATTCAGTCGAAGACTTGCAAAGAATGTTAAAAAACTGAATACAAACATTAGTGTGAAATTCACAATTATACAATATGTAGTTTTCCGAAACTTTGCACTTTTACAAAAATCTTTTTTCACAGTGTGCGCATAGAATTATTTATTTATAATTATGTATTTAATTTATGTATAATAATTAAGTTGAATTTTGAACTAAATATTTGTATTTTTAGTGTAATTGCATTAATTATGATGCCCAATGAGTTTTTTTAAAAAGTTCTTTGCTTAAAGGGATCAAAAAATAATATTGTTGAAATCGCCACTTTCCACATTGTATTCATTTAAATAATAAATTACACAGAATCAAATTTAAATATCTAGCCTCAGGTTCTTCTGAAGCGTGTAATGGTGAATATTTCTAAAAAGCAGGAAACATTTACATTGAACTCTTAAAAAATAGTTTCAAATATTTAACGGCACAAAAAGTTATGAAAAGGACCTAAAAGTATTGGACAAATGCTAATCATTTTTATCGCAGACATCATCATATTGGTGTGAGATTGTAGAGAACCTGCTTTGATGCTACAAGCCCTACTTGTAGTTTTTGAAGCCTCAAAAGAGGGTCTACTTTGCTTTAAGTATAGACCCTACTTTGACGATATAAACGTGGCAAAACGGCCGATTCCGGACATTATTCACGTCAAAGGAGGGTCCGAATTGCATTTAAATGGCTGCTTATTCAGAGCATACTTTACCACTCCCAGCGCTTACTAAGGTAGGATAATTGCGTATTTTTTGTAACCGAATTGTAACTCGATTATAGGGTGAATTCACGAAAGTGAATTGATAGATTTCACATAACGGATTTAAATGGTCATATTTTTTTTAGAAACGTTTTATTAGAAAGTATGCGGTACTTCCCTATATGAGTGGTCCAGCTACTTTACTCGGGAAGTTCCCAACTTTCTCGTATTGACTGTTTTCAATAACAAATTTCATGAATATTTGCATGCTATGAGCTATTATTTAAATATTTATTACAAGTTCTACGAGTAATAAAAAATGTACAGTGCTAGACATTTCTTTAGCAATTTATCATTAATGTAATGGAAGTAATATGCATATTATACGTGTAGTAAATTTATTTTACAACCAGAACTTATTCGAAATCAAAAGACCAGATCGCAAAACGTTTGCTATTATAACAATCAGGATTAAAATTTAACACGTAGATGAAAGTTTTTACCAAAAAAATAAGCTAAAAGTGAAAATTGCGGATAAAAAAAAATCTTCTAAGTTATTTTTGTATTTCTTTCATTTGTTTGATGACTGAGGTACTAATATTGAATTTAGCTAAAACCATCACTAAAGAAAATTATATATTAGAGTTTAATTAAGAAATTATTTGATCCATAAACTATAAAATTTTGAAATTGAATTCTAAAGATTATTACTATAGATTTTACCACGCATTGCAATATGAGATTAGTATTCCGGGAATGTAAATCTCATATATTAGACTTTATGATCCAAACTCTAAGTTTCAAAGCATAAGTCCCAAAATCATAAGCCTCAAAAAATATAAATGATACACCGTAAGACCCAAAACCGTAAATACCAAAAATATAAGGCCCATACAGGCTTCGGACTCATGGCACTATTTTGCAACTACTTAAAAAAAATGACAGTAATGCGACTATTATCTTAATTACTCGTCAATTCAACAATTTTCCCAAATTTTCCATTAAAAATATGTCTAAACTTTTCCGCTGATTTGCTTCAATAACATATCCGCCATCTCAAAAATGTAAAGTTCAATAGATTTCGAAGATTTTAAGGGATTTTAAAGTTTTTCACATTTTTAAATGAATTTTAAGGGATTTCACAAACTTCAAGATAATTCATGTAAATTCCAAGTATTTCAGACCGAATCCATTCCAAATCGTGGAGGCCGGCAGGAGACATGTTCAGGATTGAACATCTTGCCTATGAAATATGTTTTAAAATAAGGAGACATTTATTTTTCAAATTACCATAACGACATTTTTATTTTTTTTACGAATGTTTCAAAATATTACAGGTAAAATGAGTTTTTTGTAAATTTTACTTTAAAAACAGTGCCATATTTTTGCAATTTATGAGATATAAAGCTTTTTCTTGTTTCAGTTTATCCATTTTTTGCAATCTTTCAGAATCCGCAAAAGAATTTTAAAATAATAAAACGGAAAATGTATGGTAATTAGACTATATCAATACCCATAATTCCTAAAAATTGAAGGGAATACAAAATTGAGATTTTTGAGACATTTTTTTTCTTTTTTTCAAAAATTTAAAATAACATTACCATTTTTTATTATTTGTAAATTTTTTGTTCATTTTGAAATAGTGCAAAAACTGGATAAAATGAAATTAGAAAAACCTTAGAATTTCAAAAATTGCAAAAAGGCCAGTTTTGAAATAAAAATAATTTTTTGCTGTCGGAAAACAGTTTGGAATTCTGTTTTTTTAATTGTGAATCTTTTTCATGCTTATTTTGCATAAAATTGTTCCTGATAAAATATATTTCTTTTCGATCTTAATTTAAAAAATAAAAGAATACAAAAAAAATTGTTCGGTAGATTATTTCAGTACCTATTGATCCTAATAGTTTCAGGAAAAAAGGTGAGGTTTCTGAGAAAAATTGTTTTTCTTATTTTCAAAATCCAAAATAACGTTACCATTTTTTATCATTTTCGCATTTTTCTTGTGGATTTTGAAAGAGTGCAAAAAGCAGGATAAACTGAAAGAAGAAAAACCTTCATATTTCATAAATTGCAAAAATGACACAGTTTTAAAGTAAAATTTGCAAAAAACTCATTGTACCTTTAAAATTGTTAAATATTTGTAAAAAATGTAAAATGGTCGCTATGTTAATTAAATGAAATACATGTCTCCTTAATTTCCACTTACATAAACATATTTCATAGGAAAGCTAATCCTGAACATATCCCCGGCTGGTCTGCATAATTTGAAATGGATTCGGCCTTAAAGGGATTTTACCAGATCTACGAAATTTTATAGGATCTTCGCAAGTACTTTAAAGATTTAAAAAAATTATGGTATTTCACTGGATTTGGAATATTTCAAGGAATTTCATATGATTTTATGGGGTCTCAGGGGGTTTAAAAGATTTTTAAAAATTTTAAGAAATGTTAGAAGATATTAAAGATTTCAATAGGTTGCACGGGATTTCAAAAGGTTTCCAGGAATTTCACAAGATTCGGGGGATTAAAATATTTTAAAATGTTTTGAAAGAAGTGTATTTCAAAAAAATTCAAAAGTTTCAAAAGTTCAAGGTTCAAATGTTTTTATGCAATTTTGTGAAATTTCACGGCATTTCCTAAGATTTCAAATATTTCATTTTTTTTAAAGAAATTTTGAAAGATATTACAGATATTATGATGTCTTACTCGATTTTATTCGATTCAAGGAATTTGATCAATTTGAAGGGATTTTAAAAGATTTTAAGGTTCGGGGTATTTTAAAAGATTTCAAAGGATTTAACATGATAACACTTTTTGAAGGGTTTTCAAAGAGCCGAATTTCTAGATAATTTTAGGGAATAAATTAAATTAAATTTCAAGACGTTGATAAGGATTTCAGGGATTCCAAGGGATTTCACCAGATTTAAGGGACTCGTAGGATTTTAAAATCGATTGTAAGGTTTAAGGCATTTCTACGAATTTTAAGGGGTTTCACAGACTTCAAGAGATTTAAAAGGATTTACGAGTTTTTCAAGAATCAGATCTCTGAAAAAATTAGTTTTTCTATTATTTTAAGAATCAAAATAATATTACTGATAATGTGATTTCAAATAAAAAACATTATTTTTAATTAAGAAATTTTAAAACTTACAAAGACATTTATTTTAACTATGTTTTTTGCATTTGAATTTTGTCTCACTATCGCTTCTCACCAATTTTTCAAAAATGTTTGAATTTTAAGAACTCTTCTGTTTACAAATTTAAAAGTAAATTTTTCTATATCTGGAATCATTGAAACATCGATAAAAATAGTTAACCCTTCCATGTAATATTTAGAAAATTGCATGGCAGTCTTTTCCTCCTATATTTCCAAATTTATACTACTATTGACACTATTTTGAATTTATCGAATGAGTCCGAGACCTGCCCATAAATAAAATAAATAAAAAGTCTTCCATTTCCAATTTTTCGAGTTCTTGACACGACACCCTTTTTCAATCTGCGGAAGATTCATCATCGCAAGGAGGAAGTAATCCGCGTTTACCACAGTAAGGAAGGCCGCACTTGTCAATAATTCACTTGGCAGAGGTTCTTATCCGAGAAAGGAGGCGAGCAAAAGTTAGTGGTGTTGGTCTATTCTATCAGGGTGGCGATAGTCGTCGTAGTCGGTGACGGCGAAGCACCAGCAGGTGGGGGCAAACCTACCAGCGAAACACCTGTATGACTTCCTGCCAGCATGCGATCCCTTCAGTCTTCGGTGAAGAACGCTACAGACCGGACGAAGCACTACCTTCCAAACGTGCACTACCTTCCAAACTTGCACTACCTTCCAAACGTGTTCTTCCAACAAGAGCGAACCGGACCTCTTCCGATATCCTAACTCTCTGTTAAACCACTACATCCGGTGCACTACTGACCCGTTATCAAAAGTTTTCGGTAGTTCATAGATCAAGCATGTTAGACGATCGAGTCGACTCATCGAGATGACCGTTAATCGGTCGGTGTTTGCGGTGAAGAACTGAGCGGATAAGTTTTCTAATTTGCTTTTTTTCAAAGGCAAGAGTGCGCGCGTGATCGGGTGAGAAAGGGGTAGTTTTGTGCTAATTGCAAAGTGCGAAGGACTAATAATGGAATCACAAGGACTGAGGACTCTGAGCTTGGTCCTCCTTATCAGCCTCACAGTCCAAGGTGCGTGGGTTTAGTTTCGTTTTCTGAGTTGCCTCATTAATACCGTTAAGATGTTCAAAAGCTTGGGCTACTTGCGAAAAGTGTGTTGGTTACTGATTCTTTGGGAGTGAGTCAGTTAGATTTGATGATTTCATTTAAATATGATCCCGGATCTGTGGATTTTGATTCAAGTTCTCCACATTAAAGAAGAGGACTCATTAACAAAAAGTATTCAACTGAATTCAGACTGATGAAGTTTGATCTGGGATCCTTAGAAATATATAACTTCTTCTATCTAACTCATTGCGTTCAATTAACGATTTGTGTATGAATAACCTATTAACCATAAAATAATTATATTGTCAGTTCCGCGGATTTAAAAGAAATGAACAATCTAAACTAATTCAATTTTGAGTATCTTTGTCTGATATTTTTGAAGAAACATGGAACATTCATATCAATATTTGAAATTATCCACACTTTTCGATTCGAGAACAGTTCTGGGAACATGAAGATTTGCGAGATATTTTATGAGAGAAAGCAAATAAAGTTGTAGGTCAGACATGACACGGTTGTAACTACTGGTGAACTTCAAGACCAGAAATTACACTTAATAATAGGTCTCATTTTCTGAAAATAAACTTTTCGATATTTGCCATTTAGAGTTCAATCATTTGAAGGGTTGATCAGGTTTGTATAAAATAATAAAGTCTTTTTTTAATAACATTGAAGCTTGGAAGTGACCCATTTCATACTGATTCTAATTTTGGAGGGAAATATAGTTGGTATAGAATCACTTTCCAATTAAAAATGTTTGCAAGTTGTGTTCTTATTTAAATTATCGCTTCAAATCTATTGTTTCGACGCAGTTGATTTCATCATCTATTTTCTATAATACTACTGCCTTACATTGGAAGGGAATAATAGAAATCAGGGATTTCCTTCTCCCTGCTTGTCTGCTTTCTCGGTACCGGTTTAATTAAGTAACTTTATCCAGAATGGTCTTAAATTACAAAGCACTCAGGTGTCTGTCATTCTTGCTTTGCTCCAATTACAATTTTGTCTTTCACATTTTTTGCTTCTATATCACTAAATAAATGAATGAATTTATACATATCCACAGAAATATATACGACACTTTATTACAAAAAGAAAACAAATTTCAGAGTAAAGAATATATTACTCTTTCACTGAAAAAGTGAGGAATTTTCATTAAAATAGGGTATCTACTAATCAGGGAAGTCGGAAAATATAGCCGGGAATTGAAACAAAACCGGAAGTTAAACGGGAATACAAAGTTTGTGCGCTCTATATACATTTAAATGGCACTTTCTCGAAACCACGTTTTTTACCGCTGGTTAAAAAAATCTCCGAAACTACCGAATCGATTGGTCTGAAATTTTTACGACATATTCTATACATATACGCAAACCGGTGGTAGCAGATTTATATAAACATTTTTATTTTAACTATTATTTTTTTACAAAAAAAAAAGCAAAAGAATGAGATTTTTGATTTTTTTTCGAATTGCAGCCATTTTTGCATGTAAATGAAAAAAATCTGCTACCACCGGTTTACGTATATGTATAGAATATGTGGTAAAAATTTCAGACCAATCGATTCAGTAGTTTCGGAGATTTTTTTAACAAGCGGTATTACATTATCAAAATAAGGTTTGAATTAAAAAAAAAAAAAAAAGAAAAAAAAAACAGAATCATTTTCTACCAAACAGCTAAATTTTCAAGAAGCAAAAAAACATGTTTACGTGAACTTAAAACTGCATGGAGATCTAGAGTCTCTAATACAAAATTTCGATATTCTTGACTCGAAATCCCGAATTTTTTTTAGGATTCGCGATCTCTAGTAATTGTTTAGTTTACCTCAACTTCTTTCAAGAAAATCTAGAATTTTCTTGAAATCATCCCGAATCCACCACTGGAAATAATTGAATTTTCAACCAAAACACGAATTTTTTAGAAGACCGTGTAATTTGAGACAGAGTAGTTGAGTTTTTAAAAAAAGATCACTTTTGGACAAAACGAGTAGATTTTTAACCAAATTAATCAATTTTGAAGAAAATAGTTTAATTTAGAAGAAAAAAGTTGAATTTTTAACAATATATATTTAATTTTCCACATACAAAGATAAATTTGAAATAAAATTGATAAACTTTCAACAAACAAAAAATGAATCATCACCCAAACAGTTTAATTTACAACCAAACAGTTAATATTTCAATCAAAATGGACGAATTTCCAACCAAATAGTTTAATTTTGAAAAAAGTTCAATTTTCAACCAAGTAGTTGAATTATCATTACAGCCAGATTAATTCTCAACAAAAAATGTGATAGTTCATATTTTAATGGCAAAAATCCTAATTTTCAATTAAAAAACAAAAACAGAATAATTTTTAAAAAAATAGTTGCGTTTGAAAAAAAAGATAACATTTCTAAAAAGAGAGATGGATTTTGAAACCAAAATGACGAATTTTCAACCAAGCAAGGTTTCAGTCAAGAGAGAAAATAACTTTAAACCAAATTGTTGAATTTTCAAACCAAGATTGAGAATTTCTTAGATAATAATGGAATTTTTAACCAAAAAATTATTTTTCACCTAAATAGTTGAATATTTCTAAAAAAACAATAGATTTTTAAAGAAAACAATTGAATTTCAAAGCAAAATAGTTTCATTTTAAACTAAAAACGATCAATTTTCAACCAAAAATGGAATAGTTGATTATTCTTTTAAAAATATTGATCCTTAACCAAACCAAATCAAATTTTTAATCAAAAGTATCTATTTTCCACTCATTTTTTTCGAAATTGACGAATTTTCAATAGAATAGTTAAGGTTTTATGCTAAAACCAGTTGACTTTCAAACCGAAGAAGAATTTTCAACTAGAAAGATAATTTTCATTCAAAAAAGATAAATTCTCAACAAAATAGTTTATTTTTCAATTCAAAAAGATAATTTTTCAACCAAAAATATAATCGTTAAATTTTTAGTTGAAAAAACTAATTTTCACAAAAAAAGCGAAATTTCAACCATTAAATTTAACTAAATAGATGAATTTTTAAACAAATAGTAGCGGTCAATTTTCAATAAAAAATATAATAGTACAATTTTCATTTGAAAAAAAAAATTATTTTTACCAAAAAAAAAACATCAATTTGTCAAAAAAACAATCATATTTTCAACTAAAGCTGGATTTTTAACGAATAAAAATTGATATTGACAAGGTAGTTCGTCTTTCAACCCAGCAGTTAAATTTTCCATCCAGAAGATAAATTTTCAATAAAAAAGACGCATTTTGGACAGAAAACACAAATTTTCTACTAAATTGTTGAATTTTTCAATAAAACATACAATTTTTAACCTTGAGTGGCATAGTTAAGTTTTTAGTTAAAAAAATTAATTTTCGACAAAAAAACGAATTTTTAACCAAATGAGTCAATCTTCAACAAACATAATTAATGTTTGACAAGGTTGTTTAACTTTTAAGCAACTAGTTGAATTTTCAACCTGAAGAGATGAATTTTCAACTAATAACAATCAATTTTTAGTCAACAATGGATTAGTTAGATTTCAAGTTAGGAAAATTAATTTTTTCACTAAAAAACGAATTTTCAACAAAATAGGTTCTTCAACCAATATAATTAATTTTTAACAAGGTAGTTCAACTTTCAAGCAACTAGTTAAATTTTCAACCAAAAGCGAAGAATTGTCAATAAAAAATTTAATAGTTGAATTTTATACTAATAACAATCAATTTTCAGTCAACAACGGATTAGTTAGATTTTCAGTTAGGAAAATTAATTTTTTCACTAAAAAACAAATTTTTAACAAAATAGGTAAATCTTCAACCAATATAATTAATGTTTAACAAGGTAGTTCAACTTTCAAGGAACTAGTTGAATTTTCAACCAAAAGTGATGAATTCTCAATGAAAAATCGAATAGTTGAATTTTCAACTAATAACAATCAATTTTCAGTCGACAATGGATTACTTAGATTTTATGTTAGGAAAATTAATTTTTTCACTAAAAAACAAATTTTTAACAAAATAGGTAAATCTTCAACCAATATAATTAATGCTTTACAAGGTAGTTCAAGTTTCAAGCAACTAGTTGAATTTTCAACCAAAAGTGATGAATTCTCAATGAAAAATCTAATAGTTGAATTTTCAACTAATAACAATCAATTTTCAGTCGACAATGAATTACATAGATTTTCTGTTAGGAAAATTAATTTTTCACTAAAAAAAAAATTTGGAGCATAATAGTTAAATCTGTAACCAAATAGTAGAATTTTTAACCAAAAGAGATGAATTCTGAACCAAAAATAAAATAGAATTTTGAATTAAAAAGAATTAACTTTCAACCAATAATAATTGGATTTTTTTACTGGGTTCGATTAATTCAGTTTGCATTTAAAGAATTGTTTAAAAAATAGGAAAAGAAGGAAATAGGGGAAAGAGCGTGAAGTTTGTATTCAGATACTTTGCTTGTAAAATGAAATCAAAAATTTTAATTTTTTCAAGCAATTTCGGCAACACTGATCCGAGCTAGGTCGCTGTTTACTCTCTCCAGCAATCACCCCAGGCGAAGAGCTTCACAAAGTAACTATGTAAAGCTCTTCACTCGAGCCAATACTTGCAAAATAAATACCGAAATTATTAAATAAAAAATTGTCCTCAATTATCACGAGGTCAATAATTGTGAGGGAAATATACAAAATGCTGCAAAGCTTTAATCGGGAAATATTTTCGAAAAGAGGAAGGACAAAGGTCTGTCGGATCACTGTTTCGATATCCGAGGAGAAAATGTGTATTTTGTCAAGGAAGTGCAAATGTTTGATAGGATCCCTTTACAGGCTTTACACGGAAACCGAAACCATATTGATCGAATTTTCTTTCGGCTCAGTTGTTCGATATAAGTAAGACGTCGTGAAGCCCCTCAGTCCACATTCGCGATTTTGAAGTAGACTCTTTCGTCTCTTTTTCGGAGGGGAAATATGTAATAAATCGCAGGAAATGTACACCCTCTTAACATCCGACGTCCTTCCCTCTTGTTCTCAACGATCCTCCCTAAACGTTTGATCACGCCACATTGCCACCAAGTGTTGCCATTTTTCGTACTGCGAAAAGCTAGATTAACTTTTCAGCTTAGCTCGCTCTCGACCAATTGAAAATCTTCGATTTTCTTTGTTCTCAACAAATTTTTACATACACTTTTTCCCATATTTTCATACTTACAAAACAAGATTTTAATTTTTTAATAAAACCAACGGAGCGTCCATATTAGAGTGACCCAAAAAAACAAGTTTCGAATTTCTTTGACGGCACCGCCATTTCATTAGGTTCCCAAAAAAAGAAAATCCGTATTTCTTTTTTCTTAATATTAGCCCACTCTCTGAAGTTTCGCATAAGAATAACATGGGGAAAAAATACATTTTTGTAAATTCCGTCCAAAGAATGAAAATGTATGATAAAGTATAGGCTCTACTTTCATGATCTCGTGAAAACTCTTCAAAGAATATGAATCCATCATTGATTGTCAATTGCAATCCTCTTGAATCCCTTTCATGGTGCCCCAAAAACTACCCCATGCAAGTGCAATAAGAATTTTTTGGATTATATTCCCTTAATTGTTACTTTTGTCTTCATAGATCATCATGAATAAATAAATTACAAGGTTTTATGTATTTGTTCATTAATTTTTAATAGTTTGAACAATTTTATTTCTACAGAATATCGCGAATTAATGGTAATTCCTGTATACCTTGGCCTGACTTATGATATAAATGTGAAGAGTGAATTATTTCATTTTCGTTGTATATCAATTGTTTAAACCATTTACAATTATTTAAATGCAACTTGATGAGTGAAAATTGTTTTAACAATATTAAGCACCTTGAAAAGAGTAATATTTAGGGTAAGATGTTGATACTTGTTAAAGAAACAGGAAAAAATACGATTTTTTACCTTTTACCGTTAATAAGTTGGATGTGAGCAAAAATAAATTGTTTGACATGACACTTCTCTGAACAAAAAATGAAATTTAAATCCTTGTCAATATATTAAAGATCAATATTATTGATGAAAAAAATTTTGGTTGGTGGCACTTGCAACCAAATAGTGGGATTTCTAACCCAAAAAGATTTATTTTATTAAAGACAGTTGAATTTTTAATCCAAAATGTTCAAGTTTCAACGAAAAATTAAATTTTCGGCTAAAAAAGATGAATTTTTTACAATAAAAGATGAATTTTCAATCCAAAAGGACAAATTATCGAGAAAATTGTTGAATTTTCGAAATTTTGAACCAAATGATTAAACGTATAAGAAACTAGTTGAATTTTTTCCAAATAGCTGCATTTTTAACCTACACGGATGAGTTTTCAAATAAGGAGATTAATTTTCAACAAAGAGACAAATTTGAAAAAAAATACATGGATTTGTCACCGAGAGTTCAACTATTTGTTTGATGATTGATTTATTTGGTTGAAAATTCGTCTTTCCCGGTAAGAAATTAATCTTCTTATTTAAAAAGCTATGTTCTTGGTTTCAAATTCTACTATTTGCTTAAAAATTAATCTCCTTTGTTAAAAATTAAACAATTTTGTTGGAAGTATTCTTCTTGGTTGAAAAGACAACTGTGTTGTTGAAAATCCTACTTTTTGGTAGAGGATTCAACTATTTTGTTTTAAATTTACCTTTCTTGGTTGACCCTAATTGTTTTTAATTTGAAATTAAAATCTTTTCTTCTTCAAATATCATATATTACATTTTTCGTTGAGAATTCATCTCTTCTAGTAAAAAATTATTCTACTTTGTAAAAAATTTAACCATTTTTTTGAAAAGTCATTTTTTTGCTTGAAGATTCTTGATTGCAGTAGAAAATTTACCTCTTTGGTTGAAAATGTAACTAGTTTCTTGAAAAATCTTTTTTTTTGTTGAAAATTTATTTTTTAGCGGGAAATTTAATGATCCCCTTTTTGTGGTAAATTGATCTTTTTTAGTTAAAAATGCATCTTTTTTTAGTTGTCTTTTCTGTAAAGAATTAACCTTCTTGTTGGAAAATTGAACTGATTGGTCATATTACTTTGTTAAAAATTTATTTTTGGCTTGGAATTGCACTATTTTAGTTTAAAATTGATCTCTTTTGTTAAAAATTGAACTACTTTGTTGAACTTCGGTTTTTCTTTTCGTAGACAATAAATATTCTTCCTCCAAAATTCATCTTTTAAGTTGAAAATTGAACTTTTTTTTAAAATTCAACTGTTTGGATGAAAACTCATGTATTTGGTTGGAAATTCGTCTTTTTCAGCAGAAAATAAATCTTCTCGCTGAAAATCTCAACTCTTTGGTTAAACGACTTTCTTGAAAATTCATTTTTTGTTTTGAATTTCATTATTTTAGTTGAACATTCATCTCTTGTTGATAAATAAACTATTTTGTTGAAAATTTGTTGTTTTTTTGTGTGTAAAATTAATTGTTTAAATTGGAAATATAACTTATTGATCTTCTTGAGACTTATATATCTCTTTGAGATGAAAATTCAACTATTTTGCTAGAAATTTATTTAATTTGTTTAAAATTCGTTTTTTTCTGTAGAAAATTAATCTTCTGGGTTAAAGATATTTTAGTTGAAAAATCGTTTTTTTTTTTGGTTCCTAATTCAATTTTAAACTAAAAATGGAACTATTCCAGTTGATGGAACTTTGGTTGAAAATTCAACCAATTTTTTAAAAATTAGTTGTTTTCTTATTGAAAATTAAGTTTTTAACTGAAAATTGAAGTATTCCATTTTTGTGGAAAATTGATCCTTTTCAGTTGAAAATTTAACTGTTTCCCCCTCGAAGTGAATTTGTTTTGGCTCTTATTATTATTATTATTAAAACTAGGATGTTTCATTTAATTTCCGTAGCACTGCGGTAGGACCTATTTCACTATGTCTTTTATTTTTAAAAACCCCGGTGGACCAGAGGCCTACTCATGGGTCCTCGTCACTACTTAAGTATCATTTAAATTCATTAGCATAAGTACTCGTACGTTGCCGTACTCGAATGTTATTTATAAACTTAATCACATCCAGTGATAATATGCCGCTGCATCCGACTTTATCATGAGAACTGGAATTTCCCTGTACGTTTGGCCAGGGGAGATGAAAACTGCAGAAAACCATCCTTTCCGAGTTCAGTTGATTTTCCGACTGTCGAGTTAGAAAAGTAGCCAGTCGATGGACCAGATCATCGAGCGTACACAATCCTCCTCCTCTTTAAACCTCTCGCTCGACATTAGTTAAACGCAGCTAATACACAACCTGGTCGTACATCACAGACGATCACCCATCCGAGTGCTATCCGCACTCAATATGGCTAACATCCGCAACTCTTCCCCAGTCGAAATTCACCGCGCAGCTGATGCCGTCGGTGTTTTGACCCTTATCTCGACATAAGCAAAACAAGGATGAAGATAAATCTGAATTCTTTTGCTGCATATTAAAAGGATAAGAGTGTCATTGCTCCTTGCATAAATAATAATAATAACAATAGTAATATCGTCCAAGCTAGCTGAAAACAAAGTTCCCGCGCCTTGCCTTGCCGAGAACTTTTCTCTGCCACAAAAGCGCTATTACGAGAACTGGTAAACGGGTGGCTACTTTAAACGTCAACAATGTCTGCTGCAATATCGTCGCGCACGAGAAAATAAGTATATTTGCAGCAGTAGGACGCAATCTTTTTCTGCTTCGCATCTTTTTAATACCATCTTTTCTTCTTCACGTCTTCGTGGTTTTACGATTTGTGACACCGGCTCGCGGTTTTTCGAAGCAAGAACTTACTTACACTAGAATTACATTTCCGACATGAGTATTTGACATTATTGTGATTTAGGGTCGGCTATATTCCTTTTCCTTGTCCACGCACAAGCCAAGTTTCTTTCCTAAAGTCAACGTTCCACTTAATCTTCCCTTCTTCCGTTTAGGTCATATATCGGCCCGATATGCTTTCATAAAATATTTCGCAATTTTTCACTAACGATTCATTAATTTCGTTCAATTCACTCGAAAACCATCACCTATCAAGACGTTAATTAAGTCGTTCAAAACTCCCTCTCCCATACTTTCCCTCCACTTACTTCACCCTTCTCCCCTTCCCCATCTGATTTATCCACTGCTTCTCCCTCCCCATGCTTCCCCTGTGGACACTTCCCTTTCCCAGGCCTCACTTCTCCTTCCCTACTCATCGTTATCTTCCAGCACTTCCCCCTTCTTCACCCCCTCCCCTTATTTCCCATCATTTACCCTGCTTCACCTCCCTTCATTATCTTTTATTGCCTCTACTTCCCCTCCTCCCCCCCTAATTTACCGTTACTACCCCTACTACCACTCTCCTCTTTCACCGTCACATCCACTACTTTTTCTCCGCGAATTTTCCCTTATTCCACTGACTCACTCTCATTTTCACTACTTCACCTACTTCCAACCTTATTTCCACTAATTCCCCTCCTAGCATTTTAACTCATTTCTCTCACTTTCCTTACATCACCTACTTCTCCTCTCCTGATTTCCCCGCACTTCATCTACTTCCCTTAATTCATCTTCCCTAATTCCCTCTGATTTCCCTTCACTCCCTCTCCACCAATTTCCCTTTATTTTTTCTCACTTCCTCTATTTCGCCTCCTATTGTTTCCCCTCACTTCTTATACGCCCCCTTTTTTCCTACCCCGACCCCTTATTTCCACTCACTCAACCTACTTATCCATCACTCACTTCCGCAACTTCCCCTCCCACTATTTCCTCTCACTACCCCTCCTTGGGAAAAAGTAAGATGAACGGACAGACCAAAAACTTGTCTAAAAAATTATTTTTTAGGTTCACTTTGCACATCTTGTTCCAAGTCACTATACTATAGTTAAAAAATCAGAGATTCAAATTCACTGAAATCAGATTAAGATTTGCTATAATTTACCATAAATCTTTGGACTCACTGAATTCCCGTAAATTTTAGTCATTTTCAAATAATGAAAAGAAATCATGCCTGCGTTACAAAAAAGGTCTGCAATCATGCACTTGTTATTAAAAATATCGTATGCACCATAGGGAGGAGACTTTTTACGACTTTCGTATTTTTTCAGTACGAGCCACAGGCAAGTGCATAAGCGCGAGCTGGAAAGAATTTCAAAATTTTTTCAAAATTTTTAATAATTTATTATCAGCCATTTAAAAAATTTCAGAAATTTTTCAAATTTTTGGTAATTTTAATAAGAATAAAAATAAAGTTTTGAAAATTCCTCCCAAAATTTTCCAAATTATTTCATTAATGATAAATGTACCATTAATTTCAAAAACTTTTGAAATCATGCATTTGTTATAAAAATACTCGCCTGCGGCTCGTGCTCGCTTATCTCCAACACGTACTGAAGCCAAAAAAGTCCCATTTCTCCTCCTTGGTGCACAACAAACTAAAGAGCAACGTTAATTTTTTTTTTTTTTTAATCATTTAGGCTTTCAAAATAAAAATATAGCAATAAAAATCAATTTCTGTATGAAAGCTTGAAATACGTTGAAAGAGAGTCAAGATTGAGGGAATGTGAAATTAGAATTTATTAAATTATACTATAAAGAATGTTTGGATAATTAAACCATGTTAGATTATTTTTGAAATTGTATGAACTTAACAAATTAAAAAAATTCTTGCTAATCTATGAATTTACAATAAATTCCTGAAATTTTTTTAACTTCCGAAATTTCTAATAAAGCTGTTGAAATTTGATTTGACTCACTACTCACAAGCCTGGTAGTTACGGTGCTGTTTCTCCTGCCAGATTCGGAAAAGTTTCTCATGGCAGTTCGGTTTCCTCATTATTCCTTTATAGTTAACAACTTTGTTTTGCAAATTTGCAAAAGGTCTATGCTCATACTGTTAGTTGAATTAGACAAAAAGGTTAACAAGTCGAAGAAATAATTAAGAGACCTAACTGTCGTTGGAAATATTTCCGAATCTGGCAGGAGCAACGGAACCGTAACTGTCAAGCCTCAAAGTAGAAATAAGTTTTTACTTAGGGTGCAAGCGCGAAATATCCATTTCTCATGCACAAAAAGTGTGACTGAGACAGCTTTTAAAAATAAAGTATGTTAGATAGGTTAAGCTGCTTTGTTAATCATCATACGAACGATACAAAATGAATACATGAACAATATTTTTGTAGTTGTGGAAGAAGTGTAACTAAATTTAGAAAAGAAAAAGGGAGAAGAGAAGGGGACGCGTCTCGCTTACGCCCTGAGTGAAAAATGATTACTACTTGCAGGCCCGGCACTTACGGTGCCGTCGCTCCTGCCAGATTCAGAAAAGTTTCTCATGACAGTTCGGTTTATTGATTATTTCTTTATAGTTAACAGATATGTCTTGGAAATTTGCAAAAGGTCTATCCTCATACTGTTAGATGAATTAGACAACAAGGTTAACAATTCCAAGGTATAATTAAGAGACCTAACTGTTGTGGGAAACTTTTCCGAATCTGGCAGGAGCAGCAGCACCGTAACTGTCAAGCCTCTGAGTAGAAATTAGTTTTTACTCAGGATACAAGCGCGACATGTCCATTTCTTATGCATGAAAAGTGTGAGTGAGACAGCTTTTGAAAATGAGGTATGTTAGAGAGGTTAAGTTGGTTTGTTGATCAAAATACGAAAGATGAAAAATGAATACATTAACAATATTTTTGTATTTGTGAAAGAATTGTGACTAAATTTAGGAAAGAAAAAAGGAGAAGGGAAGAGAACACGTCGCGCTTGCGCGCTAAGTGAAAAGTGATTACTACTTGCAGGCCTGGCAATTACGGTGCCGTTGTTCCTGCCAGATTCGGAAAAGTTTCTCATGGCAGTTCGGTTTCTTACTAATTTCTTTATTGTCAACAACTTCGTATTCCAAATTTGCAAAAGGTCTATGCTCACAATATTAGTGGAATTAGAAAACAAGGTTAACAATTCCAAGGAATAATTTAGACACCTAACTGTCATGGGAAACTTTTCCGAATCTGGCAGGAGCAACAGCAACGTAACTGTCAAGCCTCTAAGTAGAAATGAGTTTTTACTCGGGGTGCAAGCGCGAAATATCCATTTCTCATGCACGAAAAGTGTGAGTGAGACAGCTTTTAAAAATAAAGTATGGGAGATGGGTTAAGCTGCTTTGTTAATCATCATACGAACGATACAAAATGAATATATAAACAATATTTTTGTAGTTGTGAAAGAAGTGTAACTAAATTTAGGAAAGGAAAGGGGACACGTCGCTCTTGCGCCCTGAGTGAAGAATGATTACTACTTGCAGGCCTGGCACTTACGGTGCCGTTGCTCCTGCCAGATTTGGAAAAGTTTCCCATGGCAATTCGGTCTCCTTATTACTATAGAGCAACGTTAGTAATTTTTGAAAAACTCATTGAGGCTTCTGGGCCAAAAAAAGTGCACTGGAAAGCAATCTTATTTTGAAAGTTTGAAATATACTGAAAGAGATTCGAAACTAAGAAAATATTAAATTAGAATATATTTATTAGACTATAAAGAATGTTTGGATCATTAAACGATGTTAGATTAGAAGGATAATAATTTTCAAGATATAAAGTTGTAAGGATCGCTTTAACGGGAACTCAATTGCGTGATAAATCAGAGTGTGGTTGGCAACCACTCCCGTCACACGTAATACCTTACGAGTACCTTCGAAGATGTACCGGTGAGACTTTGCCAAGTCTGTAAACTTTACTGTGTACCGATTGCGGGTAACGCTTGTCGAAAGTTTTACGACGTGATTACTTGAAACGAAAATTACATTGCTTTCGATACCTCCCTTTCCCAATGACATATATATGCACCTGTGTGAGAAAGCAACCATTCTCCAAATGTTACGATCAACTTCTTGCAATTCTTTCAGCTAAAGTGAACATCTTCTTTATTACTCTTACAAGCCTCTTCAATATCCAGACAAAAGGTTTATAATCTTAACCAATATCAACAAAGTTTTTCAGTTTTATATCTTAATCATTATTATTTATTGATTAACAATTCAAGAGCTACAGTTAACTGAGAAAAGTATTTGAATCAAACCACGCATCCCGACAGAGGTCGTTTAAAAGAAGTGGGTGTCTTTCATTTAACACGTCTTCAGCACCAAATTGAACATTTTTGAAAATTATTAATGAATTTTATTGAAGTTTGTAATACAAAGCTGTATTTGCTTCACTTAAAACAATATATGTTCAAAGTAAACATGACTTTTATTTAATTCAAGCAAGGAATTTATTTAAACTATATAAAGATTGATTCAAATCACTTGTTTGACCCCATACCAAAGAAAAAATGTATTTGCTACAAACAAAATTTGCGAAATTAATTATTACTAACAAAAAAACAATGTTTGATCGAATCGTTCAATTTGTAATCAAATAATTTCATTTTTAACCAAATACATGAATTTTCAAATAAAACAGATAAATTTTTAAGCAAAAATGCGAATTAAAATTTAGTTTTACTTTCAACTAAGTAGTTGAATTCTTAAAGAAAAATGGACCAGTTGATGTTTTAACCAAAAAATATTTTAATTTAAAACCAAAAACAGTTGAATTCAACCGAGAAAGACGAAATTTCAACAAAATAGTTAAAAATCCTCGATTACAAAAGATTACTTTTCAATTAAATAGTTGCATTTTTAGCTGAAAAAGATGTAATTTCTACAGCTGATGAATTTTTAAAACAAAAATATAAGTTTCCAACTGAGAAAAATTTTCCGTCAATAAAGAAAAAATTAACCATGAAGACCAATTTTTAACAAACGAAAAAAACGAATTTTCAACAAAATAGTTAAATTTTTGACTAAATTAATTAATTTTCAACATAATACATGAATTTTCAACTAAACAGATGGATTTTCAACCAACAAAAAACAAATTTTAAACAAGAGAAATCAATTTTTAACTAAGAAAAGAGGTTTTTGAATGAAAGTGATGAATCATCAAACGAAAAATAAAATTTTCATTAAGTAGTTCAACCTTCACTTAAGTATTTAAATTATCAAAGGAAAATGTAGTAGTTGACATTTCAATTAAAAAAAGTTTAATTTGAAACCAAAAACAGTTGAATTCAACTAAGGATTTGTTTGCATTTCAACCGAGAAAGATTTTTCAGTCAACAAAGAAAAAAATTTGATCCAAAATGTATAATTTCTATGCAGAAAAAAAAAGAATTTTCTACGGTGCTGAATCTTCAAATCAAAAGTATGAATTTTTAACAAAAAAGTTAATTTTTGACCAAATAGTTGAATTTTCAACCCAAAAAATTAGCATTTTTAACAAAAAATTTGAATCTTCAACCAAAGAGATTGACGTTTTTATTTTTAACAAAATTAGTAAAGCTTGAACATAATAATGAAACTGTGTATTTATTTCCTAAGTTTATAAAGTATACAATTAACTTTTTCGAGATCCAAATTTTTATTTAAATAATTCAGCATGATTTGTACAATCTGTTAATTATTTTAAGAGCTTCACAAAACTTCCAATTTTTTTAAGCAATAAAAACTCAGATGATACACTCATGATGCACTCAACTCCCGGTATAAGACCCCCCCCCTCCCCCTGGTTGACGATGTTCCCATAGAACTGACGGCCTTCGCAGTTTTTTTTTATGAGAGGCGCCGCGGGGCCGGAAGAGAGACTGTGCTCAGTCAAGCGTGACAAAAAACTCGTGGGTAGCACTTTTAGTGCTTTGGTTGCATCAGGTTGCGTCATGCGTCAAAATCCAACACAAACAATTCATGCGGCCCTGCCTTTTTACGTTTGCATTCCCCCGATTTAGGAACGAGGCCAAGACAAGATATTTCCGAAACCGGTCTTAATATCGGGAGTTGAGTGTACTTTGTGTTTTATACCAATTGCAGAATTACCATGTTTGCTGGGTTGATGATAATTTTTGTTCAAAAACGCTAATTTTTTGTGAACTTGATAATTTCTTTAAAAATTCGTTTTAAAAAAGTACTTCTTGATTGTATCTAAACTGTGCGTTGATAATGATTGCATTTCACAGTGACGTTGGAAAATTGTTGAACTAATCGTTCTGCGATGAAGCAGTTGAACGATCGCGAATATCCCTGGGAATTTATTGTGCTCTGATATCATAAGTAAAACATAAATGCCTCACGAAAGGCCTATAACATTCGAACCTTGGCCGTGCTAATAGGTTGATTCGCTCGATAGTGTCCTCCTTGCTGTGCACTCGACATTGTGCATTATCTGCTTCCTGAGTTCAAACCTCATGGAACATTAAACAAACATTGTTACTGATGTTATTTTTCTCGGCCTACTGGTATTAATGTGTTATTACTATTAAAGCATTAATATATTTTTATTATGTGAAAAAATTATCTCTTAGCTCCACTGCACTCAGAAAAATGTTTGTTTGAATCAAACAAGCGTTTGTTTTATCCTATATCAAAGATAGAATTTGTTTCATTTAAATAAAATTTCTTCAAGTTAAACATTCATGTGTCCGAATTCAATTTTATTTATTAATTTGAATTCGTGAAATAATTGTTCCTAATGTTATATTTCTGGGTCTAGTTGTATGCATTATTACTATTAAAGTAGGGTGTCTAAACTTGTAAACCCTGGAATTGTCAAGGAATTTTCATATACCTGAAAAACCTGAGGATTTGAAAAAGAAATTTCGAGAGATTGCCTTTTTTTAATTCTGATATAAAATTAAATAACAGTGTATTTTATTTGTAAAGCATGGAGAAAAATGGAAGTGAAAAATGGGGTCTATAGTGCTGGTAGTCGAGGTATTCATTACTGAACTGGCGTTGTAAAAAAAATCGAGATTGAAATCAGGTTATTGATTCAAGTGCAATCGTGGTATTAACTACCTTAGGCAACTAGAGAGTCCAGAATAGGAATCGTTCCTATACTCGCAACAGTGAAGAATGATCGGCCAAAAAGAATTTACAATGACACAGAGCGGCGGCTGGTTTTGAATCCCTCATAAAAAATGGAGTTGAAAATAATAGTACAAATTTTTTGTCAAGTTAATAATTAATGAGAAATTAACAATTAAAGGTTAACCAATCGGAAGCATGCGTTAGATGGACGACAGTCCATGTGTCACTGGTCCTTTGAATTCTTTTGAAGTTTTTTGCAATTATCTTGAAACCTTTACAGTACGCCATAAATTATTTTGAATTTCTCCAAGTCTTTTGTGTTCTCTGGAATCTACTGAATTCTCTGAATTCTTCTGAATTTTCTGAATTCATCTCAATTGGCTGAATTCATTGAATTCATTGAATTCTCTGAACTCTTTCAAATTCTCTTAAATTTTTTTAGTTCTATGAATTCTTTTGAATACTCTAAATTCTTTTGAAATTCTTTTAAATTCTATGAAATATTTTGTATTCTTTTGTATTCTCTAAATTCTTTTGAAGTCCTCTAATTTTTTTTTAATTCTGTAAATTCCTTTGAAGTTTGTGAATTCTTTTGCACTCTGTGAATTCTTCCGAATTTTCTAAATTCTTTGAATTCTTCCTAATTCTATGGATTCTTCCGCTATTCTTTGAAGTCTTCCGAATTCTCTTAACTCTTCTTAATTCTTCCAAATTCTTCTAAATTCTTCTGAATTCTTTCAAATTCTTTTAATTCTCTAAATTGTTTAAAAATTTTCTGAACTCTCTAAACTGTTTTGAATTTGTTGAATTCACGGTATCACTTCATTTTTTTAATATTCTTTAATTATCTTGAAATCATTAGAAAACACGTTGAATTATTTGAACTTTCTTTGAATATTTTTGATTCTGCGAAATTCACACGAATTCTACAGAAATTGTAAACTTTTTCTTCTTAATTCTCTCGAAATCTTTATAAAACACCATGAATTGATCTGAATTTCTGCAAGTCTTTTGTATTCTATCAACTCTCCTGAATTATTCTCAATTATCTGATAATTTTTTAATTGTCTGACTTCTTTTGAATTCTGTGACATATTTTAAATTCTATGAATTCTTTTTTATTATCTAAATTTTTTAAAATTATCTAAATTTATTTTGAATTCTGTGAATTCTTTTGAAATCAGCGAGTTCTTCGGAATTCTCTGAATTCTTGTAAGTTCTCTACATTCTTGTGAATTCTCTGAATTGTTTTGAAATTTTATGAACTCTTTAACCTACTCTGATTTTATCGAATTCTCACGATATCACTGAATGTTTCAAAAATGTTTCTTAATTATCTTGAAATCATTAAAATACACCTTGAGTTGGTTTGAACTTCTCTTTTGAATATGTTCAATTCACTTAAAATCTTTAGAATATACGTTGAATAACTTTTACTTTCTTCGAATATTCTGAATCCTGTAGAATTCTAAAGAATTCAAAACACGTGAAGGAATTCAAAATAATTTAACGCGTATTCTAAAGATATCGAAAGAATTCAGAAAACTGAAAAAGAATTCAGAAAACTATCTGAATACAAAATATTTCAGAGAATTCAAAAGAATTCGGGAGTGTTAAGGTAATACGAAAGAATTGTAGAAATTTAAAATAATTAATGGTGTATTGTAAAGGTTTTAAAAGAGTTCAAAAAAACGTCAAAAAAAGTCAAAGGAGTACCTGTGGATTGTAGGAATTCATTTGAATTCTATCGACTGCAACATACTCGATGGAAGTCAAAATAATTCTACGTGTATTCTAAAGATTTTAAGAGAATTCAGAAAATTCAAAAGATCTTAAGGAGTTCAAAATAACTTGAAATGTATTATAATAATTTAAAGATAATAAAAAATCATTAAAAGAATTCAGTGGTCACGTGAGGATTAAAAAATTTAGAACAGGTCAAATAATTCAGAAAATTTCAAAAGATTCATGAGAGTTCAAAGAATACAGAAGACTTGGAAAAAGTTATAACAATTCTTGGTGTATGGTAAAGATTTCAAGAGAATTACAAAACATTTTAATTCTGAAGAATTCGTTTAAATTCTACAGGATTAAAACTATTCAAAGAAATTTAAAATAATTCCACGTGTATTCTAATGATTTCAAGATAATTAAAAAACATTTAAAAAAATTCGGTGATACCATTCAAAACAGTTTAGAGAGCTCAGAAAATTTTAAAACAATATCAGAGAATTTAGAATAAATCAGGGAATTCAAAACATTTGGAAGAATTCAGAAGGATTCAGAGCATTCGGAAGAAATCAGAGAATTGTGCAAGAATTCATAGAATTAAAAAGAATTCAACGAATTAGAAAAAATTTGGAAAACTCGGAAGAATTCACAGAATGCAAATGAATTCACAAGCCTCAAAAGAATTCACAGAATTAAAAAAAAATAGAGCATTTTAAAAAAATTTAGAGAATACAAAAGAATTCAAAAGGTTTCAGAGAATTTAAAAGAGTTCAGAGAATTTAAAAGAATTCAGACAATTGAGAAGAATTAAGAGAATACGGAAGATTTCAGAGAATAGCGGAAGAATTCATAGAATTAAGAAGAATTTAGAGAATTCAGAAGAATTCGCAGAGTGCAAAAGAATACACGAACTTCAAAAGCATTCACAGAATTTAAAAAGATTATAGAATTTCAAAAGAATTCAGAGAATACAAAAGAATTCATAGTATTCAAAAGATTTCAGAGAATTTGAAATTCAGAGAATACAAAGGACTTGAAGAAATCCAAAATAATTTGAGGTGTACTGTAAAGGTTTCAAGAGAATTGCAAAAAACTTCAAAAGATTTCAAAGAAGCACAAGTAAATTCTAAGAATTCGTTTGAATTCTACATAACTAGAAATACTCGAAGGAAGCTAAAATAATTCAACGTGTATTCTAAAGGAAAAAATATTTTCTAAGAATCTCGTATTTCAGTTGTTCTGTGAAGTTGCACCATTGATATTTACATCCTCCTGCAAATTTAAAATTACTCTTTTGCGCACACACCCTCATCAGGGACACATGGACTGACGTCCATCTAACGCATGCTTCCGATTGGTTCATCTTTAATTCTGAATTACTCATTATTTATTAACTTGACAACAGATTTTTATAATTATTTTCAACTTAATTTTTTATGAGTAATTCAAAAATATAAAAATGTACCTTGAGTACTGGGACACCCTGTATATATATAGTGGTGTTTCTTTTTAACTTGAGACATTGAAATATCTCATAAAATACGCATCCTATGTAAAAATATCCGTAATAAAAACGTTTTATTTTCGAGGGCAAAAAGCGACTTTGGACAAATTTACCCCCCCCCCTCCCCCTTCAGAATGCGTATTTTTTTAGATATTCCGATGTCTCATGTTAAAAACAAAAACCAAGACGTGGCCATAAGTGTGATTTATTGCGGTTCTACTGGGAGCCGGTATCATTTTTGGTTGGCAGTTGCTCTCATTGAGACCCTAGGGTAGTTGTTTAACCTTGTTTTTTAATGTATATATGTGTATATAATTATAAACTAAAGGTTAACAACCACCGCAGGGTCCCACTGGGAGCAACTGTCATCTAAAAAATGACATCGGCTCCCAGGACAAATTTGGATGAGTTTTCAATCTTTTTCGGAAGAGCAACTTTTGTCTATTCATATTTTTCATAGCATGCGTCGTTTGTCCAAAAATTTAATTTTTGAATTTTTAATGTTGTTTTTTACTAATGAAACAGAAACTAAGGATCCTATCAAAAAATGATTCATAACAAATTTGTAGCTCCTTTTTGGGGTAACAATTTTTGGTAATTCATTTTTTTCTGTACCTTACATAGTTTGACCGCAAAATGGAATTTTTGGTTGTTTATTATATTTTGTGCGATCAAAATTTGAATTTTATATTTTTCAAGAAAATTCAAAAGGTGGTTTTGACAGTCTTTCAAAAGTTATCCGGCATACAAACGAGGATAACGACGACAACGTCAACGACGACAGACAGACAGACACCGACGTAAAAACTATTTTTTCTGACTCAGGGGGCCTCAAAACGTCGACATTAGATGGAATCCACCAAAGATATTTTTCACATAAAATCAATACCTTCTCATTATGATAAAAATTTAATCATTCATTATTTTTTGTGCGAACAAAATTTGAATTTTCGATTTTTGAAGAAAACTTAAAAAGTCGTCATGATAAGACTTCTTTTATATCGTGCTTTATGTGGCTTAAAATGTTAATTTTCGTTTTTTTGGGGGATTTTGAAAATGCTATAACTCTGACAATTTTCTTTTCATCGAAAAAAGTCGCGAGGATAAACTTTTGAGTACTACGGATAGCCGTCCATGAAATTTCTGAATTTTGAAAAAAATTGTCTGAAATTTAAAAAAAATGCCCTAACTTTTTGAATTTCTATCCAAAATAGCTGGTTAACGGACTCGATCTTTCTTTTTGGTCCCTGAAACAATCTGCTAAAGCACAATCCAATCCGATTAGTCTTTCAAAAGTTATCCGGTATACAGACGACGGCAACGACAACGACGAAGACAACAACAACGACGACAGACAGACAGACACCGACGTAAAAACTATTGTTTCTGACTCACGGGGCCGCAAAACGTCGACATTTGATGGAATCCACGAAATTCATTTTTCACTTAAAATCAATACTTTCTCATTATGATGAGAATGTAAAAATACATTCTGCGAATTTAAAAAAAAAATAAGACGACATCTACAATATTCATGCTAACATAAATCGTGTTTCTATCATAATACTTCTGTCCTTCTTGATAACGAAAATGGCGATAAGGCTTACCTTGACAAGATGAATGTCTGCCGACCAAAATGCATAGTAAGTATAAAAAAATGTGTTTCTTCTTTTTTTTCACATTAGAAACTTGATTTGAGAAACATGTAAACTATTAGCAAAGTTACATGCTTTTACAAAGTAGGATACTACCCAATTTGTGCTAAGACAGGTCCGAATATCAGTTTTTAAGGTGTCCTTTAGCATCGAGAAGACTTATTATTAGCAATACAATTTTGAACCCGGTAATTAAGCTCAATTTAGTGAATTTTTTAGTGCTAAGGGATGATATAGGGTGAGTTCCAAATGAGCTGGAAAGATGAAAGTTTTTCGGGTCTTTTAGCATCGAGAAGACTTATTATCAGCAATACAATTTTGACCCCACGAATTAGGGTAAAGTTAGTGAATTTTTTAGTTCTAAAGGATGATATGGGGTGAGTTCTATATGCGTGGGGAATTGAAACTTTGGTAAGTCATTTATTTGGTTGTATACAACTATTTTTTGCCGGAAAATTTTGGATCTTGTATGTTTTAGACAAAAAAAAATTCATTTTCGTTTATCGTAAACTGTGCAAACGGTGCAGTTTTATTTATAATTGTCTTATCATCTGCAAGCGCTAACCCACGCACCTTTACTGTCCCGAAATCCATACCTTCTTCGTCGAGGAGGGACATTCCTAGACACTTCTCCATGAATATAATAAACAGCCAAGAGGACATAATGCATCCTTGTCTAACATCTTACCTATAATATTGAATCAGCCACTCAGTTGCCCATTTACTCTCAATAAAAGAAAGATAAAAACAACTTCTCGGTATTATTCTTGTAATGTAGTTACTTTCAGTGCAGAAGCAATATGTAAAATAATTAAGCAATATGGCTGCTTTATTTGAAGAAAAAAATGGTAAAACACTTTTAGGTAACAACTTCCTAATCTGTATTGTCTCAATTATTAAAAATCCTTCGAAAAGCATTCGACTCCTATCTTTAAATCAGCCGTTCCCGTCGCCAATTTCCTTTTCCTATCTGCCGATGCGACGTTAAAACAATAAATCTTAACAAAAAGTTGAATGTATTTTTTTTATAAGTATCGAGTTTTTCAATATTGAATATTAAAATTTTTAATCAGATGAAAAATTTCAAATATGAAATTGTTCAACTATTAAGACCCTAAAATTTTTTTAATTGAAGGAAAACACCTAGGCAATATTTCTTTTCACTTTAATTTAGGGCTCATTTAATGTCCTGTTTCCAAATGTAATGTTCAGCATATAAAAAAGTGGTAATGCTAGATAAACCAGAATGTCAATCTGGCAGCCCCACACAACGGAACAAAAAAATCTATACGGAAAAAATTTTTCTTGAGAAATTACCGAATTTGTTCCGAAGTGGCGGATATGCGAAAAATTCGATGAACGATAAATAACTTTTCAGTAAAACAACTCGAACTGTTCCGAACTAATTATCGAACTGATAATAAATATGAAAATTCAGTGAGACCACGCCAACTGTTCCGAAATAATTACCGAACTGATAATAAATATGAAAACTCAGTGAGTTAGAAGTTAAAAATGGCATTTACGAATAAGTTGCAAAGCAAATATAGGATAGTTCGATATTTTTCTGTACAAAATTCAATACTATATTTCTTTTCTGAAATTCAGTTAGAAAATAATAATTATAAACATGAGTAACTAATGAAGATATTAATTACGAATAATGATTTTCCTAACATAACTTCATATGGACAATCAAATTCCCATTATCATAATTCAGTTTACCAGAGTGAAAAATCATCTTGCTGCCGTCCCCGGGAACCAATGTTCCATTCCTATCAGATACTTCTATGACCTGACTTTTTTTATGTTTCAGCTCTTAAAATATAGTATTATGCCTAATCCTATTTTTAGGAATATATATTTAATTTATACTGAGTGCAATAAATTATAATTACGATAAATATATTATACAATCAACGTAAGTTATTTCTGCTCTTCCTTCCTTCCTTCTGATATACAAAACAGGCTAAATATAGAAGCCTCTCTATAAATCGGAATACTTTTTCCGTGTAGGTCACGGTCCGCGACCTTGAAATTACCGAACTCCTGCGTGTTTCTCATCGTGGCGGTCTGTAAAATATCCGGTCTTCCACTTTGTTTCCAATGAACTTAAATTTCGGAAACTTTCAAGATTCCTGTTAAGAAAATTATTGCCCCGTTTAAGAATTCTTTCTGATTTTTTTTTATTTACCTAGAAGAAGTTCTAAAGTATTTATAAAAAAGTAGGTCAGTAATAATTACTGATTTCTTCTCTTAACCACCACTTCGGAAAAAATTCGGTAATTCCTCAAGTATACATTTTTTCCGTGTACGCAATATTTCTTTGCACTATTATAAATTAGGGCTCATTTAGGACTTGAAAAATATGCAAAGCAAATTTGTCAAGTATTTGTTCAGACAGTTTTGCTTAAACTATTTGTGAAATCAAAACTGGAAGACAACTTTCGCTATCAAACATAATTTCAGGTTCGTTTAAGTCTCTCAAAATATACAACAAAAATTTTTGTCAGATTTTTTGAAACAATGTTTGTTTAAATAATCAATGTAAAAAAGTGAGTCAACATGGTAGCTTCATTCTTCTGATGTTATGAGGGAGAAGATATCTAGGATTCTAGTAGCAATGATTCACTTTTATCGCCAACTTATTATGAAATTATTAACAATATTTACAACTGCAAATAATAATTATCTTGGATCCAAGTAGCAGTTTTTCTCACCTCCAAAAAAAATTGACGTTAAATCACATTTATATCTCTTGTAATAAAAATTGAGGAAAAAAGAAAAAATGTCACAAACAGCTTCCACATTGACTTTACTATACATCATTGGAAATCTGTTAAGCTTAAAAAAATTATGAAATATATTTTTAAATAACAAAGTGATGAAGCGCTTCCTTGATTCAAGTTGAAAGAGTTTAATGATCACCATGTTAACTTTTTTTATTATACATAAATTTCAACAATAACCAACAAACGTGAACTTTTAGAATTTTTCTCAAGTTTTAGCTACAACACCCATTTACTGTTTCTTCTGCATTTCAGGGTAACCGAAAAACTTAATTTTCAAACTTCCCTGACTTTTTTTAGATTTTTCCCTCAGCAATTTTTCATTTTCCCTGGCCATTAAGATTCAAAGACCAGCATTTTAATCTTGTAACATTTTAAAGAAAGAATCTTTTATAAACGGAATAAAACAATTTCGGATTATTATTAAAATTTTATTTATTTATTTCCACCAAAAAAAATAACTTTTCTACCATTAAAGATAATGTTAAGTTAATTAACAATTAAATTAAATTATTGTTAAATCTTCAACCAAATGGTCGAATTTTCAACAAGATAGTTAGTTACATTTTCGACCCAATAATATCACTTTTTAACAAAATACTTCAATTTTGATTTAATTTTTAATCAATAAAGATGAATTTTCAACCAAATCGTCGAATTTTTAATGAAAATGCATAAATGATCAACTAAAGAAGATCAATTTTCAACCAAAAAGGGAGTATGTACACTTTCAGTAAAAAAATTAATTTTTAACACACAAAAAACGAATTTGCAACGAAATATTCAAATTTTCAACCAAAGAGATTAAATTTGTACAAAAACAGATGAATTTTTAAACCAGAAATACGAATTAAAAAAGATAGTTAAAGCTTCAACGAAGAAAGATTTCAGTTGAATTTTAAACAAAAAGTTAATTTTTAACGAAAATTGTTGAATTTTCAACCCAAGAATACGAATTCTCAACAAAGCAATTGATTTTTCAACCAAAAAGGATGATTTTTTAACCAAAATTTTAAATTTTCAACAAAATAATAAAATGTTTAACTAGAAACATAATTGTCAGAAGTATGCAACAGCAAAAAAAAAGTAAATTTAAATACAAGACAAATAAATTACTGATAAGAATATATTACGTAATAAAACAATTTTAAATTAAAATAAAAAAAAAATACAAATTTATTATCTAGATTCTAGAAATTCCCTGAACTTTGCAAGATTTATTTAAAGATTCTCGCCTTTTCCCTGAATTACCCTGAGTTTTCCTGACCAATATAATTTCCTGACTTTTCCCTGATTTCAAGGTTATCCCTGACCTACGGCCACTCTGGATTTTTTATACTGTTTTTTGTTATGATTTTGAGAATTTTCATTGAAGACAATTATCATAAATGCGTACATAAAATTATTGCAAAATTAAATGAAAATTCTTGAAAAACATCATAAGCTTGAGTTTTGGTTCACGCGGTTTTATCTTTGTGAAATATCTTTATATGTGATTCATTAAGATTACTCCTTCCATGTGATTTTGAACTGATAAACCTTATCATCGTCGTGAGTGGATCAATGAATTGAGTTTAAGGTTTAGTCCATGATTGCATCGAGAATAATGATCATTCCAATAACTATTAAATTAAACTTTTTCGAAATACATAACAGAAATATGTAACCGAAGTCTCGAAAATGTGTGGCTAATTTTCAAAGTTTCGTGAATCATTTGTTTTGGAATTTAATTTGTTACTTATTTGGCGAGTGAATTTTCGTTAAGTGGGATATTTTCCTCAAATTTGGGGAAAATGAAAAAAAGAAAGCGGGTTGTGTTCATTCAAGTTACAGCTGCTCTTTCAATTTTAGCCCTAATCGTTCTTTGCTTGTCCCTGGGGACAGATGAGTGGATCAGAGGATCGGCTTCTGTCGTCGATACTTCAAAAGACATTGGAGACTCGGAAATTAATCATGGATTATTTACAGGCACCCTCATGAGGAAGCCGGTTGAGACTCCGAAAAAATACGATATTTACAGTAAATAATCCGACCTAATCTCTCTAAATAATCAAATAATTATAAAATACTTTAAGACAATTATGCCTGTAATTTTTTAAAACAAATGAACAACTCAGAAGTAAGAAATCAATACATTTCAGACATATTATTTTAAGCACACTTTATATATTTTTATATAAGAAATATGACCTTTCTTCTTTAAGTTTGTATACAATTGTAAAATATAATTAAGCCGATTTTTTTTTAGTTTCATGTATTTGGGGATCAAATTCGTGCGCATGGAGTTGTCTATCAGATTCTTCATCCAGAGAAAATGAAGTCGAAATACTTCTTACTGGAGAAAGACCAAATTTTTCTTGTTTATCGCCAACAAAAAATGCTATAAATTTAATATCACGAGCTAAACGTGACAATGGTGAGATTATTTTTTGGGTCATGTCTATTCCTCTCTCTTTCTTTTTAATTTTTTGACGTTACGTAATATTTTAATTATCTCCAAATTGAAATAATTGTTCAATTATTTAAATATTAGAATTTTAATTTTTTTAGAAACTAATGATACTTCCGATACTTTGGTATTCGTTGATGCGGGCGCATGGCTCAGTACAGTTATTAGCATGTTTTTGCAACTTATCGCGGTCATAATAATGTGTGCCTTAGGAATTCTCAACTCTCTAAAAAGCCCGGCAGAAACGTTTTTAAATATTCAGGTAAGCATATTTCCATTTCAAATAAAAATATGAGAAGAGAATTAACAAAAAATAATTTTCTATATACACTTTCAAATTTTGTGGCAAGGGAGACCTTTTTTAATTAGATACCAGAGGAGGATGAACATTTCTTTACAGAAGAAGGAAATCAGAATTTTTCCTTTGAAATAAAATCTTATTTTATTATAATTTCAGGGATCACAGCGCTTCAGTAGTTTAATTTTTGGTAAAAAAATAATTAAAAGGGGATTTTATTCATTATTAAAAACTTTTGATATCATATAGGTATCTCGTGAATATTTAACGAAAGTGTCCGCTAACGGTAGAGCCTTTTCTTTAACCATTTTTGTCTTACAATTTTTTTAGCTAGCTTTAAAACATCTGTTGAACACTTCAGCATTTTTTAGGCATACAAATACATCAGAAAGAAATTCAAGAAGATCAAAGATTGAAAAATAGATAAACAACAGAATTTCAAAATGCTCATGTTTGAATTTTTTAAAATGCATTTTTGTCAGTAGATAGATTTTGATTCCTTATTCTCATCAATTTTTTCTAGTTTTTCAAAGTATTCTTCTAAGCCAGCTATATAGAAAGAAATAATTCAAAAAATACAAAAATGACTATCTGAAAGACCTAATTTTTCTGTTTTTGTTTCCTTAGACGTTTAAATTTGTTTCTAATATATTTTTGTCAGCTGCAAGCTTTCAGATCTTCAAGAATTTTCACTGTCAGCTGAAAAAAGATTATCGTGTGAAAAACAGATATTAAAAGAAATTATTATTCACGAAAATGAGAAAATTATGAAGATGACAATTTTTTTTAATACGCAGTTTGCTAACTTTGTAAAGGAAGCCATGTATATATATATATATACAATCAATTCCAAATTAATTATAATTTATTCGAGGGTCCTAATATACGCTACTTTTTTGCATACGATTTCCAAATTTTTGTTATTCAACCACAACTAACATGCTACTTTCTGATACGCCATTTTACATATTTTATTACATATTTCATAGGTATTAAAAATGAATCAAAAATCCTCTTTATTTATTGCGGGCTTCACACTCTTTCCCCTTTTTGCCACTTTTTCTGAGTTTTTCACTTAAATGTAAACTGTATTAATAGAACCCAGTAAGAAAATTCAATTATTTTTAGTAAAAAATCTAATACTACATTTTTTATGGAGAATTCATCGTTTGTGATTAACAACTTTATTATTTGACTAAGAATTTAATTATTTTGTTGAAAATTCATCTGCTTTGTTGAAAATTCGTAATTTTGGGTTGAAAATTCAACTATTCCGGTAGAGCATTCAACTATTTGATTGAAAATTAATTATTTTTATCAAAACTCATAATTTCGGGTTGAAAACTTGTCCGTCTGGCTTGAAAAATCAACAATTTGGTTGAAATTTGTTTTCTTTTTTGACTGGAAAATCTTTTTAGGTTGAAAATTCGTCTGTTTGGTTTCAAAATTCATTAATTTTATTGATTTTTATGTGAAGAATTAAAATGTTTTTAGTTTTAAATAAATATACTTTTTGGTTGAAATATCAACTATTACATTTCTTGTTAACAATTATTCTTTTTTGGTTAAACATCTATCATTTTAGTTGAAAATTTATCTCTTTGGTTGAAAGTGTACCTATTTTGTAAAATATTCGTTTTTTTTTGGTTGAATTCAACTTGTTTTTTTATTAAAAATTAATATAATTTTGTTTGAAGTATCAACTATTACACTTTTCATTAAAAATTCATCTTTTTTGGTTAAAATATTTAATATTTGGTTCAAAAGTTATTATTTTTTTGAAAATTCCACAATTTTCTTGAAAAGTCATGCTTTTTTTAAATGAAAATTTGTATTTTTGGTTTGAAAATAACTCTTTTGTTGAAAATTCATTATTTCGCGTTGAAAATACAAGCACTTGGTAGAAAATTTGTCTTCTTAGTTGAATTCAATTGTTTGTGATTTAAAATTATAATCTGTTTTGGATGAAATATCAACTATTACATTTTTTTTTTTGAGAATTCATCTTTTTTGGTTAAAAATTTTATTATTTGGTTGAAAAGTTATTATCTTGTGAAAAGTCATACTTTTTTGTTGAAAATTCGTCTTTTCGGGATAAAAATGAACTCATTTGTTGGAAATTATTTTAGCTTAAAAATTAAAGGGTCTAGTAAAAAATTCGTCTTTTTGGTTGACTTAAACTTTTTGTGATTTAAAATGAAAATCTGATTTGGTTGAAATATCAAATATTACATTTTTCGCTGATAATCCATCTTTTTTGTTTAAAAAGTAATTGATTTTTGTTTTAAATTCCACTATTTGGGTATAAGATTCAACTACTTAGTTGAAAATTAATTCTTTTTTGAAAATTCCATATTTTGGATTGAAAATGAAACCGTTTGGTAGAAAATTCGTCTTTTTGGCTCGGAAATTTCACAATTTGGTAGAAAATCGAACTATTTCTTAGCAAATTCAACTCCTTGGTTGAAAAATAACTTTTTTGCTGAAAATTGATATTTTTGGATTAAAAATGCAACTGTTTTGTAAAAAATTCGTCTTTTTGGCTTGAATTCAACTGTTTGTGATTTACAATAAAAATATTTTTGGACTGAAATATCAACTAAAGTCAAACCTGGATTTAGCGCCGGTTTTGGGGCTGACCTTGACGTTAAATCCAGAGACTCGGAACTATTTTGTCTCTCTCCTGTTTTATCTCTCTGTTTTGTTACGACTGAGTGCACACCGCAAATCCCCCCACAAATGCCTCTCACGTATCCCCACGGCGCGACGTCAATTTTCGGAAGGGTTAATCCAGGGGAGCTAAATCCAAGTTTCACTGTAGTTAAATATTGGTTAAATTTTCATTGCAAAATTTAATAGTTGCATTTTAAACTAAAAATGAAAAATTTTCAGTCAGAAATGAAATAGTTAAATTTTCAGTTAAGAAAATTATTTTAAAACTAAAAAAAAATGAATTTTCAACAAGATATATAGTTGAATCTTCAACCAAATAGTAAATTTTTTGAGCAAAAGAGATGAATTCTGAACCAAAAATATAGCAGTAGACTTTTCAATTAGAAAGAAATAACTTTCAACGAAAAACAGATCTTTAATTCAGTTCGCATTTGAGCGAAAAAAATGGGGAAAAATGTAAGTTTATTGAAAACAGGGCAAAAATAGGAATTCTTTAAAAAGGGAAATATAGGGGAATAGGGGAGAGTGTGTGAAGCCCCCCCCCCCCCTATCAGCGTGATGATAAGTCAATGTTATTTAACTTTTATCTAACATACATGTAAAATCCATATAAAATACATGTAACATACATATAACAATGTCAACATTGATATAACATTCATGTAACATCTGTATCAGTTATATAGCATATATGTAACATCTAACCAAATGATTCTCTGCAACTTGAAATCACCCCAATTTTGAAAACTACTATCATTAAAAGAAAGTAAATAAAAATTATAAAAATTTAAAATGAAGTCAATGAAAAATAGCAAATACGATGTAAAATAGAAATGAATAAAAAACCTTTTTTCCTCATAAATGGCGCTGTATTTAGCCAGGTACTTGTCTTGACATCCGGCCCAGCCGAGGAGGACGACCACCGGTCGCTTGGCCTCTTCGTAAACGAAGACGAAGTCATCGCGACGGTCCCGTTCGTCTGACGAGGAAGTGGTGATCGTCGCGTCTTTTGGGAACGCAGGAAATTCCGGAAATATTATATGGTAATCCAATTCTTCCTGGTCCGCCATCCTCGTCTGGGCCACCTCACAATCTCAAGGTCGAAAGTCGGCCAAAAGCTCAAAATTCCCCTTGAGCTGTTCCAAGACTCGACTTGGCACTAAAAAGTCTCGCGTCGACGTGCTGACCAACTTGAAACCAGGATCGATAACGGCATCAGCGACTCGGACGACCTCGGTAAACCTTATCACGACTAAAGTTCACCCCTGAAATAATTTTTTAATTTTTAAAAATATGTTGTGATTCTCAGACATTAATAGCAATGTAAATGCATTTTTTATTTGTTTATTAACTTTTCCTATTCGTTGGGCATTACTGTTCATTATCAATTAATCTAGAATGTGGTTTTATCTTTAATGTAGGCTTAAATTAAATTATAGCCCGAAATTTATTTAATACTTTTTCTAATTCAATTGCACTTCAGGTAAACGTTTAAATTTGAACGTTTTTAAATCATTTGGATACTTTTTTCTCAAGATTTGAAACGCTTTAAAATTATGTGATTTAAATTTTGGCGCTATATTTTGTACGCAGATAGATTTCGACAATTCAAAATTCACTTTCTATTAAATTAAACAAGTTTTTCCCAAATTTAATTGACATTTAAGAGTTATGAACATGTTGCATAGAAAAAAAGGAAATAGCGGCACAGGCAAATTTTTGAAAAATTTCAAGGTTGAAATGGCACGCCTCGAACACATTTGAGAAATTCAGAATAGTATCAATAGTAAGATAAATTTTGAAAAATAGCAGGGAAATACTGTTATGCAATTTTTGAAATATTACATAGAGGGATTACCATTTTTTTTTAAATCTGTTATGCAATATCAGGGATCACAGCGCAAAAGGAGCTCAAAAAAGGGGAAATAGGATAATTTTCTCATGAAAAAGGGGAAAATAGGGAAAAGATTAAACATTTATTTTCACATGTCGAAAAGAACAAACAACCTTTTTATAAGAAATGTTATATTTTAAAATAATTTTCAATAATTTTTCAATGATTTCTGCCATTAAATAATTTATTTTTAAAAATTGGATAACTTTAGTCGTTAAAAATCCATTCACAGTGATATAAAAAAGTCAGAAAAAAAATAAAATTAGTTAAATAAACAATTTTAATATGTTTAACATCGTTCTCATAAATATTTCTCTCCAAGATTTGTCATTTCTTCCTTACTATAATTAATACTTTCAATGTATATTTAAGACTACACTCTTCAGTAGAGTGCAGTAAAAATGCTAAAATTAATCGAATCGTTTGAGCTGAAGGGATAGAAATTTGTGGGTCGACATCTAAAAAAAGTAAAGAAAAAATTTTTGAAATCGGTTAATATCTTCTGTTCTCTTTTTTAAATTTACAATTAAACATTTTTTAATTTCAAAAATAAATTTTGCCTTATTTAGCATTTTTTTAAATGTACAAAAACATGTTTTTTCGATTGATTCGAACCTGAAATTTCTTCAGTTTGAATAAAACAAACATGTTACTTTTTTATATTCATGAAAAACATTTTTTTTTGTGTTTATAACGTTCCAAAATCGCAACAAAAATGAAATCCCAAACATCCTGAATCACGACAAAAGTTTTTTCCGAAAAAGGAAAATGATAAAATGTTTCTTTGGTTTAAGCTGAATAAATTTCAGTTTCGACATATCCAACTTTTTTTTTTAAATCTGTGCATATGACTCAATAAAAAAAAAATATATTTTTGCACATTTTCAAAACATTGTTATTGAGCAACAAATGTATGTTTAAATTTCGTTATTTTTTATTATTGTTCACCAGTAAAAGCTGTAAATATAACAAATTCGTCATAATTTTTGAACCAATAGAAACAATTCATAAATTATTTATTTAAATTTTATAATTGCTTTAATTATTATTCAATAATGGGTACACTTACTCATTTCAGAGAATTTGCCGCATGATTCAAATATTGTATTTTCAAATATCGTATATTTAAAGAGAAAAGGGGAAGTCTTTTGAGATTAGGGGAAAAATTGGAATTTCAAGAAACAAGGTGAAACCAAGGAAAAAAGGGGAAGTCTGTGCACATCCTGCAATATACATCTTCCATAAAATCACGTATAAGAGAATTAATTTTTAGACTGTATGAAACCCACTTTATTGCAACAATGAGTTATACAAGTATATTTATGGTAGTGGATCATGGATAATGAACAAAGGCCAAAAGTATCGATTTTACGGTTTGAAAGGGGAAACAAATTTAACACGTGCACTTATGACACTCGCTAATTTTAAATGCGTTTTGTCAGACTGTGTACCCTATCTGGAAAATCTGGAATTGTCAGGAAATTTTTATATACATGGAAAAACCTGGAAATGTAAATGATTTTCTTTTAGCCAGGGAATTCTTTCAAGGGCGTGCTTAATTTTTGTTGAAATTGCAATATCAAATTAAATAATTATGATTCTTTATAAAAGTGGCTTTACATTGACGTATTTAACTATTTTGTAAAAAATTAGGTTTTTTCTGGATTTGAAATTAATTTTTTTTATTGAAAATGTACCTATTCTATTTTTGGTTGAAAATTGATCGTTTTTAGTTTAAAATTCATCTTTGTGGCTTAAAATTAAACTGATCCAGTTAAAGAATTATCATTTGAGTTGATAATTCATCACTTTGTTTGAAAATGCACCTTTCTTCTTTAGAAATTAGTTTTTTTATGTTGAAATTTTTTTTCTAACTGAAAATATAACTATTCCATTATTTTAGTTGACAATTCATCAGTTTTGTTAGAAATTAATGTTTTCAACTGGAAGTTTAACTAGGGGAGACCGCCCTACAGTAGATAATGATCCTACAGTAGATAATCATTAATTTAAAATACTAATGTATGTAAAATAATTAACTTAATATAATTAATATTTAAGACAAGATAAGTGTTAATATATTAATATTAGAATAATTTTTATTTTACTTATACTTGTGCTTATGATTATTGATTATATACTGTAGGATAATTATCAACTATAGGATGGTCTCCCCTATTCAATTTATGGTTAACAAATTATCTTTTTTTTGTTGAAAATTCATGTATTTTTTTTAAATTTCGTCTTTTTTGGTAGAAATCAATCTTCCTGATTGACAAGTGACCTTTTTAGTTGAAAAATCAACTATTCCAGTTAAATATTTCATCATTTTAGTTAAAAACCGTGGCGGATTTAACAGGTGGGCATTGGGCATTTGCCCCTAGGAAGCTGTTGCCCAGTGGGCCCTTTTCCTTAAATCCGCCACTATTAAAAATGCATCCCTTTGGTTGAACATTATTTTTTTTTTAACTTAAAATTTAACTATTCAATTTTTGGTTGACGATTTATCTTTTCTAGTTTTAAATTCAATTATTTGGTTGAAAAATTGTAATTTTTAATTGAAAATTCAACAATTTGGTTGAACGTTCATTTATTTGTTTAAAAAATCGTCTTTTTTGTCAATAATTAATCTACTTGTTTAAAAATTCATCATATTGCTTGAAAATGCATATTTATTTTTTAGAAATTATTTTTTTGCAATTGATTTTTTTCAAACTGAAAATGTAACTATTCCAATTGGATATTTCATCATTTTAGTTTAAAATTCCTCAGTTTGGTTAAGAATTCCATTGTTTAACTGGAAATTTGACTATTTAATTTTGGGTTGACAATTTATCTTTTTTAGTTGAAGATTCGTGTATTTTGTTGAAAATTCGTCTTTTTTTTTAGAAAATAATCTTCTTGGTTGACAACTCACCTTTTTCGTTAAAAATTCAACTACTCCAGTTAAAGTCATCATTGTAGTTGAAAATTCATTCTTGTTGTTGTTTAGAAATACATTATTATTCCAGTCGAAGATTCATAATTTTAGTTGAAAGTTCATCTTTTTGGTTTCAGATTTAACTATTCAAGTTGAAGATTCATCATTTTAGTTTAAAATTTACCAGTTTCGTTAAAAATTAATCCTTTTATCTGAAAATTTAACTATTCAATTTTTTGTTAACAATTTATCTTTTTTGTTGAAAATTCATGCATTTTGTTAAAAATTCGCCTTTTTTGGTAGAAATTAATTTTCTTGGTTGAAAACTAATTTTTTTGGTTGACAGTTCAACTATTTCAGGTAAAGATCCATCATTTTATCATCTTTTTGGTTTGAAATTCAACTATTTTAGTTCAAAATTCAACTATTTAGTTGTATTTTGTTGATAAATCGTCTTCTTTGGTAGAAAATTAATTTTTTGGGTTCAAAATTGAACTATTTGATTAAACATGCATGTATCTTGTTGAAAATGCAATAGTTTTATTGAGAAGTTAGGAATTTGAAGCAGTTTGAATGAAATTTAATATGTGACCGTCCGCGAGGAAAGGGACCTACCGCAAAGTAGCTTCATTTTACAGGAGAAGCGATTGAAGAGGCGGTTTAACACAGGAACTCCATAAGAGGCCCTCACTTTGCGGTTGAATAACAATTCGAATTTTTCAGATATAGAAATCATTTTTTTTTATTATGAAAAAGCAAATGAAAAACTATCGATAGGTGTAAAAAACTAAACATCGATTTTTTGCGCATTAAGTTTCTTTCTTCGCGGACGGTCACATATATTACCCACATTAATTTGACGTAAATATGTACTGAATTTGAGGTATAAGAAGAATTATTAAAAATTTGTTCAAATTATAATTCAAATTCATGGACCTCAGAAACAAATCCAAGAAATTATTAATTGTGTTTTTAATATTATTTAATTAATCGATGGTACTAATATATTTAAGAATATATTGTAATACATTTAGTCAATGCTTTCTGAATTAAACATATTAATTGAATCCCCAGAAACTGAAAAAGACATTATTTATAATAAACTCGCAAAACTGTATACATATTCCCGATATCTGACATTGGATTTTCCGAAATAGAAAAAAATGTGTACATCAAACCGGCTTGATTTCCTTAGATTATTGCAATTTTTTAAATCAAAATATGTAACTTCTTTTTTTTTTGTTACAAAATGGATACAAAATTCAATTATTCGAAATTCGACTTGTTCGAATAAATCGAATTTCAAAGATTCGACTTGACGTCTGGATTCATTTTTTTTTACCAAACAAAGGAATTAATTTGATTAAAAAAATTGTAATATCTTAAGGAAATCAAACCGGTTTGATGTATATTAAAAGATATAACCAAACGACCTCGCTCTCTTTTCTTTATTATTTATGCGTCTTTTTTATATACTACCAGGATCCAACATGTTTCCAGGTCCTTAAAAGGCCTTTTAATGTAGTTTGGTTAACTTTTTTCTCCCCCCCCCCCCCTCTCTTTCAATTGTCATATAACTGTCACTGATGAGCCAATTACAATGCTGTATAGAAACATATATTTCTCTCATTTTAACTCCTTTTGCACAATTATGGTAGACAAATTTACTTTCTTGAGTATATGTTTTCAAAAAACTGATTTTTTTAAACATACTTCTTCTTAAGCCTTCTTGTGCAATTTTGTTACACAATTTGACTTTTTTAAATGTATGTTTTTTAAAAATGTATTTCCAAATAATCAGCATTGTTAAAAATCATTTATAAAATAGAGAAAAATATTGCCATTGTTCATTCTAACTAATTTTAGAATAGAACTTAAGGCGGATTTTAGAAAATCCTATTTCAGGTTAAAGTTGTTTATTTAACAATAGTTACTTAGAGATTTAGAGTTTTGCTTTCTCTTTACGTGTAATTTCAAAATATCTTTAGGAATTACGCCATTGGTAATTTTGTAAGCAATATTTTTAAAAAATAAAATTTGTTTAATGAAAACATACCAAAGATATTTGAAGAGAATCTTTCAAGGAAAAAAAATGAGCCCTACAACATTAGGACACAGAAAATTTGCCGAATTACAAAATTCCCGAAGCTAAACAAGCTAGCCTCACCTACAAAAAGGAAATAGCGTCGAAGATAAATATTTGAATAATTTCAAGGTTGAAATGGCAGGTATGGGTCTCATTTGGAAAATTCAAAATAGTGTCAATATTAGCAGAAATTTTGAAAAATAGTACGAAAATAGTGTAATGGAACTTTTTAAATATTACATCGAGGGATTGTTACCTGATATAAAATATACATCTACCATAAAATCTCGTGAAATATTTTGGAATCTTTAAAAATATCCCCTGAAAGCATTGAAATCCATTGAAATCCTTTCAGAAAACCCTGAAAATTGTTGTTACGATTCTTTAAAAATTCTCGGAATATTCCTTCATCTTTTTACATCCCTTAAAATCCGGATAAATTCTTTGATATCTTATCACTTCTTTTGAAATCTGCTGAAACCCCTTAAATAAGTCAGTTGTATATAATTAGCTCAATTCTTCGGAATCTCTGAAATCCCTAGAAGTCTCTGTAAATTTTATTTTATTTTATTTAATCCCTAAAATGATCTAGAAATCCCGTTAGGATTTCTTGACATCTTTTTAATATCACTGATATTCTGGATACCTTTTTAAAATCCTTTGAAATTTTCTGAAATAATACGAAATTCTTTGAGAATTATGAACAAATTTCGAATCTTTTTAAATTCCTTGGAATTTGTTAAATTACCCTCAACACTTTAAAATCCCTTAAAATCCTTTGAAATCCCTATTAATCCCATAAAACTTGAATAAAATCCGGCAAAACATTTTGAAATCTATAATATGTTTCGTAATTCCTTAAATAAAAAAAATGATGAAATCTTTGAAATCCTCTGAAATCTCATAAAATCCACAAAATCAAATAATTTAATTCCTTGACATCCTTTAAGATACCCTTAAAAATTTTGAAATCGCTTGAAATCTATCCCTTCGGAAGTGATGAAATCTCTAAAATTCTCGGAAATCCCGTAAAATCCACAAAATCACATGAAGCACATTAAAGTCCCTTGAGATCGTTGATATTTTTTGAAATTCCTTGAAATCCTTTAAAATATCCTAAAAGTTTTGATTTCCTTCGGAATTGTTGAAATCTTTTGAAATTATTGAAATCCGTTTAAATGCACTGAAATCTATTAAAACCCCTTGAATTCTGTTCAAATCCTCTGAAATCCCTGGAAAACTTTTTTTTCAATTCATTGCAATCTTATAAATCTTTTAATTTCTTTTGAAATCCCTTGAATCCCACAAATATTGTAAAATTCCTTGAAATCTTCTAATTTCTGAAATCTTACAAAATAATTTGAAATTTGCTAATCTCTTGAAGTTTTCTATAATCAGGTTGGCGGTTTTAGTCGAGAAAAAAAATTCTCGGTCATTTCTGGGTCATTTCTCAGTGTTGCCGTTTACAGTACAATTGTACTCAAAAAGTACATTTGGTGAAATTTGAGTACGTAAGTACCACAATCAGGCAAGGTTAAAAATAGGAAATTATCTTCGATTCGTGTAAAGTTTAACCGGCAAGGTTATTTTTTGTTGCAGCGAATTTTTCACCTGAAATCGATGTAAACTTTATCTTCCGTTTTTTCTGTGTAGCCATAAATATTGTTGCACCACCTATTCATTTCCATCAGTGTTATCATGTATTGTAACGTTAACTTCGGTCGCAAAAATAAAACTGTAAGACAATTATTTTGATGTTCCAACATAAATTTCTAATAGTGTATTGATAGATGTTACAGGTGCAAAAACCGCATTGTCGCTTGCTTGTGAGCCTGAACATAACAAATTCGTGAGAGAGGAGTCTGCTAGAAGGCAACAAGTCGCTTAAGTCAAGCAGTAAGTTTTCATCCTTTATGCCGCATATGCCAGGTGGTGAAGAATAATTAGGAAAAATAGTTTGGTCTACTGCAATGGAACAAAATATTCGTGCCTCCGTCAATTGTAAATTAAATTACTCGATGACTTTTTTACACTGTTCAATAAAAAGTATATGTATGCGAATGAAATCCACATAATTAAAGATTCAAGTGAAATAATTTATAAATGTTTCATAATTTTCCTTGCTTAACCCCCTACATCAGCAACCACAAAATACCACCTCGTTTTACGTCTCGTTTCAGGAACGGGTTCTCGGCAGTCACCTCCTTGCTACATGTGCCATTCGAAATAGTGAGTCTTTGATTGCTCAGAAATCACTATGATAGCGCTGCTAGACAGTGATGCCAATGTGGGCACATTGAGCTACTGCGCTTGCTTTATGGTCGCGCGTTGATTGGCATCGGTTGACGCGACATTCAAAAGGGGTATTGAAAACTATTCATTTTATTGAAACAAGTATTATTATAAAATACACGAAAATATATAGAAACTGTATAACTTTCGATTTCATTTAACAATAGAAGTACCACGTGGATCATTTGTGATCCACGTCCTTGGGTTACAATTTTGATCCATGTCCTTTGGTTACAATTTAGATTCTTCTTAAACGTACTGTAAAGATGGCTTCACCTAAAACACCACCCGAATATCAATAAAACGGTGGTTTCCTACTGTGGGTCAAAAATGACCCACGTTGTACTTTAAGGGGTACGGTGAACTCCGGTACTTCTAGTGTTAAGAAAAAAATGTATAACACATTTTCTTAGTAACAGTTTATTTTCTTTGAATTCAAAAAAATAACTTATATTTCACACAAAAAAATGTAATGAATACAGTTTATATACATTTTTGTGCATTTTATGAAAATTATTTATTTTAATTACAAGAACTATTTTCAATTCCCATTTTGAATTCCGCGTCAACTGCGGCCAACTAGCGCGCGACTGTAATGCAAGCGCAGTAGCTCAAGGCGCCCACATTGGCATCACTGACTTTAGACCACGATCTGCTTTTGGTCAGGTTGGAATAAACAGGATTTACTGGAAACCTGTTGTCTTGGTTTAGCAGTTTCATTTCAAATAGGAGTCAGCGAGGCTCGATATCCGACATAAGAACGTCTCGTTCATCTTATTCCCGTCCGGCCAGGAAAGATGTACCACAGGGAGCGGACCTCAGCCCTACCTTGTTTCCAATATACATCTTCTTCTTCTTGTTTGACTCTCTATGCGAGGGTTTTTATTGGCCTTAGGTCTGGTGAGTGAACCTCCCTTGCTGTATGAAGCTTCGACCTGTCTGGCCAAGATCCAATGATGTGTGATAAAATGTCTAGGAGTATTGGACCAGTCTGCAGACATATACATGAGAACACACCGCAAGTTGTTGTGGTTTAAATAAATCTAGATCAGCCATTATGGGGAGGGAATTTTTTCCTCCTAATGAGAGATTTCCCTAGGCGAGATCTTTGTTCCGAATAACGAGGACAGGCCCACGCCACGTGAATAATGTCTTCATCGACATCAATAAAGTAAAGGCACTCGCTGAAATCTGTAAAGTTCTTCTTAAATGAACTGTAGGGTGATGAATAATGATTTGATCTAATTCTGGCGATAGTTAATATGTCTCTTCTTTTAACCTTGCAATTCACAAACCAAGGTTTTTTAGTTTCTAGAAAGTAATGGTCAGCGGCGGACTGGCGTGGACCCTCAGGGTGAGCATGTGTGGGGTGAGCTGCCCCTGAGGATACTTGTGCGCCCCCTAGAACAGCTTTGTGTATAAATATATTATTATAAACAAAGACATCGAACAATCAATGAAGCGCAACCAAACATCTTCTTATCTCTGTCTTATTTATGTTTCCTATACTGCTGGATCAGCTGATTAATCATTGCTAAAGTATTTTTCAGAACAGTTTTAACATATTTCTGTCATTTGCTGACTCAAAAACTACAATATTCCAAAATCTTAATAATACTTGGAAGAAAGCAATTCCTTACCTCACAAAATTGACCGAACAATGTTAAAGTGTTTTAGGAAAAATATTTGCATCAATTTCTAGAAATATAATCTCTAAACTACGTTAGTATAAATATAATATTACAGATATATCTTGCAAGGGTGAAGTTCTGTGAAAACTTTGACAGGATTTGACAAAACTACTAGTTAAAAACTAATGTTTTGAATATTCAAATTAACGAAATATATCTTTCTCAACCGAGACTTGTATTTAAATATTCTTCCAGTTTTCTCAATGCAGAATTTCATTAAATTATTTTGCATCAGACTTATTTGATAGATTTTTCAAAATATCAAATAAAAGTATAGCATTGTTTTCCTAAATATTGGACAGCTCTTGCATAAGCAAGAAAATGTTATATTTTTCCAGGGTATGCTGCAGCAAAGTCCAAAGAAATGTACAAACGATTACATTTATAATATTTTATTGTTATGATATGTTGGAAACCCATATTACTTGTTTGGAGGCAATGTATAAGAAGTTCTAAAAATAAACAGAAAGTGCAACAAAACGGCGTTCCTGTGTATATAGAGAATGTGGGGGCGGGGGTGCAATAAAATTGAAATCTGCCGTCCGATTCGCCGTTTTTTTTTTGCTTATCAAAATATTATTTGGTAAAAAGGCGCCTCCAAGCATGGCTCTCACCCTGCGCCCGAAGACCTAGTTCCCCGCTGGATGGTCAAAGTAGTGTTTTCCCCTGCTTTCACTTTTCTTCCTCCAAGTATGGTTCGAACCTTTAAAAGCACTATTATAAGCTAAATGGTATAAATAATAATATGGAATTAGATAATTTAGTTGCACGCTAACCTCTATTGCCCTTTTGGCTAAACTGTCAGCTATCTCATTCCCGATAATTCCCTTATGGCCGGGAATACAAACTAGTTTAATGTCCAGGTTTTCGTTTTTTGATAAATACAGAAAGTTATGTATTTTAAATATTAAATACAAGGCGGAACCCAGGACATATAAACTTTGGGATGCCTTTAACATGCTCATTAAGGTGGTAAATATTGTAGCTTTCTCTATAAGATTGTTTATGATATATTCTCTGGCCTCGCAAAGTGCGATAGCTTCTGCGGTGAAAAATGGAAGTATCTGATGTAATTTGGTAACTCGTTTGTAAAATACATTGTCATGAAAAGACAGATAGACCAACCGGTTTGTCTTGAAACTTAGATCCGTCAGTAAAGAAGAAGATTCTGTCATCCATGGCTTTGGAGAACAGCCGCTGGAAGTCATCGTTTGGAGATCTACTGTTCTGTAGCATTCTACCTGTTTGTATATCTATGGACGGTCGTGATAACTATATATTGTAATCAAAGAAGAAATTTAAAGGGGTTGTTGAGCGATACGATATACACCTAATGATCTAACTTTCCAGTTATAGGAGTGCCATACCCCACGAGACCTTGGAATGGGGTAGGGGTTTGACCGAAATTATTTCTCTGGCCAGTCGCAGGGGTATCTTGCCATCCCGATAAGCCCTTGGAAACGGGTAGAGGTTTGAGCAAAATTTTTTTATGACCAGTCACGCCCCCTGCGCGACGTTGGACAGGGGAAGGCGTTTGATCAATATTATTTTTGTGACCAGTGAACGGTATGTCTTCCCGCCTTACACGAGATGTTGTAAAGCGGTAGGTGTACCGAGTTTCTAATTAATTGGAGGTATGCGCTTTTTGGGAAATGCACTCCGAAAATGTCTTGTGTTTTCAAATGATAAATTACACATTGCGAGATCTTGAAAATCTTTTTATTCGCGCCGAACCTTGATAAATTACGCGTCATGTTACGGAAATGCTACACAATAAGGCAATCGTAACAGCAAATATTATCATTCTCTATGTATTTAGTTTCTTGCTATATATCGTTAGTTCACGAGTTTCTTTTTTGAAAAAAGTCTTGGTTGGAAAAAGATTGTCTTCAGGTTCATTTTTTAAAATGACGAAAAGAGTAACATCAGTTTTCTTAATAGGTAAGTAATCATAACTTTGATAATGTGCAAATGGTATCCTGCTACATAACGTAACGAATTATCGATCATTCCATAAGTTCCTTTTCTGCCTTCTTACTTTTAATCTCAAGCAGATATATCGATGAAATTTCGAAATATGACAAAATCTATATCACAGTGATGCTTCCTTGTCCATTTCAGTTGATTTCTTGTTGAAATAATGCAATTTATTTCATTTTCTACTAAAAATGTAATTTGTAATAGTGCCTGCGTACCAATATACTATAAGAGTCTTCACACAATTGCTTTCAAACTAAAACTAAATAATATTTCATTATGTAAACAAATGCAGCCAAAAGATTTGTTGACTTCAGTTGAGTAAATATTGCTTAGAGCCAAAAAAGTAATTTCTTGTCACAAAGAGCGTTAATTTGTTTTAAGGGAATATTTGTTTAATTTAAAATATCATTTGATCATAACAAGTATCTACTTTTTAAACCAAAATCTCTTAATTCTTTCCAACAATAGACTACACCCTTCGAAATTTCGTTAAGATTTATACTCTTTCCCTTAATAAGTAATTACCAAACTTGTCGTATGATAAGAGTCTAGATAGAGTCTTTCTAAGAGTCCTTCTCCGGTTAGGTCAGGCAGTAGCTCTCTGAGTTTGCATCAGGAAATTCCGGGCTCGATTCCTCTTGCCGGCGTTTGTTTCAATTTTTTCATTGACATTCTTTAAAACTGTAATTATCTATGAAATATATTTAAATCAAGCTAGAATAAACATTTTCACCTTTTTTCCATATACAATTTTCTTCCAACTGTTAATACTTCTGAATCGAATACTTCCACGATTAGTCAATGCGGCGACATCTTTCTGAAATTTTTAATTCCTGAAGCAAATTTTAGTGGAAAAACTACGAAACTTGATTAGGAATAAACAAATAAATAAATATGCTTATGTTTTATGTTTAAAGCTATCGCAGCCTTATTCTCTACCTCTTCTGTCCATGCACCGGTGAGTCTTACTTCACGCCAGACAATGTTTGTATTTTCTATGAATCATGCAAACTTATGCTTCATTTTATATCAAAGACATAAATTGCTTCATTCAAACAAAGTTATTTGAGATAAAAATAGCATGCTTGAACAAAACAAATATTTAAATTAATCTCTATTATTCCTGACATATGATACAAGATATCTTTATTCTTCACATTTAGGATACTCAGCCCCCCAATCCAAAAGAAAAAGTGGTAAGCCATTTTTCATTAATCAATCGTCATAAAAAATTAATTTTTTAAATTGACATAAATGACACAATACAATAAATAAATATAAACCTCCATTTAACACAAACTGCACTTGTGTAAGAATTACATGAATAATACGTAAAAGTATGTTTTCATAGTAAAAATACTCAACCGCTACAAGTTAAATCCTTACTCATAGAATGTAACACAAATTTCAATCATACGAAATATTCGCAATTTAATTTTATCAAGTTATACGAAAGACGATAAACAGTACTTCTTCTAATCAAAATTATATTTCCAGCAGAGTCTTTGGGGCGTAATAAGGTGTAAAACTGTATGCCCCGTAAGTAACAATAACTTTATATGATCTTTCCAATATTGGAAAATGATAGTTTTTTCCAAAAATATTGATAGATGAAATCTGACTGCGTATTCTCGTAATCTTGGCATATGAACTAAAAGCTTGTTTTCAACTAGAGACAATCGTTGAAGGTAGAAAAAAGAGCTTTTTTGTTTATTGCAAGAAGCGTGTTCTTTTGACGTTCATTTGCTTACTTAAAGAAGAAACATTGGGCAAAAAAGATCAACGAACATTTTTGCTCTCCTACCAAAATTACAAAAATCTGGAAATTAAAAATGTCTATTATATGGGACTAGTAGCATGTCCTGGTATGATATTACTTTTACCAGCATAGGTATGAAAACTCGCCTTTTGATGGCCCTTTTTCTTCCTTAAAGTGGCAGTTTATGGTGCTGAATTCACAAGCACCTGCCATTCACAATATTCTTTATTACATCCTCATCGCGAAAAATTTCGATGGAAAACGCTAACTAACTGGAAAAGAAAAACGATTCAACACTCACTGAAAAGAAAGATTAGTTGGGACAACTAATAAAATTGCTGGGATAACTATTTCAGTTAGTAAATAATGGTACTATTATTTAGTTAGTTGTGAGAACTATTTTTGTTAGTTGAGGCACAAGTAGTTGCCGCTACTATCTAATTAGGTAGACTTACTATTTCAGTTTGTCAAAACGACTATCTGTAGGTAGTTGAACTTACTAATATAGTTAGTCATGTCTACTAATAAATTTGTAGGTATAATTATTTTCTTTTTGTCACATAGGGATTAATTAAAATCTCTGTCACTATACTATAGAAATCGTAATTAAAAAGATCCCAGTGGGCACGCGGGCATCTTTTTTGTAGGACATTTTAGGGAGGCTGATGTTAGTGAAATGTCAGTTCAGCTGATAAAACGGTTTGAAAAAAATATGTCCCTATGCCCACTGGGATCTTTCGAATTGCAGATACACTTTGTAGGTTAGGATTTCCAGGAAAACTTGAAACTCGTTTGATTTTACAATTTCTTATACATACCTTCAAATACTTTGATACAATCTCCAAATTCTAAACTTTGCAACACTTCTGATACTTCCATCATTTATATAAAAAATAATGAGCTTCAATCTAACGAGACATCAAGTGAGCAGCGAGTTATGACGGAAATGTCTAAACGTTCTCCTTATGTTGGTACCTTTGTCGCATTCTCAATCGTACCAATCATAATAGCAAATAAAATCGTTACGCCACCTACTTTGATTTGTTAGAGAAATCAACTAGTTGTAAGAACCAAAGAATGCTTTACTAATAAAAAGGTATTAGCTCCAACTATTAATTTTTCTCAGTGTTGGACCAAGATTGCAAGACGTGAATGGACATGGACTGTCTTTGCTCGGCACTGTCTGCTTCTAGATAGCGTGCTTAGGCTAAATCACTACAGCCAACCTCAATTTAATTTAGAAATTGCAAGTTGTTGTGTTACCTTAACCTCAGTGTCTATTGTGAATGTCAGTTCAATACGTATTCGCAGTTCGTAGTTGGGGGAAAAATGATAAAAGCATGAGTTCAAGAGTAAAGGGAAATGATGAAGATTATATTTTTGGCACACCTCCAGAACTGCGTTAATAAAGCGAAAGACTGTAAATAATTCATTGTCACATACCAATCCTTACTCTCGGGGCGGCCTGCTTCTTCGACAAGTCCAGGTCGTCTCGGCTCGCATGTCCTCAAGTGCAAAGTATAGGCACCCGAGGGTAATTTTCGGTGTGTTGATGATCCACTCGAGTAAACATCGTTTCCTAACCTGTCAAAAAAACACCATACAATATCATCCAACCGAAGATTTTCAAAAGCCAATTTTTTTGGCCTGCCAAGCAAATGGAAATCGACAACTTTATGCAGTGAATAATCAAAACTGGAAAAATGTATATTTCACTAAAAGCACGAAACGAATATAAAAATAATTAAACTATTTAATTGAATTGGACTGAACGAACAGGCGCGTCAACTTCCTTTTGGCTCGAATAATGTTTTCAGAAGGAGTCAACTCCGTCTTCGGCATCTACGGCTCATATACGACTGCGCCTCCGGTTCACCTACCACTTAACGATTGCTCCTGCTGAAAACATTCTCCTCGGGTAAAAAACCCAGTTTTATTCGCCTGGCAAATAAACTACTACTTTTTCGCGCCACCGTAATACACAGTCAGATTTCAGTTGTCGAATTCGGCAAAAAGTCACCACCTTTTTTTTATAGATACTCAGGACGGGCAAGGAAATTTGTGTACGTCAAAAGGGTGCATACAGCTGGTACTATAAAAGGGTATTCGATTGTTACGCGAAATTCTGCCCTGCAGGTATGTTTGTGTAGAATATTTTTGTTATGTAACAAGTGTGAGAAGTTGACTATTTTAATAGTGTTACAAACACTTTTCGCGGTTAGTGTCAGACACGATATTTTTTTTCAAAGTTAATAAAAATAGCGATTTCTCATTTTCGTAAAGAGTGTGCAAATTGCCACTTTCGATAGGAATACCATATTCCTGCACTAAATATAACATCCTGGTGGTGATAATTGTCAGGACTCATCATTGCACAGTGGGCGGGATATGAAATTAGCTGTTCATAATTGGCTACAAATATCTTTCTTAAGTAAACACAAAAAAGCTGTGTCTTCACTGAAATTAAAGGAAAATAAGCTAATAGTGATTGTAAAACTGCACGATAGGCATTAAATAACAATTCTCATAAATGTCAATAAAAATGTTTACAAACGAATGTCTCAATGTGCCATTTTCTCGTAAAAAAAGAAAAGAATAGAATTAATTTTTTGTCATTATTCACTAGCATAAACTGTACAGATAATAAATTCGCCATAATTTATGAACCAATAGGAAATTTCTTTTGAAATGTTTATATAAAAAAGAGAACAGAAGATATAAACAGATTTCAAATTTTTTAAAAAATTTTTTCGAATGCCAAGCCACAGCTTTGTTCCCTCAGTTTAAGCGCTTTCATTGACTTTAGTATTTTCACTCCATCCTACTGTGCATTGGATTAGTCTGCTTGCTGGTCTAGTGCCTAGCCCACCCGATTCAGAAGTTCGGCGGGTGGAGTTCTATTCTCGGTGCCTGCGAATTTTAATTTGTGGAAAAAACTTTTTTCCGCAACATTATAATACATTTTGTTGTGTATTGTAACGTTACGTTACGTCTCAAAAATAAACTTCTAAGACATTTATTGTAAAGTTCCAACATAAATATCTAACAGTGTATTAATAGTTATTGCAGGTAAACAAATAACACTTGTGGGTTTTTGTGGACCCATATACCAGAAAATGTTGAGAGAGGAAGATGCAAGAAGGAAACATTTCGCTTCAGTCAAGGAGTAAATTTTCGTCCTTCATAACGCATGTCAAGTGGTGGAGAATAACCAGGAAAAATAGTTTTGTCCACTGCAATGGAATACAATATTCGTGCTTCCGCGAATTATAAATTACATTACTCGACGACTATCTTACACTTTTCAATTAAAAGTACATGTATAAAAACTTAATCCACATAATGAAACATTCAAGTGTGATAAATTATAAACGTTTCATGATTTTCCTTGTTTACTCACCAATGATACCAATTCTTTCGTGTGAAGTTATTATGTCAGCGCATTAAAGATGTTGAAATATGCATTTCGCTCATTATAGTATTTATATGTATAATCGCCTGCTTTACTAGAGGAGCAGAAAAAATTGTATTTGAAGATTTTATATCAGAATGCTCTTTTCCAAAAAAAATCACAAGTATATAACATAATGTTGCAAGATTTACTTCATTATGAATTAATTCATTTTCTTACCTACAATGTTTAATACACTAGTGAAAAGTTTAATATTTTCATAAATGTTCACACAACCTATATGTATTAAGTTGGTCCAAAAAACTTTTTTCGAGCTAGAGAGCAAGACAACCCTCCAAAAGTTTCCATTTCAGAAGAAAGAAAATCTGTATTTTTTCGAAATTCAGATATCAACTCGTGGCACCGGGCACTTGCAAATCCCATAAATGTTTACCATGGGTAATTTGTGGATTCTTGAAAAATTGGAATGATATTTCAGGGTTTCATAGAAAATTGCCAAAACTTTCGAGCAAAAAAAAAAATTATTTTTGTATATTCCTAATGCGTATATTGATAAAATAAATTATTCTAAATCATTCGAAAATTGTTAAAAGTAGAATTGTCAAAAATTGTACGTTATCCAGTTGCCATTCTTATGCCTTCATTTACATTTGGCTGAATGTTGAAAAAGTGCTCGTCATGTGTACACAAAACTTGCATTATGAAAAACTTACGAGCTAACTCCAGTCAGTCAAACAATGATAAATACTTTTTAAAATTTTAAATTTCTACTAAGAATGTAATATGCATATTCGATGTATGTTTAGATTTTCCGATTTTTAGATATTTTTATGTTAAGAAGATTGTCGTTAAAAATTTTTTCAAAATTATGCAATTAAAAAATATTGAATCTTTTTTAAAAGTTTTATATATTCCCGTTTAGAGCAAAAATTCAACATCAAATGTTTTTTAATTGTTTAGATGTTTCATTTATCAATCGTTTTGGAAATTTTAAAATAGTTTACCCAGTAACCTGCATTTTCGAGAAGTTAAAACGTTAATATAAGTTACCCTTTTTACTGTAAAAGTTTTAAAGAAAATTGTCACATTATTTTTAGATTTACAAATTGAATTAGTAGGGGAAAAAGTGCTTTTTCAAATATCTACTTGAAACTTAAAAAAATCTCTTTACCCTCTGAATATTAGAACAGAAAGTTTTTGAGCTAAAACTTTTCAACTTTTAAAAATCTATGAAAATTGGGAACACTTATTCAATAAATAGAATAAAAACTTTTATTTTTCAATATTCAAACTATCTACGTTGATAACATCTTCGTGCAGTATATAAACTTTATAGCTGAATTTAAATATTGAAAATATAATTTTCAATTTTTATCAAGTCTATGAAAAACCATATTTTTTAGATCTAAGCGAAAGTTACGAATCTATTAGCATTTTACAAAATGAGACCTTTTATATTTTTCAGGGAATATGATATTCTAACTTTGTTTAAAGATTTCAGTTAAAAAAAATCTTTGAACTGACGTTGACTGATTGGATTTTATGTTATTTTTTGTGAAAGGAAAACATTACGTTTTGTATTTCAATTATTTAGCAATTTTTATAAAATATATTTGCCTTGAAAAAGCATCGGCTTGAATAAGGGGTCATCCATAAACTACGCTACTAATTTTGGGATATTTTTTTACCCTTTGCCCTGTTACATTTTCTGTTTAAAGAATTAACTTTTCACAACAAAAGAAAACAATTCCAACAGGTTGAATTCAAATAAAAACATTAATCTTTAACAAAATAGTTGAAATCTCAACAAAAATTATGATTTTTCAAAAAAGAAGATTAATTTTCTGTTCACAAAGACGAATTTTCAACCAAATAGATGAATTTTCTACGAAACAATTGAATTTTCCATCAGACGCTATGAAGTTTCAACAAAAAAGTAAATTTTGTCTCAATGAGTTAATTTTTTGAATAAATAGTTTAATTTTTAATAAAATAGTTGAGTTTTTCACCAAAATAGTTGAATTTTCAACAGCAAATAAAGTTTTCAACCAAAAATGGAATGGTTACATTTTCAGTTTAACAATTAATTTTCAACAAAAAGAAATAAATTTTCTACCAGTTAAGTTGAACAAAAATAGACGAATTTTCAACAAAAGCGTTTCAATCCACAGTTAGTAAGATGATTTTTCAAAAAAGAAGATTAATTTTCTATCCAAAAATGCGAATTTTTAACAAAATACTTGAATTTTCCACAAAAAAGATTAATTTTCCACCCACCACCAAATAGTTGGATTTTCAACTAGAAAATACAAGTTTTAAATCAAACATATAATAATTACGTTTTTAGTTTGAAAAAATTAATTTTTAGCAACAAAAAAAACTAATTTTGTACGAGTTCACTTGAACTAAGGAAGACGAATTTGTGACAATATAGTTGAATTCATAGTAAAAAACAGAAGATTTATTTTCTACCCAAAAATAAGAATTTTCAATAAAATATATGAATTTTTTACAATGAAGCTGAACTTTTCACCAAATATCAATTGGTTGCATTTTTAACTAAAAAAGATAAGTTTTCAATAACAAATAGAATAATTACGTTTTCAGCTTAAAAAAAATAATTTTTAACAAAAAGAACGACTAAAATTCTACCAGTTGAATTTAACATACAAAGACGAATTTGTAACAGTATAGATGAATCCATAGCCAAAAAGATGAATTTAATAAAAAGAAGATTGATTTTGCACCCAAAAAGGCGAATTTTCAACAACATACATGAATTTTCTACAAAGAAGCTGAATTTGCCATTCAATACCAAATAGTTGAATTTTCAACTAAAAAGATAAGTTTTCAATCAAAAATAGAAAAATTACATTTTTAGTTTAAAAGAATTAATTTTCAATTAAAAAAAAACTAATTTTCTACGATTTGAATTGAACTAAGAAAAAGAAATTTGTAACAATACAGTTGAATCCATAGCAAAAAAAGAAGAATAAAAAAAAAGATTTATTTTCTACCCAAGAAGACGAATTTTCAACAAAATACAATTTTCAAAATTAATAGTTAAATTTTTAACTCAATAGTTGAATTTTCTACCAAAAGAGTTAAATTAGCAACCAAAACGATGGATTTTGAATTAAATTATTTCATTTTCTACCAAATTTTTCGATTCTCAAACCGAAAAGAAATGAAACTGGTAACACTCGATATTTTAAGCAAACCCTATTTTAATTTTAAAATGATAATAAAAAGGAAATATAAGAAAAAATATACAAATTTTCACCAAAAATGGATTAGTTATATCTTCAGTTTAAAAAAAACTGGTTGAATTTCCTACTTTAAAGATGAATTTTGATCTAAAATGCTAAATCTTTTAACAACAAAAATTATTCTTAATAATATACTTCAACTTTCCACCTGGTAGTTGAAGCTTCAAACAAAAAAAATGAATTCTTAGTGAAAAGTATGATTGATTATATATAAAATCAAAAAAACTTTTTATTTAATAATTAAAAAGAAAGTGGAATACAATAAAAAAATACTAATTCTCAACAAAATAGTTAAATTTTGAATCAAAGAGAGGAATTTTCAACGAAAAAGATAAATTTCTAAACAAGAAGATTAATTTTCTACTAAAAGAAACGAAATTTCAACCGACCTAGAAATATAACAACTAAATTACTAGTTTGAAAAAAGGTAATTTTCCACCAAAAATTAACGAATTTTGAACGAGACTGTTAAATTGCCAACCAAAGAGATGAAACCTGAAACAAAAACATTCAGTTTTAAGAAAGCAGTTCAACTCTAAATCAATTCGTTTAATTTCCGACCAACAAAAAAATTGAAACGAAAAATAATCTAAACTTCTACATTTATTTTTTAAATAGAACCCATCCAAATAAAATAATTGTAGAGAATTCTTCAAAGAATAAAATAAAGCCTTAACCATTGAAATTAAATGATAATTGTATCTTTTCCCTAAACCAAAAGCAAAAACTAAAACTGTAAGTAACTTCTGTCAAATAAACAATTTAATCTCAATTTTTTTATAAAGTGCGCTTAGTGGCTTCTGTAAATATTTGCAAAAATTAATATTAGATTTATTGTTGTCGATTTTATAATTAATTTTAAAGATTTACGATTTTTGAGATTGATTGTACGTAGTGTCCATCCTTAATATGTGTCACTCCTTGGTGAAACACTCCAAACTGAAGGAAACTTTTTGAAATGATCGTGTTCAAACAAAAATGAGCAAGTTTCAGGAGCAAACATGAAATTCTCCGGTATTCATCTACCATTTTTTGAAAAATGTCTAATTCTTTTCTGGCTTTTTGGTTTCAGACCATTTTTGCAAGAGTTATTATGCCCGCCATTTTGCTTCTCGAAGCGTAGATGGTCGGACAGTCGCCCTTGTACCGCCAATGTTTGTGGCTCTGCGAATCTAAAAAAAAAATTTTAAGAGCAATATGAGTGGAAAAATAAACCCTGGAAATGTTTCATTCAGATCCATTATTGCTTCGTTTTCAAAATCATTCGAAAAAGTCACGTTAATTTTCAACCCTCTACGCCAGACAACCCCCTTAAGTTACTATTCATCTGTACCGTTGCAGGGACATCTTTCTCAAAAGTCTCAACGTTTTAAAAAGGTATCATCAAGAAACATACTAAACGTTAGCTAAGTTCGTAAATAACTTTCCCTGGAGCCCCCCCCCCCCAAAGTTACCTAACCGTTGTCTTTGGCGTGACCCCTTGTTCCCCCTTAAGTTGGTGACGTAATTTGCAGAGGTTCCATAAGTACGAAATTAAGTGTCTGAAGAAGGTTATTTTAATTGCACAGCTCTTTTCCTTATGCAAAAGATATTTTGAGGTCCCTCTAAGGGGGACATTAATAAATTGCGAAACGCAATTTTCCGACAATTTTTCAGAACAATGCTCCTAAATATCTATTCAACCTATTCTAATTTGTAGACAGAGGCCTTCCAGCATAGTCTAAGCTTCGTAAAAGACATAAAGTCCTTAAGATTCCTTTTCACAGAACACAGATATTAGAAATGCACCTTCCCTGTATCATTTCAAGAATCTCTTTTTCGAATATTTGTACAATATTCCTAACCCAACTCTTGAAATTACTCACTGGTAAATCCTCATATTTAGTTCTTGAACAATTCATCTTCGAATTTCCTTTAGTTTTCATTGACTTTTGTAATGTATTTCATTTATACACTGTTTTTACCTCTTTATTTCTACCTTAACATGCACAATCGCTACTAATTAATCACCTCATGTTATTTACTACGCATTATCCCCATATTTAATTTGATACACATTCTGAGGTCGACTCTATTTATTTATTTCATTTAGTTTATAGATTAAATTATAAGATAATTCAAGTATTCTGCCGAGTAGTGCTTGCACAAATTTGTAATGACCCCGTATTATCCTATTCCTTAGAAGGCTTTTTAGCCCTAGGGACTTTTTTTGAATAAATACTAATACAAATACAATTTCGACCCTCCTCGCCCTACGCAACGTTTTCCCGACTTCTACCTGTAATTTGTCGCCATTATGTAACACTTGGCTAGACCCCCCCCCCTTAAAGTGTTACGTAATTTATGGATGGTCACAAATGAAAATCGGCAAAATTCAAATAATTACCAGTGAAATTTTACAGTTTCGATCAGCGAAATGTAAGACACCAAAGATTAGTAGAAAATTAGTAATTCGATAATTTGAGATATTTGGTAATTCAGTCAAGGAAAGAATCTAATTAGCTTGATACAAATAAAAAACTTTACTTAGAACTGTATCTAATAATTAAATAATGCTCATAAAAATGGAGAAATGAAAAATAGTCAAATTTAATAAGACGATGCGATGATTTGAAATCCTTGACGCTATCTTTGAATTAATTAAACACATTCAGGGTCTTCGTGCACTACTTTTCAACAAATTTCTGTTTTTTATTTTGATACTTTTTCCCGCTTGTATATTTTTCGAATTTTCATTATAAAATTTGTTTAACCATGATTTTAAAACATGATTTTCCTTGCATAAAGATGAAATTTAATATAAAAAGAAATTTATTTTTATATAATAGACCTTTCTTTCTTACGAACTGAGCTTATTCCCTCTCTGAATAAAAATTGTTAAAAATTAAATAATTGCTACGAAAATATTACCTGTTTTATTGGCGAAAAGTGGGCTACTAATGATTAGTAAAAATTACTAATTTAATTATCGAAGATATTTTCTAATTCAATTGTGAAAAGCAACTCATGGCGTTGTAAAAATATATGAACTTATTTACATAGGAATATATACAGTTAAAAAAAAGGTTTTTAAAAATTGGAAAAATGAAGAAAAGGAAAATGTAATAAAATAACGCGATGATGTATCACGTTTACTTTGACTCAAATAATAAGAAGGCCTTCAAATAAAAATTAGTACTATGAAAAAATATTTTCCTGAAGCTGAGCAATATAATTCATGTAAATACATTTACTGGGTTCAAACATTTTATTTTCAGTATGTATATTAATATATCATTAAAAAATTTATTTTAGACTTAATATACATTGTACATTAAAATATAGCTTTTATTCCATGAAAATTAGATTCTAACTCTTTTAGGTCGAAATTTAACATCGGATTGCAAAAGAGGTTGATCTATGGTACTATAGTTCACATCATAAGTTGGTGTTGTAACGGATGTTTTAACGCAGAAGAAACATAGTTTTCTAGGAACGAAATTCTTTATACAATAAAATAATCCGCATTTGTAGATTAAGGGCAACGTTCCTACAGCTAGGGCTCCATATCTTGAATAATGTAACCAATCTAAACCTGTTTCCTTCGAAGTCTTTAAACGTCTGTGTGTGGCAATATTTGCTAGTGTATTCTCTGTATCATAGAGGCTAAGTCGTGCCTGTCTAAGGTCATTATTAGATCTTTGTTTATGTATTAGTTTGTTACGTAGGAGAAGGGTATCATTTTGGTTAAAGTTCGCATTGTAGGTTACATTAAACCATTCATAAAACTGCTGTTATATTTCAGTGTTTAAATCTAATATGTCGTAATTATTATATATACATTACAATGTTTACCTACTATTAAAATGGGTTGAACTATTTCTTTAGTGTTAACGAAATCTTTACATGAGAAGTCTAAGGTTCATTTGCCTATAGGTATTACAATGTAACCATTAGGTGTTGGTATAAAGGTCTCCTTGTGTAATAAGTAAGGTGAATGATTACAGTTTAAATTTTCATACCTCTTAAAAATGCTAGATTCGCAGGTGTTTGTATCAATTAGCCTAATACTAGGTACATAGATATACCGGGTTGTGGATCTTTTTAGGTATTGGGATATTATGTTGAAGGGAACCTTCTTCTTTTTCTAGGACTGGAATTAGGATCACGTATGTTGAAATACCTCTAACTATAGCAACTTTAGTCGTCGTGACTATTCAGAGGAGTATCAGAATGGGTGTGATCCCTATTACCTTCATTTGAAAGATAAGGTATCGTATGATCTATATAAACACTGGGTGTTTTTTTTTACGTGACTCTTTAAGTTGCTGTTATACAAAATTTTAGTTATCCTATAAGTGCCTTTTCATGACGGGTCGAGCATATTAGTCTTTGGTTGACGAGGACTTTTACCAGTTGTCCTATTTTTTTAACAGGGCGGACCCGTGTGATTTTCTTTTCGAAGCTTTCTTTTTTTTTTTAAAGTTCTAACTGAATTCATTCTCTAGCTTTCCTAAGATTCAAAACATGTATGACCTTCCATTTTTTTATCAAATTTTGACGGGCTAAAGTTGGAGAAGTTGGTATTAAAGAGGGAATGTGTGGTTCTCTTCCAAAAGTGAGTTAAAAGGGTAAAAGTCTTGTTGTTTAATTTTCAATTTTTCATAGTACTGATTGCAAAGTTCACTATTTTAAATCACGTTGATCAATCACAAACGTTACACGTTTTAATCATCGTCCCATTCTCTGTGGTTTTCGACGGTTGCAGTTTTAATCAGATTCGTTATAGTTGAATGCATGCGTTCAATATTAAAGTTTGCCTGGGGGTGAAACAAAGTGGTTTTAACGTGTTGGCTGTTTAGAACCTCTTCGAATTGCTGAATCAATTAAGAAATGAAATTTCTTCCTCGATCTGTAAGAACTGTTTTTTGTGCTCCAATCACGTATATATACAGAGAGAGAGAGCCCCCATTCGGTTTCGGTTTCTATTCCTTTCGAATAGAACTGAAGGGCCTATGACAAAGCCACCGAACGCGTCCTCGGTTTTTCTATAAAAATATTTAATTATTGTGTTTTTAATAAATAAATAATATTTATATAACAACATTTTTTAGGGTCGACTGTAAAATTCCCGAATTTGAAAATTCCCGAATGATATAATTTCCAAATAATAAAATTCCCGCATTTATAAACAATTAAAATTTTTATTATAAATATTATCTATTTATTAATAATACAATAATAAAATGATTATATAAAAGCAATTTAATTTTTAAAATTTCTAAAATAATAATTGATAAAAATATATTTCTGGAATAATTTTAACAAAATATTGTCATTTTAAATTCAAACAATAATTTTCGAAACTTTCAACATACAAAATAATTGTTTAAAATGAAAATATTTGATTATTGTCTTTTTAATAAATAAATTATATTTGTGTAACAAAATTTTGTAGGACGACTGAAAAATCCCGAAATATAAAATTCCCGAAACTGTAATATTCCCAAATAGGAAAATTCCCGAATAATAAAAATCAACGAATAATAAAATTTCTGAATAATGAAATGGATAAATTTTTAACAAAAAATGGGATAGTTACATTTTCAATTAACAAAATTAATTTTCAACCAAAAAATATGAATTTTCAAAAAATAGTTAAGCTTTCAACCAAAGAATTAAATTTTTAACAAAATCATCAAATTATTGTAAAAATAATTCCAGTAAGAAAAAAAATTTTTATTTCAACAAAAAAGAGAAATTTAATAGAAAACCATTAAATTGTCAACTAAAATTGTTGAATTTTCAACCATGCAAATAAATATTTAACTAATTGATGAGGCTTCCACAAAAAATGCATTTTTTACAAAGTAGTCAATTTTCAACCAAAAATTTGCATTTTTAACAACAACAAAATTTCACTCAAGACGTTTACTTTTCTACCAAAAAAGACGAATTTTCACTTGAAAAATATAAATTATCAACCAAAAACGGGATAGTTTCATTTTCAGTTGAAAAAAAATATTTAAAAAAGTTGAAAAAAAATAGTTAAATTTTCAACCAAAGAATTGAATTTTCAGCTAAAAATGATACATTTTTAACTAAAAATGGAAAAGTTAAATTTTTAGTAAAAAATAATTATTTTTCAACACAAAAGAAGGACGAATTTTCTAGAAAACCATTGTATTTTCAACACAAAAATATTCATTCTCTACGAAAAAAAAGAAAACGAATTTTTTAACAAAATTGTTTATTTTTAAACTAATCAGATGAATTTTCAATTAAATGATGAATCTTGCACAAAAAATTCATTTTTAACAAAGTAGTTAATTTTCAACCAAACTGTTGCATTTTGAATTCTATTGTATTATGTTGAATATTTTTCAATTCCTCTCAATTCTTTTGAATTCTTTTCAATCCTTCCTAACTCATTTGAATTATTTTCAATCTTTTTGGATTTATTTGAATAATTGTAATTAATTTTGAAGTATTTTGAATACTGTTTAATTATGTTAAATTATTGTGAATTCTTTTAAGTTCCTAAACAGTTTTTCTTAATTAAAAAAATTGTCTTAATTTAACAAATTTTAGATTAATACAATTTCCCAATAATAAAATTCCCGAATTTAAACAATTAAATTTTTATTTTATGAAAATTATTTATTTATTAAGAATACAATAATCTATTATTTTTATGAGAAAATTACTCCTCATGTTTAAAGTTTCTAAAATTTTAGAAACTTTAAACACTGAAAATATTTTTTTTTTAAAGATTTGATTATTGTATAGTTAGTAAATAAATAAAATTTATAAAAATAATTCACAATCATTCAAAATAATTTAACAGTATTCAAAATAATTAAAAATGAATTACAATTATTCAAACAAATTCAGAAATATTTAAAACATTTCAAAGGAATTAGGAAGAATTAAAAATAATTGCAAAGAATTCAAAGGAATTGAGAGGAATTAAAAAATATTCAACATAATCCAAGAAAATTAAAAATAAAACAGTTTAGTTAAAAATTAACTGCTTTGTTAAAAATGCATTTTTTGTGGAAGATTCATTATTTAGTTGAAAATTCATCTGATTGGTTGAAAAATAAACAATTCTGTTGAAAATTCGTATTTTTGGTAGAGAAATAATATTTTTAGATTGAAAATGCAATGGTTTTCTAGAAAATTCGTCTTTCTTTTTTGCTGAAAAATAATTTTTTTTTTCACTCAAAATTTAAGTTTTCAATTTTTAGTTGAAAATTAATCTTTTTGATTAAAAATTTGTCTTCTTGATTGAGAATTCATTTTCGTAAGTTAAAGATTCAACTATATGGTTAAACATTGAACTATTTTGTTGAAAAGATTATTATTTCGTTGAAAATTTAATTCTTTGGTTGAAAATAAATTTTTTTTTAAATTCCTTTACTTTGATTGAAATTTAATTTTTTCAGCTGAAAATGTAACTATCCCATTTTTTTTTTTTTTAGTTAAAATTTCGTCTTTTTGTGTAGAAAACTAATTTTCTTGATTGACATATCCCTTTTTTTTGTTAAAAATGCAATTGAGATCAATTTTAAAATATTTAATATGATACAACACAATTCAAAATAATTTACAATCATTCAAATCATCATTCAAAATAATTCTAAAAAATGAAAAATAATTTAAAGTGATTTTCAACGATTCAAAAGAATTCAAAATTAGTCAAGGGAGTCTAACAGAAAAAAAATTATTCACAATATTTCGAAGAATTGAAAATAATTCAATAGAATTTAACAGAATTCCTTCAAATAATTTAGAGTAAGTCAAAATTATTCAAAATTTCTTCAAAAAAATATTTGATTATTGTATTTCCAAAGAGTGAATAATATTAATTAAATTCTGAAACTTGAACAATTAACGAAATTGTTTTTTGATAAATAATATTTATTAATTAAAATACAATTTAAATATTTTGATATGTTTATTGTTTTTTTTTTTTATTATTTTTTGAATTTAAAAAAAAAAATAATAACTAAAAAAGTACATTAAACTTTAAACAAATTTTTTATCGATCAAAATTTGTTATTCTTGTTTTTTTAATAAATAAATAAAATTTATTTCAAAACTTTTTGTTTCTATTTTTTTAATTCGGTAATTTTATATGTAATTCGGCAATTTTCTGTCGGAATGCTTTCAATTCGGTAATATTATAATCTGTTCGGTAATTTTTCAATTCGGGATTTTTATATTTCGGAAATTTTATAATTTCGGGAATTTTTTGTTTCGAATATTATATTTTTGGGACGACTGAAAAATCCTGGCAAAAAAAATTCCCGACATTGTGAAATTCCCTAAACAAAAATATTCGAAATAGAAAATTTCCGAAATTATAAAATTGTCGAAATATAAAAATTCCGAATTGGGAAATTCCCAAATAATAAAATTCCCGAACGGTTTATAATACTACCGAATTTGAACATTCCCGTCAAAAATTCAATAATAAAATATTTAAAACATAATTAAAAAATAAATTAAACATTTTTAAAAATGTTCTTGGATCAAAATATTTCGTTATTTTATTTTTAATAAATAAATCATATTTATTTGAAAACATTTTTTTTTTAATTGAGAAATTTTTCAGTGTCAGGGATTTTTAAATTCGGCAATTTATAAACTCTTCGGAAATTTTATCATTACTTAATTTACCAATTCGGGATTTTTACATTTTAGCAATTTTATAATTTCGAGAATTTTCTATTTTAAATATTTTCTTGTTCGGAAATAATAACTCAAAATAATTAAATAGAAACCAACCAAATTCTAAATAATTTAAAAAAATTCTAAATATTTCGATCAACTAACATTTTTTTTTACGTTTAATTTTGTAGATTATTGAATAAATATTTCATTGTTGTATTCTTAATGAATAAATAATATTTATTTAAAAACAGTTTTTTAATTTGCTTCATTTCGGGAATTTTCTAGTTTCGGGAATTTTACAGTGTCAGATACTTTACAATACGAAAATTTTTTGAGGGGAATTTTCTTATTCAGACATTTTTAAATTCGGTAATATTATAAACTATTTGGGATTTTTTTCATGCGAGAATTTTCCAATTGCAGATTTTTATATTTCGGCAATTTTATCATTTCAAAAATTTTCGACTTCAAAAATGTTCTTTTTTGGGTATTTTGTATCGATTACTTTTCATAATTTAACCTTACTTGAAAAACATTTGAAATTGAACGATTTCAAAAGCAAAAAATTTTAATTTATAAATTGTACCTATACTTTTCAAAATTATATTAAAATTCGACAATTTGTAAAATTATTTCAAATTCAACCATTAATGTATATCATTTCAAATTTCAAATGCAACAATTGAATTTACAAACGTTCAAAATCAAACAGTTTAAATAAATTAAACAAAGTGTTTTGAATTCTGTTGGAATCTCTGGAAATATTTTCAACTATTTTAATTATTCTGAATTATTTCGAATTATGTTGAATCCTGGTCAATATTTTTGAATTTCTCTAAATTCCTTTGAATTCTGTTTGACTATGTTAATTATTGCGAATCCTTATACATTTTTTGACATATGCATTTTTTAAATTTGATTTAAATCTTTTTAGATTATTTTGAATTATGCAAATTATTTTGAATTATTTTGAATTATTTTGAATTCTGTTAAATTATTTTAAATTCTTAGAATTATTGTGAATTATTTTGCATTATTTTGAATTTTTCTGAATTTTCTTCGATTCCGTAGAATTAGTTTAGATTCTTTTGAATACTGTTAAATTATTTTGAATCCCTTAGAATTATTTAGAATTTTTTAGAATTCTTTTGGATTCTGTTGAATTATTTTTAATTATTTGAATTATTAAAAAATTAGTTTTGAGTTATTGTAAATTATTTGAAATTCTGTTGAATTATCTAAATTCTTCTTAATTTTCTTGTATTCATTTCAAATTATTTTGAATCCTTTTGAATTTGAAAAAAAATTGAGATTTTGTTCAATTCGGTTGAATTATTTGGCATTCTTTGAAATAGTGTGAATCATTGTTTATTTCTTATTTATTTTTTAGTATTGTAAATTATTTTGAATCGTTTTGAATTCATTTGAATTATTTTGAATCCTTTTGAATGCTGTGAAGTTTGTAACATTCGGTTGGATTTTGTTGAATTACTTTGAATTCTTTGAATTATTGTTAATTATTTTGAAATACTTTGAATTATGTTAGATTATGTTGAATTATTTTAATTTCCCTTTAATTTTCTTAATTCTTTCGAACTATTTTGAATCCTTTTGAATTATTTTAACCGATCTTAAATTCTTTTATAATATTATTGGATTCTGTTGAATTATTTTGAAACGTATAGAATTATTTGAAATTCTGTCGAATTATATAAATTCTTTTTATTTTTTTGTATTATTTTAGAATTGTTTTGAATCCTTTTGAATTATTTGGACATTTTGTAAATGATTTTGAACTCTATCGGATTCTGTTGAATTATTTCGAACTCTTTGAATTATTTAAAATTTAAACCAAAATTTAATTAGATCGGATTGTATTAAATTATTTTGAATTCTTTGCATTTTTATGATTATTTTTCATTCAATTAGATTTTGTTGACATATTTTGATTTTTTTGAATTATTTCGAATTATTTTGAATTCTTTTGAATAATTTTGAACTTTTGTAAGTTTTTTTGAATTATTTTGAATTGATTGAAATATTGTTCGATTTCTTTGTCATGTTTTGCATTGTTTTGAATTATGTTGAATCACTTTAAATCACTTTGTATTATTTTGAATTTATTCGAATTTTTTGAAATCCTTTTGAATTATTTTGACTATTGTGAATTATTTGGAATTCTGTCTAATCTACTGAATTTGTTAGAATTCGGTTGGATTATATTGAATTAGTTTGAAATATTTGAATCACTGTGAATTGTATTAAATTATTTCGAATTATTTGGAATTCTGTCCGATTCTGCTGAATTATTTTGAATTCTTTTAAGTATGGTGAATTATTTAAAAAAATTTAGAATTCGGTTGGATTCTTCTGAATTAGTTTGAAATATTTGAATCATTGTCAGTTGATGTTTTTGGAATTATTTTAAATTCTCCCCTATTCCTTTGAATTCTTTTAAATTATTTTGAATTCTTTGGAATGCTTTTGAATCCTTTTGAATTATTTTAGATTATTTTAATTATTTTGTATTTTGTTGGGTTTTATTCTATTATTTGAAATTCTTAGAATCATTTCGCATTTGTTAAAATTATGTTGAATAATTTTGAATTATCATGAATTATTCTGAATTATTTTGTATTCTGTCGGATTCTACTGAATATCTTTCATTTCTTTGAAATTGTTATGCATTTTTTTTAATTCAGTTGGATTCTGTTGAATTAGCTTGAATTCCTTTTAATGCTTTGAATTATTGTGAAAAATAATTATTGGGTTGGATTCTGTTGAATTATTTCGAATTCCTTTGAATTCTTCGAATTTTTTTAATTATCGTGAACCATTTTGAATTCTTAGAACTATTTTTCATTTTTTAAATTCTATTTAATTATTATTATGCATTGTGTTGAATTATTCTAATTTTTTTGAATTATGCTGATATATTTTGTTTTATAGATACATTTTTTACAGAATTCTTTGAATTATTTTGCATTCTTTGAATTCTGTTGAGTTATTATAAATTATTTTAAATGACTTAGTTTTAAAACGGGCAAGAAGCCATTAAGAGCTCTCCTGGCGCTCAAGCTATATAAAGCCTATTGTGCCACACCCTTAATTATTCGCTCTCAGTAGTTGACTCCAGACCTCTTGGTGAAACCCAGTGGTGCTAACAGACTGTGACTTTTTCAACTGCGCAGGCGTCGCGCAATGGTGGAGTAAGGAAGAAAACTGATGTTCTCTTTGTCACTCCTTCTTTACGCGACGCCTGCGCAGTTGAAAAAGTCGCGGTCCGTTAGCACCACTGATCGCGTAAAGAAGGAGTGACAAAGAGAACATCAGTTGTCTTCCTTACTCCACTATTGTGCGACGCCTGCGCAGTTGAAAAAGTCGCGGTCCGTTAGCACCACTGGTGAAGCCTAGTATGTCAATCACTGATCGCGCTGCAATTTCCTCAGGTTCCATAAAATTGGCGCCAAGGGTTTGCTGCCTGAGCCTAGCTAATGCCAGGCACTGGAATAATACATGCAGGGATGTTTCATCATCCCTACCGCAGTTCCTGCAGTCTATCGTGGGTTTATACCACATTTTGTGCATAGGATAGTGCAAGTGTTTGTGCCCAGTGAGCATCTGAACCACTGTCCTTATGTATTTCTTAGGTAAACCCAGGATATCCCTGGCTCTGTCCATTCTGTACATGTAGCCCACGACGGATTTCACCTGACGGTAACCCTAGATTTGTTTCCTCTGGGCAGTGTGGAGGCTAAAAGCAACTCATCCCTGATATATCTCTGGACCAGCTTCTCCAACGTCTTCAGGATAAAAGGCGTTAACTTGATGAGCCGGAAGTCTTTTTCAGCAGTGTAACCTTTATTCCCAGGTTTGGGAATGAAGGCCACTCTACCATACTTCCATGCGTGTGATACGTGTTTTAGAGCAATGCTTGCCCTAAACAATTTCGTCAGTGGAGGGACGACGAAATCCATGCCTTTTTCAAAAGCGCTGGATAGATGCCATACACCCCTGGGGATTTGAAGGGACTGAAGAACCCTACGGCTCATACCACATTTTGGTTATCAACGACCTTGGCGGCGAAATTTCAATCGGCCTTCTCCAACTCTTGGCTGTAGCCGTCCTCCTCTTGGTCGAGTCGGATTAGCTGAAAACCCGGGAAGTGAACTTCCATCAGGTGGTTCAGCGTTGCTTCTTCATCTTTAGCAAACTCACGATTATCGAGCCTTATTAGCCCGAGGCGAGCTTCCGGGTTTTTCGCCAGGATTTTGCAAAGCTTCGCTGTTTCCAGTCAGCGTCCTTCACAGAAAATTCGCGGCGTGCTCTAATTCATAGCTTGTGGGAAATTTATACCATGGCTTGTGAAAAATTCCATAATCCTGCCTTTTCCTCCTCTTTATAAGAGTCCCAAAGTGTCTTTCTGGGGTTTCTGATCTATGAAACCACCAGTCTTCCTAGGGTCAATCGGAACAAGATATATTTGTGGTTCGAGAGAGACTCCTCATCGGAGACTCTCCAGCCCACTACCTTGCTCCTCAGTTCATCCGAGCATAGCGTCAAATCGAGAACCTCACTTCTGTTTTTAACCTGGAATGTGGGAGTATCACCCAGTTTCAGAATCTCCAATTCAGTGCCCGCTAGGTATTCGATTAAATCTTGCCCTCTGTCATTGATGTTTGTGCTACCCCACACCGTATCGTGGGAGTTAGCATCACAGCCCTACTCTTGACTACTTGCTCTACTCTTGACGGCTATGCATGCCCTTGGTGTTTTTTCGTGCGGCTCCTTACATATGGAGCCACATCCTGACAAGCCACTAATCCTTTCCCTGTATAATCAGGGTTCTTGGATTAGGACAATGCCCCCTGAGGTGTCTTCCACCATTGGCGGTGGATTAAAAGAGTGTCCTGGAACATGTCCCTCATTGCAGAGCCCCTCTTGCAAAGTCTCCGTTAAGGCACTCCCTTGTGACCTCGACCTGTCTGCCTCTACTGAGGGGGACAGCCCGGGATGTTCAAGGATTTGTTCACCCTAGTGCCATTCAGCCCTTGAAACGGTGATCACATCGTAGCTTGGAAGCATGAGAACTCGCGCCCTCGATATTCCAGGAAGCTTTGCCATTACCCCCTGGAAGGATCGCTCCTTAGTTTAGGTCCCACAGACTAGAGTCCGTCAGTTTTCCAGAGTAGTTACACCTCGCGATGCAGCCTCTCTGGTTCACCTATTCCAAATCTGTAGTCCGCTGAGACCCTCAATCTCTGCCACCAGCTGCAAGGTCCCGCGATTCCTAGGGAGAATTTGAATTACTTACAAAATTGGTAATTCTTTTGAATCATTTAGAATATTTATTTCGGATTCTGTTTGATTATGTTGAACTATTCTGAATTCTGATAAAACCTTTCAATCACTTTAAATGATGTATTACAAATTATTTTGGATTCTTTTTAATCACTTTGGATCATTTTAAACTATTTTGAATTACTTCAATTTAATCTAAATTATTTTGATTCATAAACAAATCTTCGTTTTTTTTACAGAATCAGCACCAGTGAATGCAGCAGGTACCAAAGATGCCAAAGATATCAAAGACACGAAAGATACCAAAGACAAGGGGTTTATGGGAACTCTAACTGGAATGTTTGATGGCGTTCGCAAGGGAGTGGCAGAAAATGTAAAATTATTTGAGGACAATGTAGGAAATTTTGGAAAAATGGTTCAAGACAACATTAACGATTTCGGCAAGGGAGTGCAAGACAATGTTGAAGGATTTGAGAAAAATGTTGACACTGCTCGCAAGGTGGTTACAGACAATGTCAAATTATTTGCGGACGACGTAGATGATTTTGGCAAAGGATTTGAGCATAATGTACAAAACTTTGGCAAAGGACTGGAAGAAAATTATAAAGGATTTGAGAAAAATGTAGATTATGTTCGCAAGGCATTTTCAGACGGGTCACGGTCAATAGCGGACAACGTAAAAAATATGGGCAAAGGATTTAGGGACGGTGTAGACTATTTTGGCAAAGGAGTCGAAGAAAATTATAAAGAATTTGAAAAAAATGTAGAGAATACTCGCAAGACAGTTTCAGATGACGTGAAAATATTGGGGGATGATGTAAACGATTTTGGCAAAGGATTTGAGGATAGTTTTAACGATTTTGGCAAAGGAGTGGAAGGCAGTTTTAAAGGAATTGGAAAAAATGTGGACAGCTTTCGCAAGGTAGTTGTAGACAATGCGCAATCATTTGGAAGCAAGGTAACCAATATTGGCAAAGAAGTGCATGACAATGTAATGGATGCTGGCAAAGGACTTAAGAGTAAAGTAGATGATTTTGACAAAGGAGTGGAAGACAACGTAAACGATATTGGCAAAGGAGTTAAGGGCAAAGTAAACGATTTTGGCAAAGGAGTGGAAGACAACGTGAACCAGTTTCGCAAGGGAGTTGAAGACTCTACTCAAAAAATTGGGGACAGCGTGAACGACATTGGCAAAGGAGTTAAGGACAAAGTAGAAGATTTTGGCAAAGGAGCGGATGACAACATGAACCATTTTCGCAAGGGAGTTGAAGACTCTACCCAAAAAATTGGCAGCAACGTAAACGATATTAGCAAAGGAGTTAAGGACAAAGCAGACGTTTTTGGTAAAGGTGTTCAGGACAAAGTAGAAGATTTGGGCAAAGGAGTGGAAGACAACGTGAACAATATTGGCAAAGGAGTTAAGGACAAAGTAAACGATGTTAGCAAAGGAGTGGAAGACAACATGAACCATATTCGCAAGGGAGTTGAAGACTCTACCCAAACAATTGGGGGCAACATAAACGATATTGGCAAAGAAGTTAAGGACAAAACAGACGATTTTGGCAAAGGATTTCAGGACAAAGTAAAAGATTTTGGCAAAGGAGTTGGAGACAACATGGACCATTTTCGCAAGGGAGTTGAAGACTATACCCAGACAATTGGGGACAATGTGAACAATATTGGCAAAGGAGTTCAGGACAAAGTAAAAGATTTTGGCGAAGGAGTGGAACACAACGTGGACAATTTTCGCAAGGGAGTTGAAGACTATACCCAAAAGATTGGGGACAACGTAAATAATATGAGCAAAGGGGTTCAGGAGAAAGTAAAGGATTTTGGCAAAGGAGTTGAAGTCAATGTGGACCATTTTCGCAAGGGAGTTGAAGACTATACACAAACAGTTGGGGACAACGTAAACAATATTAGCAAAGGTATTCAAGACGGTGTAAAGGATTTCGGCAAAGGAGTTGGAGAGGATGGCCATCATGCTCACAATGGAGATGAAGACAACGGAAAACAAGTTCGTAATGAAGATGAAAACAGTACACTAATATTTTTATCAAAAGTAAGCAATCTTGGTTATGGAATTGAAGAAAATATAAATGATTTCAGGAAAGGACTCAAAAGCAACCATAAAGGATTTGAGGACAACGGACACGATTTCGGCAAAGGAAATGGTGACACCGGAGACGATTATGGCGAAGGAAATGGTGACAATTCTAACGGACCTGAAGAAAGTATCACCTACATTAGCAAAATCTTTCCATCGAAAAGAATACATATTACCACACAACACAAAAATGGTGTAACTCATATTCATAAGCGAATCGAAACTGATATAAAGCCATGCGAAATTTGCACTGAGCATTTAACTAAAAGTAATTCTCTTCTTCATGCATCTCGTAGATATCAATCATTTCGTACATTTACCTTGTAGCAATGATAGTACTTACTAATTCTTGTAAAAAAATTTGAATACTATAGTATAGAATTAAATTAATGTTTATTGGGTTTGATTGCAGATTTAGTGTGATCAATATGACTCAATATTAGCCTCTCATAACTATTTGGAACCTATCTATATTATGTAACCAGTTCACAAATAAAGATACTATTCGTGGATTTTAAATTCTTATCTCTCACACCACAAATTTTTTTTCAAATCTAATATTTGGTTTTAGTTAAACTAAATACAGTTGGAATGACAAGGATTTCTTATTAACAAAATTATGGGCAAACAATTGATTCAACTATACTCTGGTTAATAATGATGAATATCTAGTGTGTTTGCCGCTTTTTTATCGCCAAAAGATGTTGTGTGGAGTATTTTCGTCTGAATCTCGATGGTTTAGATTATTTCGTAATATTTTCAATAATAGTGAAGTTGATGAAAACGACTTCTTCGATTGCAACTCAAGTGCAAGGAAAAGAAATATTTTCCGAAACTGTGATGATAATTTTCAAGATTCAGAACAATCATTGGTCAACAATGCTGTTCCTAATTGAACCGCGGTATTGTAAAACGGGACGATTTATTTATTTAATAAATTATTTAAGTTGGTAGGAAGCATTAAATAATCGAATTTGCACAAATATTTCTTACGGAATACTTTTTTTTACAGATAGAAACCATTTTTTCTTCCTGCTGTAATAGCTTAAACCTTATCAAAAAATTGAATTATGATTGTATAGCCAGTAACTTATCTCGCGTTTACCTGATGTTAGAGAATAATAAAGCAAATAAAAGAATGCTGATTCATCTCTGAAACGAAATTTTTTTATTAAAAAATGCAAACATCTGTGTCTGGCTCTGACGCAAACACAGAGAATCCCTGATTCTCCTACACAGAAAAAAAGTATAAGCCTATAATAAATTTCCTATCATATTTAATTATTGTGAAATTCCTTGATACCTTCAAATCTTTCGAAGTTTAATTTAATAACATCTATTTTCAAAAGCTCTCTAAAAATATTTTTAAATCGAACTCTAAATCTTTGGAGATCCTACCATTTTTTTTAGAAATTTTCGAAATCTCTTGAAATTCTTTAGTCTGTTAAAATACCTTGAAATGGTTGCAATTTTTTTTTCATTTTTTGGTTTGAAAATTAATCTGTTTTGGTTGAAAACGAAATTTTTGTTGAAAGTTCACATCTTCGAACTGAAATTTCAACGGTTTTGTAGAAAATTCTTATTTCCGGATCGGAAATTCAACAATTTGGTAGAAAATTAAACTACTTGTTCGAAAGTTAAACTACTTTGATAAAAATATTTTTATTAATTGAAGATTCATAATTTTAATTGAAAATTTATTTTTCCGTTGTTGAAAATTTAACTACTTTGTTGATTGGAAGTTAATTGTTTTAACTAAAAATTTAACTATTCCATTTTCGGTTTTAAATTTATCCTTTTTAGTTGAAATTCAACTATTTAGTTCAAAATTCATGTATTTTGTTTCAAATTCTTCTTTTTTTGATAGAAAATTGAACTTTTTGGTCGACAATTTATAAGTTTTGTTGAAAATTAGTTTTTTTTTGACAAAAAATTGGATTCAAGTATTATGTTTGAAATTTGACTGTTTTTGGACTTAATATTGAAATTTTGGTTGAAGATTCATCATTTTAGTTGAAAATTCGTTTTAATTTTTTAAAAATTAAACCACTTTGTTCAAAAAAAATCTCCTGGTTGAAAATTATTTATTTTTTTGATGATAATGTAATTATTTCTTTTAACATTCATCTGTTTGGTTGCAAATTAACTTTTCTGTTAAAAATTCATATTTTCAGATTGAAAATTGAACTTTTTTTTAGAAAATTCGTCTTTTTGACCTGAAGATTCAACGATTTGGTAGGAAATGTATGTAGATTGTGGAAAATTCTTATTTTTTGGTAGAAAATAAATTTTTCGTTAAAAACGAAACTGTTTGAAACGTATTCTGTTTTAGTTGAGGATTCAAGGCTTCTGTTAAATTTGACTGTTTTAGGATTTAAAATTAAAATATTCTTTTGTTCCAATTTCAACATTAATATGTTTTTTTGGCAATCCAGTTTTTTAAATGAAAATTTAACTATTTGTTTGAAAATTCATCTGTTTGGTTAGAAATTAACTCTTTTGTTGAGAATTCTTCTTTTCTGGTAGAAAATTAATTTTCTTGATAGAAAATTAGTCCCTTTGATAGAAAATTAATCTTCACAGAAAATTAATCTTCTTGATTGAAAATTCAACTGTTTTATTAAAAATTTATCTCTTTGACTTGAAAATTCAATAATTTTTTGCATTTTTTTTTCTTTTTTGGTTTGCAAACTCATCTTGTTTTGTAGAACTTTCATCCTTTTTTGTTCAAAATTCGACTAATTTTGATTAAAAATTAAAATCTTTTTTGGTTGAAATATCAACTATTATATTTTTTGTTGACAATTTATCTTTTTAGATTAAAAATTCAATTTTTTGGCTGAAAGTTTACCTACTTTCTTAAAACTTCATTTTCCTGGTTGAAGATTCATAATTTTAGTTGAATTTTTTTTTTTTTTTTCTTGTAAAAAATTAATTTTTTATCACTGAATGTTTAACTATTTGGTTAAAAATGTATCTGGTTGGTTGAAAATTCACTTTTTTGTTGAAAATTCAACTTTTTTATTGAAAATTGTTCTTTTTGACTTAAAAATAGAAATATTTGGTAGGAAATTTGTTTTTTGATAGAAAATTAATTTTTTTTAAATGTAAATTTAATTATTCCATTTTATGGTAAATATCGATCATTTTAATTTTAAAAAATCAACTATTTGTTTGAACATTCATGTAATTTGTTGAAAATCGTTTTTTTTTTTTGGTAACAAATTAATCTTCTTGGTTGAAAATTCAACTATTGGTTTCAAAATTATTGATGTAATTTGTTGTGAATCCATATTTTTGGTAAAAAATTGATATTCTTGGTTAGAAATTAATTTTTTTTATTGAAAGTTAAATTACTTTGTTGAAATTTTTTTTTTTTATTAAAAATAATTTTTCTTCACTGAAAATTCATCTATTTGGTTAGAAATTTATCTGGTTGGTTGGAAATTTACTTTTTTATTGGAAATTCATAATTTTGGGTTAAACATTCAACTTTTTGGAAGAAAATTTTTTGTTCCATTTGAAAATTCAACTATTTAGTAGAAAATTTATTTTCTAACTGAAAATTAATTTTTTAAATGTAAATGAATTTTTTTAATGTAAATTTGATTATTTCATTTTTTGTTAAATATTGATCATTTTTACTTTAAAAGTTCAACTAATATTTGTTGCAACATTTATGTATTTTGTTGTAAATTCATATTTTTGGTAGGAGATTATTGTTCTCGGTTCCAAATTCATTTTTTTTTATTGAAAGTTAAATTGCTTTGTTGAAAATTCGTTTTTTTGTTGTTGTTAAAAATTAAATTTTTTAACTGAAAATTTAACTAAATAGTCAAAAATTTATCTGGTTGGTCGAAAATTTACTTTTTTATTGGAAATTCATAATTTTGGGTTAAAAATTCAACCTTTTGGTATAAAATTGTGTTTTTCTCTACTTGAAAATTCAACTATTTGGTAGAAAATTTATTTTCAAATTGAAAATTAATTTTTTTAAATGTAAATTTGATTATTCCATTTTTTGTTAAATATTGATCATTTTTAGTGTTAAAAATTTAACTATTTGTTGGGACATTTATGTAATTTGTTATAAATTCATATTTTTGGTAAGAAATTAATCTTCTTGGTTAAAAATTCAATTTTTTGGTTAAAAATGTATGCATTTTGTTTAAAATTCGTCTTTTTAGTAAAAAAGTGATCTTCTTGGTTGAACTTTTTTTTTCATTGAAACTTAAATTACTTTGTTAACAATTTTTTTTTCGCTGAAATTTTAACCATTTGGTCAAAAATTTATCTGTTTTTTTTTAATTGACTTTTTTATTCAAAATTCATCATTTCGGGTGAAAACCGCAACTTTTTGGTACAAAATTTTCTTTTTGACTTATAAATTCAACTATTTGGAGGACAATTTGTCTTTTTCATTGAAAATTAATTTTTGAAATTTTAATTCAACTTTTTCATTCATGCTCAAAAATTGATATTTTTATATATATAATTCAACTATTTTTTTTTGAAAATCTATGCAATTTTAAATCGTCTTTCTTTGTATAAAATTAATCTTCTTGTTTGGAAATTCATTTTTTTGGGTTGAAAGTTAAATTAGTTTGGTTAAAAAATTAATTTTTTTTTTAATTCATAATTTCGGTTTCAAAATTCCGCTTTTTCGTAGAAAATTCCACTTTTTGATTCGAAAATTCTACTATTTGGTAGATTATTTGTTTTTAAATTGAAAATTAATTTTCCTTCATGTAAATTTAATTATTCCATTTTTTGGTTAATCACTATTTTGTTGTAAATTCATATTTTTTTAGTAGGAAATTGATCTTCTTGATTAAAAGTTCAACTATTTGGTTGAAAATTCATCTTTTTAGTAGAAAATTAATTTTCTTGGTTAAAAAATAATTATATTTTATTGAAAGTTAAATTACTTTGTTGAAAATACGTCTTAAAAAAAAGTTCACTGAAAATGCAATTATTTGGTTGAAAATTTTTATTTTTAATAAAATATCTTAATTTCGGGTTAAAAATTCAACTTTTTGGTAGAAAATGTTCTTTTTGACTTAATAATTCAACTATTTGGTAGAAAATTTGTTTTGCAATTGAAAATAATTTTTTTTAATGTAAGTTTAACTGTTCCATTTTTCGTTGAAGATTGTTTTTTTTTAGTTTAAAAATTCAACTATGTGTTTCAAAATTTATGTAATTTTTTTAAATTCATATTTTTTTGTAAAAAATGAATCTTCTTGGTTGAAAATTCAACTATTGGTTTGGAAATTTATATATTTTGTTGTAAATTCATATTTTTACTAGGAAATTATTCTTCTTGATTAAAAATTAAATATTTGGTTAAAAATGTATGTAATTTGTTGAAAATTCATTTTTTCATTAAAAGTTAAATTACTTTGTTGAAAATACTTGTTAAAAAAATCACTGAAAATTTAAATATTTAGTTGAAAATTTACATTTTTATTAAAATATATTAATTTCGGGTTGAAAATTTAACTTTTTGGTAGAAAAATGATGTTTTTGACTTAAAAATTTAACTATTTGGTAGAAAATTTGTTATTTAATCACAAATTAATTTTTTTAATTGTGAATATAACTATTCCATTTTCCGTTAAAGATGAATTTTCAACCAAGAAGATTAATTTTCTGTGAAGATTAATTTTCTATAAAAGAGACCAATTTTCTACTATAAAACAAGAATTTTCAACAAATTACATTAATTTTCAACGAAATAGTTGAATTTGAAACCAAGAAGAATAATTTTTCACTAAAAAAAAACAAATTACAACAAATTACATAAATTTTTAACCAAACTGTTGAATTTTTAGTTCAAAAAGAGGAGTTTTCTGCAAAAAAAGTTGAATTTTCAATCTGAAAATATGAATTTTCAACAAAAGAGTTAATTTGTAATCAAACAGATGAATTTTAGAAGAAACAATTAAATTTTCAGTTGAAAAAGAAATAATAATTTTTAACCAGAAGATTATTTTTGAATAAAGTGGTTCAATTTAAAAAAAGAAATAAAAACGAATTTTTAACTAAAATTATCAATCTTCAACCAAAAAAAAAAAAAAATCATTTTTTATAAAGTAGGTAAACTTTATTGCTTTCTCTTTTGTCAAAAATTCCTCTTTTTCGTTTCAAAATTCATCTTTTTGGATATAAATTGAATTATTTAGTTACAAATTTTAACATTCTGCTGAAAATTTATTGTTAATTTTTGATAGAAAATAAACTTTTTTAGCTGAAAATTTAACTAATCCATTTTGGGTTGAAAATGGATTTTTTTTTTTAAATTGACGTATTCAGTTGAAAATTAAATTTTTTGGTAGAAAATTAATCTTTTTGTTTAAAAATGATTAAAAATTAATTCTTCATTATTGATTGATTTAAGATGGATTTTATTTAAATAAACATTAAATCATTTGGTTCAAAATTCATCTATTTAGTTGAAAATTTTTATTTTTGGGTAGAAAATTCATCTTTTTTGTTAAAAATTTATCTTTTCGTTTAAAACTTTAATTCTTGGGTTAAAAATTCATCGATTTTTTTGAAAATTCGACTTTTTTGGTTGAATTCTATTGTTTTTTATTTAAAACTAAAATCTTTTTTGTAAGAAAATTATTCTGTTTGAAAGTTGAACTACTTTGTTAAAAAAATTTGTTAATTCATATTTTTAGATGAAAATTCATCTTTTTGGTTGAATATTGAACTATTTTCGTAAAAAATCCTTTTTTTCGGAAATTAATTTTTTAAACTGAAAATTGAACTATACCATTTCAGTTGAGAATTGATATTTTTTAGAAGAAAATTTAACTATTTGGTAAACATTTTTTTTTAAATTAATTTACACCAACACCTTCTGAGACTAAAAATTTGATTACAGATCGCACTTCGCAATCGGACACGCTAGTCAGGGGAAGCTCCACGGTTACATATTATACTAATAAATACTTTTGAAAACATGTCAATGAAAGTAGGTCTTGTAGCAGCATGCTCAAGGTGATGCATCTAGGAAACAAAGAAGTCAGCACTGTCCAGCAAAACGCCAATTTTTTCCCGTTGTGTATGCTTCCGTTTACGAGACAATTCATCTGAATTTAAGCAATCAAGTAGCTCTAACCTTGATGTCAGTAGTGTTGATATCACCTTACCGAAAGTTTTTGAGGGCGTCAGTTCAATCAACTGTAGAATTGGCCCTGGTCCTGATGATATCCCTCTTCTATTTTGAATCTTTATCTACTGGTTTCTATGCTTCTCAATAGAAATCTAGTTACATTGTTTCAATCTAAAAAGCAGCTGATACATCGGATGTTGAGAACTATCTACCTATAAATATAAAAAACACAATACCAACAAGCTTTGAGAGTATCTTAGTAAACCGTGCAACTTGCTAATATTTTTCGATAATTCGAAGTTTGATAATTCGGATTCCTTGGTGATTCGAAAAGTATTATACACTTCACCTTGATCACAACTTTTGTAATTCCAAGTATGGCAGTCATGGTAAAAAGATGAGCAAAGATCGTGTCACTGTTATGGTCTGCGCTAATATGCCTGATAAAGAAAAACTAAATTTACTGTTAATAGGCAAATCGAAGAATCCACGATATTTTGAGGGGGTCAAGTCTTTACCAGCTCTTCACAAGAACAATAAACAATCTTGGATGACCAGTTGAAAATATGAAGACTGGCTCTTCTATTTGTGGATAATATTCGGACTCATCTAAAAGTCTTGTTGCAACCGCCACTTAAAAAACGCTTCTTACCACCGAATTTCAATGCAAAATTGCAACCAACGGATCAAGAAATTATCAAGAACCTTAAAGTTGATTACCGAAGGAAAATCATAAGAAGATGGCTTAAGGCTCCGGATGATAAAACTTCTTCACAACAGGCATTATATTAATTACAGATAACCATATTTTCCCCTTTCACTTCTTTTACCCTATCCAAATTTTTACACTCAATTATGTTTTGTTTGGGCATTATATATGCGCTGGAGAAAACGTTTCGTGCAGCCCTCATTGGATGAAGCTCCACTATCAAGGGAAATTTATAACGTGTTCTATGGAACGTATTAAAAACGTATTTTTTTGGTCCTGAATCTTTTCGTATTATCAAAGTTTCACTGTGTATATAATTTTTAAATTTGGTGTAAAAATTGTATAGCTGAGGAGCAGCATATTTTTATTTCCGGTAGCTCATCTGGCACTAATCCTACTTTTTACACTGAGTTTATTATGGAGGTGTGAGATAATGAGCAAGTTGGTGTAATTTACACATACTTCTGCCGTTCTTTCAACAACGTTAATCACATGAAGTTGATCCAGAAACAAGAAGCTTTTGGATTTCATGATAATTTAATAGAATGTCTTAATAGTTATCTGAGCTTTTGGTGGCTTGTTGTAAAGTTCATCGATGCATACTCCTACGAATGTCCTGAAACGTCTGGGATGCCTCAAGGATCACATAAGGATCCGCTGTTGTTTAATATTTAGTTTATTCAAATTATATACAGCTCGGATGGTACAAAAGTATCCCTAAACATTTCTGGAACATTTCAAAGAAAGATTTCTGGAAGTAGGTAAATGTCCGGGTATGAAGTAAGATTCCCAAGAAAGGTGCGGGAAATGTTCGTGAGAATGTTCGCATTATATTAATTTAATTATTTTAAACAATAAAATTCCTCACGAATATTCCCTAAACTTTCCTTGGAAATACTTCTTGATACGCGAACATTTACCTACTTCCAGGAACCTTTCTGGAAAATTTTTCGGAATTCTCCGAACCTTCCACTGGAATGTTCAGGGAAACTTTTGTGCTGTCCTGGATATTTATCATTATTATGGTCTTATTTTTTTCTGATGATTCAGGAATATACATCATCATCATCCCTCCGAGGATGCTCCTTCAGTTCAGAAAGATATTATCTGTGACGCCTAGGAAATGGGATGACTTTGAACATTTCTAAATTTAAAACGATGCGTTTTTCACTGACAATACATGCCGTGAAAACCTAATACTCCATAGATGGGATTGTGTGCGAAACTGTTCACATAATTCACGACCTCGGAATTCGCACATAAACTCGTTTTCCTCCAAAATATTGATTTTTGTATCGCTAAAGATGTAAGGATGCTGGGATTTATGAAAAGTCAGAGTTAGACCCATTTTAATGTACTGCACGGAAAAAAATGGCTAGTCAGCCTGAACATTCAGAGTGTCAGACTGACTACATTTGAGCTTTAACGATGGGGCAGCTTTCTAGATGGTGTAACGTATCCTCCGTGGAGTGTCAAAGTTTGATGGTTAGCTTCACTATCCCAGAGTGTAAAGTTACCGATCCTGGAGTTTAAACCTGATTATCTCAGGACTTTCAGCTTAATTCTCTCTAAGTGTTAATTTATTTATATCAATCGGTCAACTTTATTATATGTTGTCCTTCTCCTACCGACATATATATTAACGAGAATAAGAAAGAGGAGGGATGAAAATTCCAATTAATAAATGAAACCTGCAAAACATCAAAATGAATATAAAATCCATCAATTCTGAAAGCATCTTTATTATTTTTGAAGAGTAAGATGCCTGAGACATGATTGCATATTCACAAAAACTTTGACAACCTGTTACTTTGAGCACGAGATACTAAGGAAACAGCGTCACTGCACTGAATTGAAACATTTTTAACACTTGAAAATTCAGAAAAAAATATAAATGCGTATCACAAAACTCTCAAGACTTGTTTCTTTATTAACGAATTACGACATTTTGAGCATGTTTTCGGCCGAAAATTTTTAAAATACGCACTAATTAATGAGCGACGCCTTTGTCCTTAATCCCTCGGAAGTATCGAATTTGATGTTTAAAATCAAAACCAAAACCACTTAACCCACTGTCCATTATGTTCTCCACATTTTATTCACTCTCCACACATGCTCGAAGTACCAACCAGTGGTTTAAACTAAAAATGTTTTATAACACGGCAAACGTGATGTCGATCATCAGTGTCTCCAAAAATGCGTTTTGGGTGTCGGGTGTGTTCACTCGGCGTTCAGTTGAGGTCGCGACGTAGCCACTTCTGTTTGACATTCTAAGGTGTCGATTTGACTATACTGATAGCGAGTCTAAATTACCTGTGGACCTAGATGAAAATACATGTACAGAAACCCCGGAGGATCCCGGACATGTTTCTGGACTTGATCCTGCACACGAACCTGCACTGGTAATCTTAGCGGTTTCTGTCCAGGAATTTCGCGGAGGAAACTGTACACAATCCTGCAATGGAACTTGCACCGACAAAGGAACCTTTGAATGATCGAGTATGGGTTCCTGTACAGGCTCCTTTGCGTAGGAAATTGATGGGTGGGTTGCTGTACAAAAACACTTGTAGATCCTTTATAGAAAGCCGCCGCAAAAACTCATGTCGCTTACAACTATAAAGTTGCTTTCCTTTTATTCCCTTGGAAATCTTTTTCTTCGTGATAATTTTGAAATCCCCGTGAATTTTCCTGATGCTGATGTCTGATTCTCCTCTGCTGCGGCGTTCCTGAAGAGTTCTTTGCAGCTTTTTGTATCGATCTCTTTGTAGGGGAGTGCGGTCTTGGGCTAATCATTCTCACATTCATGTGTTTGTGAAACGAGAGAATGATTGGTCAAGGCGGATGAGAATTCTTTTAAAATTGACCAATTTTCGTTATCTTCATAATTGAATTTGAGTCATGCGAATTCGAAAATGACGAGAGATAGTCATTCATCTTATTAGTATCAGATTTTAATAACTCAGAGGGGGTTACTTTACCGGAACTGTCATCTTCGTTGCACACATACAGAACAGTATTAGACTCTTGTACCATTCTTTCAGACATCTCAGTTAAGCAACGGGAAGCAATAGAATTCTCCAAGTCCTAATCCAGAGAATTATGCGGGGTGCCAGCCTCTTGAATCTCCTGCATCTTCACTTTCAGAGAGTCAATGCTTTTCAAGGCATTGTTTAATTTTCAAGTATAATCATCGATTTTCGATGAAACTATTTTAATTTGAGACGATATAAATTCCTCGGAATCTTTTTTCGACTTTTTAGGATCATGTACAGTTTGCTTCGCCGAATTCCTGTACAGGAACCGTCAAGATTACCTGTACAGGTTTGTGTGCAGGTTCGTGGCTAGGAACATGTCCATGTCCATCATCTTCCGAGGTTATTGTACAGGAATTTTCAGCTGGGGATATTCAAACATACTATAAAATTATGATCTGCCTGACTATAAACAAAAAATTGTGAATGTTACATGGTACTATCTAGAAGATAAAATTGACCATCTAAATTTTGTCACTTCAAATTTCACCATCCATTTTCTCTGTGTAGGAAGGTTGTAATTTTCTAATAAACTGGGAAGGTTTCAACTTAGATTTCTCTCATGGGCGACAATTAAGTTAGGTCTTCTTAATCTAACAAATGTCGCACAAATAATCGTATTCACACAATAGAGTCAGTAGAAATAGAAGTTTTAGGTAGTGGGCCGAGTGACTAGGCATTCAAGCGACTGCCAGCGTCCAAAAAAATGTGGTAACAAATATTTACCTGTTGTCTAAGTACCTAGTTTATTTAGGCATTCAGAAGAATACTCAACAATTCTTCTAAACGCCAGAAGCATTCTAGAGAATTCGACGAAACTAACCATGGAGTATTAAAACATCAAACGGCTGCGCGTGTAGAAAATTTTTGGAAAAATTTTCAGCGCCAGGATAGACCGTCCTGATCGCTAGAGTGGCGCTGTCAAGTCGGTCTATTATGGCGCTGAGTGGAAGTGAAAGTTTTTGCATGTTCGAACGCTAGTTTGGACAAGCTAATTGAGCGCAAGTCTGGATGAGCTAATATAGAGCTAGAGATTCGGTCTACTGAAAATCTATTTTAGATGGTTTACGTTAAAAATGATTTCAGACTGTCTAGATACTAAGATGAAATTTTTTTTGTTTTTATTGTAAATTTTTCATTTTTTATACTTTTCAACGCCCTGGCTATTTTTTTAAATGTGCAACAAAATATTCACATTCAAAAGTAAAACAAACATTTGATGCTGATAAGCTATCCCGCACCAGATTAGAGCCCGAAAAGACTGACTTGATGACGAGAAAAAAGTTAATTTCTTTTTAGAGTCGATTTTGCATCTTTGATATATTTAAATACCCCGGCCCTTTTTGGAAATGTACAAAAAATATTTAAATGAGACACTTGGAACATTTTTCGGCCCTGACAAGCTAGACAGTACCCGATTAGGGCCACAAAATACTGCCTAGAGAGCGCCTAGATTACACGGTCTAGTCAATGCCCCAACTGAAAGCTACTTTTCCCCGATAATTTTCTACACGGTTATATAACATTTTATCAGTTTGATGTTTCTTATTAATTAAATAAAATTTTACAAAATAATAGAAGTTATAATTTTATGTCTCGTATTTAAAAATGCTTTTAATTTAAGTTCATATTTTTGCAGGTTTCAAAGATAAACTTTTTATTTTTATCATGCAATTCGGTTACGGAGAAAATTAAATAGCTGAATTTACGATTCAACATGTATAATTTGTACTCTGAATGCATCTTTTTTTATATCTAAGAAATATGACAACGTGAAATAGCCGCCTTTACGATTTTTCTTGCAGGATTTACAATTTGAAATAGTAAAATTTATTAAATTCCAGGAAAAAGGTGTATTCAGATTTAAGATGAAGCATATTATATGATAAATTTAGCAATTGACTGAAAAGTAAACAATTTTCCTTCAATTTAAAGTAGATAATTTCTTCTCATTTGTATTATTAATTATTCTTAATTCATTATGGAATTAGTATAGATCATTTTACATGATTTTTTGATTTAATGATTACAGAACTCGGACTCGGTTAAGAATACATTCTTTTTTGGTTAAAAAAAATTATTATTCGGTTCAAAATTGAATCAATTTGTTGAAAATTTGACAATTTTTTTCAAACTCTTCTTGGTTGAAAATTCATCTATAATGTTATGAATTTTTCATTTTGCCTTGAAAATTCAACAATTTGATTTCCAATTTTGCTTCTCTCTTGACTAAAAATTTTTTTCTGGTTTTTATATATTCAGTTAAAAATTCATATTTATTGTTAAAAAATCAATTTTTCGTATAAAAATTCATATGTTTGGTTAAAAATTAAAATTTTTGGTTGAAAATTAATCTTTACTAGTTGAGGATTCAAGTATTTTGTTAAAATTTCGTTTTTTCATTTGAATTAAAATGTTTTTTATCTTAAAATAATTTTTTTGAATATCAGCTATTACATTTTACGTACAACATTATTCTTTCTCGGTTCAAAATTCCACTTCTCTGTTCAAAGTTGAACCAGTTTCTGAAAGCTTTATTTTTGTTGAAAATTCATCTCTTTCTTTTCTTTTTTGGTTAAATATTTATATATTTTTCAACTGAAAATGTTAGTATTCTTTTGAACATTCAACCGATTGGTTAGAAATTAACTTTTTTGCTGAAAAATCATATTCTTGCGTTGAAAATTCAACTTATGTGTAGAAAATTAAACTGTTTTGTAGAAAATTCTTTTTTGCATTGAAAATTAATTCTGATAAATGAAAATATAACTACACCATTTTCGTTTGAAAAATTCAAATTTTTTAGTTTAAAAATTGCACTTTTCAGTTAAAATTATTTAGAAACCAGCATCGCATATATTTGTAGAACTATTTAGTTGGAAATGTATGCAATTTGTTGAAAATTTGTCTTTTTGGTAGAGAAGAATTCTTGTTGGTGCAAAATTCAACTATTTTGTTGAAAATTGATATATTTTGTTAAAAATTCGTCTTTTGTGGTAGCAAAGTTATATTATTAATTAATTAATTAATTATTATTCCATTTTTTTAAGTGCAAAAACTATTTTGTTGAAAATTCAACTGGTTGGTGAAAGAATGATGTATTTTGTTGAAAGTTCTCCTTTTTTGTAGGAACTTAATCTTCTTTGTTGAAAATTCGTTTTTTTGTTGTTGAAAATAATTTTTCTAACTGAAAATTATCTATTTCTTTTAACATTCAACCGATTGGTTGGAAATAAACTTTTTTGTCGAAAAAATCATATTCGCGGGTTTAATATTCAAATTTGCTGTAGAAAATGCGTCTTTTCCGCTTGAAAATGCCACCATTTAGTATAAAATTGAACTGTTTAGTATAAAATTAAACCGTTTGGAAAAAATTCATTTTTGTATCAGAAAGTAATTTTCTTAAATGAAAATTGAACTACCATCTTTGCTTAATAATAATTGATGCTTTTTGGTTTAGAAATTCTACAATTCAGTTAAAATTTTCAGAAATTAGCATCACATCTATTCTTTAAAATATTTACTTGAGAATTTATGTAGTTTGTTGAAAAATCGTCTTCTCGATTGTTAAAAATTGATTAATTCAACTGAAAATTCAACTTTTTTGTTGAACATTTAACTGGTTGGTTAAAAATTTATATATTTTATTGAAAATTCGTGTTTTTTTTTGTCTAAAAATTAATTTTTTGAACTAGAAATTTAACTATTTTCTTTAACCTTCCCCCGACTGGTTGGAAATTAACTTTTTCAACGCTTTTTTCATAATCTATACATAATAATCCATAAAATATCAGATAAAGAAAATAACAAATTTATACTTAATACTTTTAATTTCTAATGGAAATATTACCACATATATTCTCAAATTTCTGATATAGAGTATACTCTCTATATATTTTTGCCTTACTGCTGCTTAAATAATTCAAGAAATTTAGTTGGATGAGATAAATCTGTTCCTATGTAGCGGAGGCTCTGAGACTCAGCTCAGCGAATTTCTTGGTGCAGTTAAGAACAATAAAATAGTCACTTCGCGCACACCGCGAAAGCTGGAAGACTCATCGCCGTCAGGGAAAGCTCTTTTCTCGAAACTCATTTCCTGCAAATATAAATATACGATAACCGGAACAAAGCTTACGAAACGGAAGCTCGATTGTACGGCATGGAAGACAGAGCTGTACTTCTGCACCGAGAATGTTAATTTCGCTTTGTGAGCTGGCACTCCACAAAACGTTAATTATCCGACTAAACCATTTGTGCTCAGTTTAATCCCCAGAGAGAAGATTTTTTTCAACGAGACCCAGGGAACACCGCCATCTGACATTCACGTCATAATCAGGGAATGAAGCTGATGAAAACTTTCATTGGTGGCATTTACCTAACGTCGCAGGAAACAAGTTCTTTTGAGAAGATGAGCGTCATTTATGATTTAGCCATCAGTAAGAACCAGAAAAAAATGGGGTTTCTATTAGAAACGACGTTTGGTTCCAAGGGAGCTACAACAGAAAGGAACATCTCTTGCTGAGAAGAAACCTAAAATGATAAATTGTTCCAAAAGAAGCGCAACGTATGGGTTCTATAAGAGCCTTTTTGTGTTGAAGTTTTTAAATGATTTTGACGCCTAATGATAGAAAGAGATAGAGAAAATGTATCTCATCCTAACTCTTGGCCAATCTAAATTCACGTCTATCTTTTTCAACCTTCTCTTCTTTATCTCATCTTATCCTAAGTCTATCTATTTTGCAACCTAAATTCACGTCAATCTTTTTCTATACCCTCTTCTCTATCTCATCCAATCCTTTATATATCCACGTCAATCTTTTTCTATATTTTTATCAACCTAAATTCCCGTCTATCTTTTTCGAGGCCCTCCTATCTATCTCATCCTATCCTTTGTCTGTCCACGTAAATCGTTTTCTATCTCCTTGACAATCTAAATTCCCGTCTATCTTTTTTAATCTCCTCTTCACTATCTATCTCATCGCATCCTAAATTCATCTACGTCTATCTTTTTATATCTGTTCGTCAATATAATTTCACGTTCATCTCTTTCAAAACACACTTTGCTATCTCATCCTATTCTTGGTCTTTTCCCGTCAAGCTCTTTCTATCTCTTTATCAATCTAAATTCCTGTCTTTTACAAAACCCTTTCCTCTACCTCATCCTATCCTATATTTATTCACGTGAATCTATTTCTGTCTCTTTGTCACACTAAATTCACGTTTATCTTTTTCAATACACTCTATTCTATTTCATCCTTTGCTTTGTCTATCCACGTCATAAATACCCATCTACCTTTTTTGATCCACTCTTTTCTATCTTATCCTATCCTTTATCTATCCATGTAAATCATTTTCTATCTCTCTGCTAATCTGAATTCCCGTCTATCTTTTTAAAAACCCTCTATCTCATCCTGTTCTTTATCTGTCCATGTAAATCTTTTTTCATCTCTCGTTCAATCTGAATTCCCGTCTATCTTTTTTGATCCAATCTTTTCTATCTTATCCTATCCTTTATTTATCAATGTAAATATTCTTCTATCGCTCTGTCAATCTAAATGCCCATCTAAGAGTATCTTTTTCAAAACCATCTACTCTATCTTATGCTATCCTTTATTTATTCACGTAAATATATTTCTATCTCTTTGTAAATCTAATTTCCCGTCCATCCTTGCCAATCTCCTCTTCTCCATCTTCATTCTGTCCTTTATCTATCAACGTAAATTTTTTTCTATTTCTCTGTCAATCTAAATGCCTGTCGATCTTTTTCAAAACCCGCTTCTCTATCTTATTCTATACTTTACTTATTCACGTAAATAATATTCTATCTCTTTGTCAATCTAAATTCCGTGTTGTCGTTTTTGATCTCATCTTCTCTATCTCATTGTATCCTACATTCATCAACGTCGATCTTTTTCTATCTCTTCGATAATCTTAATTCACGTTTATCATTAGCAATACACTCTTTGCTATCTCATCCTATTCTTTGCCTGTTCACGTCAATATTTATCTGCCTGCTTCTCAATCGAGACTCACGTATAATTTTTTCAATCCCCTATCCTATATCGCATCCTATCCTTTATCTATGCACGTATATCTTTTTTTACCTCTTTATCAATCTAAATATTTGTGAATGTTTTCAAAACCCTCTTCTCTATCTCAACCTATCCTTTATCTATGCACGTAAATCTTTTTCTATCTCTTCGTCAATCTAAATTCTCTTCTATCATTTTTAATCCCTTCTTTTCTATCCTACCCTATCCTTTATCTATCCATGTCAATATTTTTCCATCTCTCTGTCAATCTAGATTCCCGTCTATTTTTGAAACCCTCTTGTCTATTTTATCCTATCATATGCTGTCTTTTTTTGTCTCTTTGTAAATATAAATTTACTTTTATAATTTTCAATATCCTCTTCTCTGTCTCATCGTACCATTCATCTATGAAAGTTTATCTTTTTGTATCTATTTTCAATCTAAATTCCCGTCTATCTTTGTCAAAGACTTCTTCTCTATCTTAACCTATTCTTCAGTATCTTCTTGTTTGTGTTTCACTTAAGATTTGAAACTTTCAATAGTTGAATGATAATTAAAAATTGGTTTGTCTGTATACGATGATATGCTTGCCATCGAAAATATGACTTGTGAAAAAAACATAGCAGGAGGCGATTTCTTATTCTTGTTTTTTTATTTGTTAATAAAAAATCATATATGTTAACTAAAGTCATAATTTCCCCTGTAGGCATTACAAAACACTCTTAATTCATTTTTTTATAACAAATTTTATGAATAAATAAAGACTCAATTAACAGAATTTATTGTTTTAAATTTATTATTAATCTTTGATGCAAAATAAAACTTTTTATTTTGCGACATTTTCTCTTGCGAAAAACCATTATTTATCACAGCCTTATGAACGCGATACCTGTTCCTGATTGTTTATAACTATTGTTACTGAGAAAACATATAATTAAGAAAATCTATCTTTTGTTCAAATTTTTATATTAATCTTTTGCATAAAATGAAACTTTTCACTTTTGTGATATTTTGTAGTACAGCGAACCATTATTTACTCACAACTTCATAAACAATGTATTTTTTAAAAGTGAGACTTTTTGAGAATATTACTTCACAATTTTAACTTTATCAGAATCATTCTTCACGAAAGTATTATCTTTTTACATACAAATTTCAAAAAGATTATTCTTAGCATGAATGAATTAAGGTTAAATAGACGAAGTTAGTAAATAATTCTTGTTTTTCCATTTAGAGGCAGTAGCTTATAAATACGCCCTATTTCGCGAGTCGATCTGGCCTACTTACAAGTTTCACAATATCATCTTCTTATTCTTTCAAAAAAGCTAAAAATTTGACAAGGATGGCCCTCTTAATATTAGAAACCAATTTCCGAGTTTTTCCGGGTTCGTAAAATTTTTTCATGTTCATGGGAATTGAATTTTTGTTTTAATTTTAAGTAATCAACACTGAATTTTCAATTCCGAAAATTTTGTCTTAAAGACTTATTAATTAACCTGTATAAAATGGAAGCTTTCAAAACTTTTCAATGAATTAACTGAATCAAATGCAGTTCAACTGTAAAATTTTAAACATTCAAATTTTATAAATTGAACAGTTCAAATATTTCTGGGTGAAAAATATAAAACCACAATCAGAAATAAGATTCTTAACAGATTCTTAACAGATTCTTTTTTTCTATCTGTGAGTTTGTTTACATTCTCTGGATCCCTTTTCTTGAATTTGTAGGCATTTGAATCCCTTTCCTCCAGCTGCCCGGAAACCCTCTCGTTCCCGAAATCTTTCTATGACCTCGAGGTACTTTCATTTACGATCTTTCTCGTAATACACTCATAATTCATTCAGTATTTCATGTTGTCCTGAAGCCTTCTTCCTTTTCAATTTCTCAAGTATTTCATTTATTTCTTCGCCGCTAAGATTAGACTTGGTTTCTTGTAGTTTACCCCTTTCCCCTTTAACTGTTTCTGACGTTCCATTCCTTCTAAGTGGTCCATGAAGTCATCTTTCCAATCCTCCATCCTTATTCCACTACTTATGCTTGATTTTTTCTTCCTTTGTTCGTTTATGTATTTCCAAACAACTTTCTCTATTTTTGTATTTTTTACCTCTTCTAATTCGCCTTCCTTATTTTTAATTTCGTTATCTTCGCACATTTTCCTAAACTCGCGTAAATCTCTCTATTGCGCGAACAGTGGCCTCCGAGAATTTGCGGAGTAAATATCACGCTAGAAGTAAACCCGGTTTTCAGGCTTCTGTCACGTTCTTAAAATAGATCGCACGCTCGAGCAGCGCCAGTCAAACACAGCTGATCTGCTCATGGCATCCTGTCCGTATGCCTGCTTAATCATGGTGAAACTCACCGTTGCAGACTTTCCAAGCAACAAAACTTCACCGCGCAGCGCTGCTCGAGCATGCGGTCCATTTTGAGAGCGTGACCAAAGCCTACTAAAAAGTTTCACTTCTCGCGCTATATTTACTCCGCAAATTCTCGGAGATACCTGTTCGAGCATGCATTTGGTGACTGGCTTCCCAAACCACCCATCCTACCTATAAATCCATCTATTACTCCGTCTGGGCTATAGAAAGTCAGTGTTACTACTTATGGAATAGACCCTGTAGGTAATTTCCAACCAAAGATTCCAAATAGGTATGCCAATTGCTCACAACAAGAGAAATCATATAAATAGAAGGAGCAGCAAAGGATCTGGGCAGCAAAATTCTATTAGAAAACGAAACATTGAACGTCTGGATGATATACTGAAAAGATAAGATTGAAGTTATGACCGCTAGGTTGGAGGAAGAAATTTATGATAAGGGAAATGAAAACTTATTAACCGGAAGAGATTTTAATGCAAGAAATAAGTAAGAAAGAAGCAATATACAAAGGGCCAGAAAAAGAAGAAGTCCGAAGAACATCTAAAGATATGGCATCCTATAAGAAGGAGACGGGTTAATAAATGCAATGGACGGTAAAGGATGATGTCTAGCTTCTTACCCGTTTTCTGTGTTCTTGACCAGTCCTACTCCCGCCCAATTTTATTCGCTAATTCAAATCTGATTTACTTTTCATTTTTCTGTTTCATGCTCTTGTTCGTTTTATTACAAAAAAAAGTCCATTCTTCGTTTACTTTCTGATCCGAGTGAACGTCTTATCAATTACTGATCAATCCTATCTTTTCATTATATTGTCCAGATGTTCAATGTTTCGTTTTCTAGTAGAACTTTGCTGACGAGATCCTATGCTGCTCCTTCTATTTATATTATTTCTCTGCTTGTGGGAAATTGGCATACCCATTTTAAACATTTGGTTAAGAATTTCCTACAGGGTTTGTTTCATAAGTAGTAGGACTGACTTTCTACGGTTCAGACAGAGAAATAGAGGGGTTTACGCACAGGATGGGTGATGGGAGATGTCTGGAACCAAATGCCTGCTCGAACAGGCGCCTACTGTACGACATTTGCGGAGTAAATATTGCACGGGAAGTGAACCTTTTTGGAGGCTTCCGTCACGCTCTTATAATGGACCGCACGCTCGAGCAGCGCAACGCTGTGAAGTTTCGTGTTAAGCTTAGAAAGTCTGCAACAGAGACGTTCACCATGATTAAGCAGGCGTACGGAGATGATGGCATGACCAGATCAGCTTCTTTTTACTGACGCTGCTCAAGCGTGCGGTCCATTTTAAGAGCGTGCCGGAAGCCTAAAGACAGGGTTCACTTCTCGCGCGATATTTACTCCGCAAATGCTCCGTGGTGCCTATTCGAGCATGCATTTGGTTTCTGGCATCTCCCGCAATCCATTCGGCCTATAAAAAACTTCCTCTATTGACCTGTCTTGACTTTAAAAAGTCAGTCCTACTACTTATGGAACAGACTCTGTAACTCTCGTCCAATCTTTCTCCGCAAGCCATGTTCCTACTAATCCGATATAATCATAACTTTCGAGAACTTTTCAGAAATCCTCATATTTTTTTCCGGCAGCTGATACGTTACAAAAAGGTACTTTGCACCCCCTGGCTTCGGCTCACCGATTTTTCCCTTTGCCCAAGGTCGTTGGGTTTACTGAAAATTTAAATCATACCTTCTATTGCTCTTCCCCAAGTCCCTACAGTTTGTCCAAACTTGGTTCAGTTTTTGGTATCTTTTTTTTACTACCTTTAACGGAAAAAATCTGCTCACCACGCTGAACTTTTTTCTGTATCCCAAGTCTCTTTTTTCGACATTTTAATTTACGATATTTTGTATACAGTTTTCGATAAATAAAACTAAAATAACACGCACTAGCAAAAAATTGTATGGAGAAATTTTGTAGCACTTTTTAAAAGCTATAATTGCCCCTGCAGACTTTTTCCGGTATTTTTTGTCGTTTGATTCAAAATTTAAATTTTTTATTTTTTGATAATCTTTCCCATAGAGAAAACCAAAATAAAAAGTACTATCAAAAATGATTATGAGAAAGTTTATAGGGCTTTTCAAAAGCTATAGTTCTTCATAGAACTTTTTTCACATATTTTGCGACGTTTGGCTCAACATTTGAGTTTTGACGTTTTTTCATAGTATTTTCGACAACTAAAACCAAAGCATCAAATCCCTAAAAAAATTACTAAAGAAAAAATTATAGGTCTTTTAAGAATCTCCAATTCTCATCTTAAATATTTTTACTTATATTTCTTCGTTTGGCTTAAAATGAGAATTTTCGACTTATTCATTTTCGATGCATGTAACCAAAAAGACAAATTCTATCAAAAAATGGTTGAAACAAAATTGGTAGATATTCTAGAAAACTTTAATTCCTCTCTTGAGCTTTTTTCATGCATCTGTCTTCGCTTGGCGTAAAATTGGAATATTCCATTTTTGGATAAGTTTTTCGATTTGATCGTTTCTTCTTTCGAGAGTTTTTCAACAATTCTAATACTTTCTCAATCATAAATGATGATAATGTAGAAATATTTGAAAATTATTTCAATTAAAAATTATACACATTAAAAATTGAGGGATCTACAATTGCAGATCTTCAAGATAAAGTAAAGGGCTCTGTAATCGAGACACCAATTTCCTTGATTTTTATTTAATTTCAATTAATTGTCATTCCATTTAGTAATATATAACGCTAAAAATAAATGGAATTTTGCATTAAATGTTACTTCTAATATATTGCTTAACAATATTTGCCAATTAAAACTAAGTTCCAAGATTACTGGGACATCTACCGTAGATTTATTTTTAAGAAGTTCAATGTTTTATGATTTTAAAATATAAACATTGAAAATAGAAAAAACACATTGGCGAATTTTAAATTATAAACATTTTTGAAATAAATCAGCATACCAAATTAACTCATTATTTTTTCTCTTCGCTTCTTATTTTTGCTAGGATAAAATCACATGTTTAAATAAAAGTAACAGATTACTGTGAGCCGATAAAAATTAAGATTAAATTAAAATTATAGCCAAATAAGTCATTTTAATTTATGACATTTAACTATATTTTATAGTACTTGAAATTTAAGCATATATTTTAATTTGATAATTAAGCAATGAAAAGAAGGAATATGCCGCAAACGCACGTAGCTTATATGTTTAAAAGCAAACATTTTTGCAAACAGATAAGACAATTCGATATCAAGTATGTAAATTGTTAGCAAGATTTTTTATCCTCCCAATAAAATGTATGTTATATGATTTACAGAATTCGCTAATTTGACATTTTATACGTATCAAATTTAATTATGCAAACATGTCAAAAATCAAATTATAACATATTTTTCTAAAAATTATATTTGTTAACTTGAATTATTCATTACAATTTACCTAAACATGAAATTACCAGTAAAATGTAGTATTTTATGTATGAGAAAAAATTTTTTATCAGAAAACAGGCAAAACAAATTATAATCAGCGACAGGAACTCGCAAAACAGAATTTTCCACTTATGGGCAAAAGATACTTTATTGCCTTTCAGAGTTGAAAATGTTAAAACTTAACTGAACGACAGTTAAATAGTACAGATTTGATTAGCCAAAAGTGGACCGCTAAAGATTAGTTAAATATTACTAATTCGAGTAGTCGAGATATTTCCTAAATCAATAGCTATAAACTAATTGCTTGGTGAAAAAACATTACTTACGACTGTATTTTAAAAATTTCCTTATAATCTTTTAGACAGATTTTTGAGAATTTTTGAAATCTGATGAAAGTTTTTAAAAACCTATTAAATATTTTATTAAAATGAATTTTTTAACTTAAAAAATCATGTGAAAATTTCCCACATATTTTCCCAAAAATCGCCCCTCAGTAAAAAGCCCTTATCCAGCTCTCCTCAGCCCCAAAAATCACCCCTCAATAATCCCTGTCCATCTCTCCTCAACCTAAAGAATCACTCCTAAGTATCGAATCCCCTTGTTCAGCTCTACTTAGCCCTGAAAATTACTGCTAAGTGTACACAATTCCAAAAAGTCATACTCACATGTAACGTCATATTATCCAGATGTACCAAGCCCTACAAATCACCCCTATGTAAAAGCTAGTTGTCCAGGTTTCCTCAGATACAAAAATCACTTCTAAGTGTGAAATCTCTTTCTCTAGCTCTTTCCAGTCCCAAAAATAACCCCTAAATGTCTAATGATCTTCAGCAGCTGTCTTGAGCCCCAGAAATTAATATGAAGTGTAAAATCCTCTTATTTGGCTCTTTTCAACCCCAAAAATCACCCCACAGAATCAAATCTTCCTGCCCATATTTCCACAGTTTAAAAAATCACTCTTCAGTGTAAACTACCTTTTCCAGCTCTCCTCTGGCCCAAAAATAACCCCCAAGTGTCGAATCCTCTTGTTCAGTTCTCCCCAGCCCTAAAAGGCACCCCTCAGTATCAAATCTTCCTATCTCAGGGCTCCTAAGCCCCAAAAATCAACCTTTAGTAGAAACACCTTGTTTAGCTCTCCCCAGACTCAAAAATAAAACCTACGTCTCGAATCCTCTTCAGCAGCTGTCCTGAGCCCCAAAAATTAATACAAAGTGTAAAATCCTCTTATTCAGCTCCTTTCAACCCAAAAAATCACCTCAAAGTGTCAAATCGCCCTGCCCATATTTCCCCAGTTTAAAGAATCACTCTTCATTGTGAACTACCTTTTCCAGCTCTTCTCAGGGCTAAAAGTAACCCCCAAGTGTCGGATTCCCTTGTGCAGCTTTCCTGAGACCCAAAAATAACTACGAAGTGTAAAATGTCCACATTCAGCTTTCTTCAGATCAAAAAACCACCCCTGAGTATCGAATCTTTCTTTTCAACTCCCCAAGCTCCAAAAATAAGCCCTAAGTGTGAAAGCCCTCTGTCCCGATCTCCCCGGCCCCAAGAATAACCCCTAAGTCTCGAATCCTTTTGAGCAGCTGTCCTAAGCCCCAAAAATAAATACGAAGTGTAAGATCCTCTTATTTAGCTCATTTCAACCCCTCAGTGTCGAATCTCCCTATATCAGTGCTCCTTAGCCGCAAAAATTAACCCTCAGTAAAAACACCTTGTTCCGCTCTCCTCAGGCCCAAAAATATCCCCTGCGTTTCGAATTCTCTTGAGCAGCTGTCCTGAGCCCCAAAATTAATACTAACAAGGAGAGGACGCGAGATGGGAATCGCCGATTCGACTGGGACTTTGTAGGATGAAAGCACATCAAAATCCATTAGGGGTGTATTTTTTTCTTTTGATCTAATGGCCCTTAGTTTTCGAGATAGCGAAGTTTGAGTATTTGCGCTCCAGCGCTGGACTCGCCACTTCAGAGCGGGAACCCGGGCTTGGCAGCCTCGGGCGCTTACTCGCAGTCCGACACTAATACTGTGATAAACGGAAAGTCCGCAGGGTTTCTATATCATCAGATTGACAATTCTTCGTCACTAAACATCACCACTTATGTAATTTGAAGACGATTAGAAAGAAAAACGATCACTTTCTATCAATAAGTGGTCAAACTATGCATTTGTTTATGAAATTTGTTTATAACATAAACAAATAATATCGGTTGACAAGTCTTCGTCACTAAACATCACCACTTATGTAAGTGGAAGACGATTAGAGAGAAAAACTATCACTTTCTGTCTATAAATGTCCAAACTGTGCATTTTTTTATTAAATTTGTTTATAAAATAAATAAATAATATCAAATGACCAATCTCAATCACTAAATATTACCACTCATATAGTTTAAAGTTACTAAGAAAGAAAATCGATTACTTTTTGCCAATAAACGCCTAAACTATGCATTTGTTTACATATTTTGTTTATAAAATAAACAAATTATACCATACCACGAATTTTCATGATCAAACGTGATCTTGTTGATAAAATCAAGCAATTTAAACTTACAAATACACTTTGCAAGCAAAATTTCCAATATGTTGACATTTCGTTAATATAATTTGTTTATAACAATTAGATTCTATATCCTGTATGAATTATTTATATTCTCTGGATACTTCGTCATTCATTTTCGTCGAGAATGGGATAATTTAAGTTATTTATTTTATGATAAAAGATAATAATTAAAAAATGTCTCATTTTCGCTCGTTTTTTATTTATATAAAAAATAGAAAATGACAAAAATTAAAATATCAAATCCATAGACGCCCTTGTGAAACTATCGCTGATCACTTCTAAGCAAAAAAATTGAAAATCGGTTGAGAATTGTAGGTTGTAGGTGATTTTGAATAGTAAATTCCCGATCCAGCCCACTGTGCAGTGTGTCGTATCTAGCAACATTTTAGACCTTGTAATGGCGTCCTGTTGGTACAGGATTCAATAATTATTTATTAATTTATATTAATATTAAATTACAAGTACTATTAGACATTGAGCTGCACGTGAGGATCTGGCTAATACTACGAGTGATGTACCATATTTTATTCGAAGTCAGTTTTTTAGGAGACTGTAGGGCCGTCTGAAAAGTGAATCCTATGATGTTTATAATATTTTTGGTCTTGAAAACATACGACATACGACTGAAGTGGCAGTCATATGTCATCTGTTTGGATTGGTAATCTATGGCGCGAAATTTTAAAATTGTTCGGTCCGAACTGGAGAAACTCTCACTTTTCAGGGGGCTTTAGGCTTATAACGCGGTGATTAATAAATGTTTAAATTTATTAATTAAAATAATGTTTTAAACATTTAAAACTTTCCCGCATTGATATTTAAAACTTTTGGAACGTTTACGTTTTTTATTTATTCGTAGAGTAATTTTTATGAATAAATAATTCAAACGTGCAAAAATTTAATTAACCAATAATCAAAGTATATATATTGCTTTATTTTCAGCTTTTCGGCCTAACCCAATTTTGACCTCCCTAATTTCTTCTCCATTACCAATGCAAATACTAATCGTCTCTATTTTCTCTTTCTTACTTCAACATTCAAGTCAAATACACATACCAATCTTCAATTTTCATTACCCTTACTACTTTTAACAAACTCAAAATTACCACGCAATTTTCATTACTCCCACTACTGTGAACAAACTCAAATTGGCTTAAATCCCCCTGATTCCTTTTCCTGATATTTCTCCTACTACTTCCCTCAACTAAAGCATGTTTTCATACAACACTGCCGAAATAGGATTAACCACTACCACTGATTCCACTACCTCTTTCAAGAACCAACTTTTTCTCTATCCAACCTGTGACTTGTCCTTCGCACAAAAGCTACTTTTACCTTTGCTTTACTTTTCCAACCTTCTCACACTCTACTTTTCCCTGATCTCTGTTTTCCATAATTCGACGAGCTACTCACATTTTTCACTTAGATCTTAGGTCCCGTTACAAACTACACCCTTTACATCCATCTCTCCTCTTAACTAAAAAATTACATAATTCATCAAATTTTGAATATTTTTCACTTATTGTCTCTAAACTCTATTCACTGAAATTTTAATTATTCACTCAATCGAAGTAATATTCATTAAACTCACATCCTCTTTCGTATTGGATGCATTCTTAGTAGATATGATTGAAAATGATAATAATTCACAGGTAATGAAAAAGTGAGATCAATTTATTAATACATATTTACACTTGTGTACAATAAATCTTCAGATTCAAACAGAATTTTTCCTAAAATCTAGAAAAATACTTACAACTAATTACTAATAAACTTGAGTGCTTGACGTAATGTCCATCATGCTATCATCTCCAGTTTCTTCATCTTCATCCTCCTCTTCATCTTCAGGTTCCACTTCAGTCTCCAGAAGACGAATTTTGCGATTGTTCTCACTTAGAATTGCCACGACCTTTCTTTGTCCACTCACTGTTAATCGCTTCGCGTTGATTCCGTGAAAAGGTCTTGGCCACGAGTCGATTAAATCATTAAAATCCAACCTTTGGTCCGAATCCCGATCAGCGAATTTCGTATTTTTTATTGGAAATTGAATCAAGTAGGTCGACTCCATTTGCTCCTCGAATATTAACACACTCAGATAGTCGGGTGAATAAAACTGAAGGTCGATGAATCTGCAGTCGCTTGACGACCTCGAAGTGGAAAGACCTTGATTTTCATCGACTTCTAGAGTAGCTTTTTTAAAAGTAAGGTCAGATTGATTCTCTTCAAGATGTTCGATTTTAAAAATGTAGAGAAGCTTCTGTTCGACGTCGTTCGTCGCGACCAATAAATTATCGTCTGAGCTGACAATTTGAGAAAAAGATAATGTCGGGTAACCGAGAGAAACTTTCGATATGACGAAGTGGTTGGTTAATCCTTGATAGGATGTAGCAAAGAGACACTTGATAGAATCAACTACTTTATCGTAGGTTTGGAGAAGTGAACAATCGAGGTCTTGTTTGATAATAAGTGGATGATCCCGCAAACAGAAATTCTCAGCCAACATGGATGCCCACTCACTGCCTTCAGATTTGAGACAATTTTGCAGAGGCTCTCGCCGCAAGTACTGTCCCAGTTTTTCTAAATTTACGCCCTTTCTTCCACTTCCGGCTTCAGTATTGTCAAAGCCCCGAAGGAACTCTGCGATGTAGGTTAATTCCTGTTGACTCAGCTTGTTGATTTCTGGTGGAACTCTTTCGTCTGTTAATCTCAATATCACGACGTACAACCATCTGAAAAATTGAAAGGTTTTAGTAGTTATTACAAATAAATGCTTAGTTTTGATGTCTTTAAATTACCGGAAAAATGCTTTATAGTCGCGCATGCTATGATCAATCACTTGTTGTACTTCGGAAGTTTTTGCGAGGAAAGCTTGAACTCGGTGAAGAGCATCTGTGATTGGAGTTTCTTCGATTAATCCCAAAGATTCGTAATCGCCACCGAGTCTTGCCATTCCCCGCATTTCTGCTACTTGATATGCCAAAGCCATTCCGGCACTGTTCAAATGTTTCAGGACTAGTTTCTGTAAATAATTGTCGATAGTGAACTGGAATCTATATCAAGAAATTATAATTAAATATGAAATTACCTGGATATTACTGTAGCACATTTCGATACTGTGGCCCAGCTTTTTCAAACCTTTTTCGGTCAGATCACGAAGAAGAAAGCTTTCTAAATTTTCGGAAGGAATCCCGATCATCAAAAGTTCAAGGAAATCAGCAGCAACACTACCGGGGGGATTATCCTCTGCATAGCGAGTCAGTTTCTCGTCCATTTCGAGGAGGATAGTTTCCCAGGCTTCGGTGATCGCCATGAGAGTTCGCGAGAGGTAATCCATCAGGTATTCCACGTTGGCTTCAGCTTGAGCGACCTGGAGATTAAAAATTTTCCTTTTTATACCTTTAGACCATATTTTACTTTTTCAGAGTGAAAATATTTTCTTTGGAACTAATCAAAACTGAGTTGAAAATTAAAGCACTCAAAATGGAATTCTTGAATTTTAAATTTTTATAATTGAAGTTTCAGAAACAATTTTTAAACTGTTAAAGTGAGATTTTTCAAACTAAGTGCCGTCAAACTGCAAAATCTTTAATCTTAAACTCCTGCAAATTGAACAATTCAAAGGTTTCTGGTTCATAAATATAAATAATTTATTGAAAATTCGTAGTTTATATAGAATTCAACCACTTATTTGAAAGTTGAAATACTTTGTTAAAAATGTATTATTTTAATTGCAGCTTCATCACTTTACTTTAAATTGATCTCTGGTTGAAAATTTAACTACATATTTGGTTGACAATTTATTTTGTTTTTTAAATTAATTTTCCGAGCTGAAAATGTAAATAGTCCATTTTTAGGCTAATATATCTGTGACCAACCATCTCACTGAGAGCCGATGTCATTTTTTAGATGGCAGTTGCTCCCAGTGGGACCCTGCGGTGGTTGTTAACCTTTAGTTTTTAATTTTATATATATATATATAGAGAGAGAGAGAGAGAGAGAGAGAGAGAGATGCATTGTGCGACATAAGAGAGTGGATTAAAATAATTTCTAAAAAAATCCTAGTCCGGAAAAATTTTATTTGTATGCTGAATCAGATAAACTAACAAAAATGTGAGAAATGTTTCGTGTTTAATTTGGATCACCCATAACTGAAATTCTGACCAATAGGAAGTCAGTTCAGAGGCGGTGTTCAATCCCCTCTATGTCCACCGATGACGCTCGAAACATTATTTTTAATCCCCCGACGATAGCCCCCATAGTACGCTAAATAAACGAGAGATATTATTTTTCGATCGTTCCTGCTCATAACGTGACAAGCTGGATTCTCATGTGCAGGGGTACATTTTTTAGTGAATGTTGTTTTTTAGGGCGGATCCAACGTCAACAGCCACGCAAAAAACAATTTTTCTATTTCTTTTTCTATTTCTCTGTAGTAGCGTATAGGCATATTTATTTATTTATCACAATGCATTCAAGTCTTTCTTTAATCATGGTTTTGTCTTCATAATGACATTCCATTGTAAGTAATTGTATAGCTCACATATCAACTCTATAAACCTCGTAGGTGTACTGCATTACATCCAGTGAACTCCGAGTTCAAGAGGTTCTTATGTTACCAAGATCGCAAAGTCTACAAGGTGTAGGGAACGCATTATGTTTACAACATACGACAAACGTGAACAGTTAACTAAAATGAAAAAAATAAAAACCTGCTACTTTATGAGATGAAATATACAAGGAAATTTTGACGACATTTTAACTGCCCACAAGATTCATAACACAGAAGCTGAATAATAAGTTTTGGATTCTTTCACTTCATTAAAAAAAGAGTACTATATATATAATTTTTAAATATTATTTTCTATAATCTGATGCGAAAGAGAAAATGTGACCAGACATTATTTCCAGTTGAGTCAGCAAATGACGCAAACATTATTTTTATCTAACTAATCGAAGCAAAATAATTTGCCAAGAACATGCTGAATATTTCTTAAAATGTTTTTCACATTTTAACTAACTATTATTATGGCTTTCTACGATCCCGTCACCATTTTAAGGTGAAAATTAAAATATCTAGAGTATATGGTAAATAAGGCTTTACTTTTTATTGAATTAAATTTTGTTATTTATGGTGGTGCCTTATTATTACAAGATGAAAAAAATTGCCTCAAAGGGCATGGTGAATATTGTTACAATTGTTGTCCCAGCGATATCTATTGATTGCAATTTTCTCACTTCCATCGAACATTTTATGACGGAAAGTAAGGGGATTCGGAACACTCAGAGAAATATTCTTTTGAATCACAAAAACTTCGCTTCACAAAACTAGAATCACATCTTAAAATTACAGTTCAAGAGGATTTCATTTTGTTTCTAACAGAATGCTCTTGCACATACTTGCTAATCTTGAATCAAAATTATTTCTGTAGTTATCAACAGCGTATATACTAGGCGCATTCGATTTTTCTCTAAGTGGAAAATTATTAAAACAGTTGTTCGGGGCATTTTCGAAGAAGTCGATTTTTATATTCAACTAATCTGAAATGATAATTCAATAATAAGTTTTGGATTATACTTATCGAGAATAATTTTGTATAGTGTAAAAACGTAAAAGATGTGACAAAACATTATTTATAGTAGAGTTAAGAGACGACAAAAACCTCATTTTTCAAACTGAAGTACGCCTCGCGCGTGCGTAATTACGTGGAGTAATTCTCGTTTAGAGATACAATGAGAAACAATTTGCAGAAATTATAATACTGCTCTAGCGATAATTATGTCACTTGCAAAAAATATGTTAGAGCTATTCAAGCGAAGACTTATCTCAAATAATTTTTCCAAGAGGGAATCGTATACCTAAAAGCAAGATAAGTCAAGGGAAACGAACTAAAATTGTAATTTGGATAAGAGTAAGGTAATAGCTCCAGAATTGAACATTCGTTATGCATCAGCAACAAGTAATTCTCCTGTCGTTTCAAAGAATATGTCAGAATCCACCAATAGAACTTGAAAGTTATTACAGAGTACGCAGGAATGCGACAAGTACTTTTTCTACTTAACCTTTGTTCACGTGAATAAGGAATGTGCGAGCTTCTCATTCTGAATGTATAATTTTCTTTTATGTCAGTCAAGCTGAGCAAAGTTTTAAGTAATTACGTCAATAAACCGTTATTAACTTATGAGAGTCGACCTAAAAAGCGTCAATTAGGTAGAGCTTATTTACTTTTAAACGATTTTTTCATCTGTGATTTTAAATTTAAATAAGAACTCTCTGAAAAATATAAGGAAACGTTGATAGAGAATTTTAAATCCGAGATATTAAACTTTGATTAAAAGTGATAACGAGAAAAAATATGCATGCTGCATAAAGTTAAGTGTAAAAATGTCGATATAGCAAAAGAAAAATATACCAGAAATATTACCATGTTTATGACCATTCTAGTTAGTTAATGCTCATGATTATTAGGTGCTCATTTCACTAAAAGAAGAATTAATTTGCACCTATTGCAGTACGTATGCTGTCAAGTTTTTGCCTGTAAAACTTGGTTTGCATGCATCATTCTTTCGAGTTGCTCGTTAAACTTTCTATGGTTTCTTAATTATCTTACACTTTTTATGACATTCTCTTGACTATGATTTTTTCCACAACAATATTTCTAAATGTTTGTTTACCGACTCAAGAAAAGTGGATTATCATAAACTGAAGAAAAAGGTTCAGGCAAATCATCGATAACAAGTAGCGCAATGAGGGTATTTGTATTCTGTAAATATGGATGTAAAAACAGAAGCGTGTGGTGTCACGAAGTTTATGCAGCATCTCATTGTCTCTCGTCGATTTTTTTATTCCTTGTATGTCAAATTCAATACTTCAAGTCAGGAAGAACGCGCTTACACTTGAACAGATGGATGACAGCGGATTCTCAATGCTTTATTCTTAGTCCGTCGACAACGCGCCTCATTATGCATAGAGAATTGTACGCGGCCTGCATAATATGTAAACTTCTCCATTACCGGTCAGAGCAATGTAATGCGCTATGAGGTTCACCGGTTGGCGCGAGAGAACATTTACGATTCGCCTTATTATGAAAAATCTCGTGCGCAGATCTTCCCCGATGCCTACGATCAACTGGAAATTTATTCCTCACTCGCAGACATTTTAGCATAGAAAGAGGCATCTTACTATACGTCTATCGTTTTGCCCACCAAGTGTGGGCTTGTTTAGACAGTATTGAAAACTTCCTATTGCAAAAATCAAATAAAAACTGCACGAAAGAGTCTTAATAAAATTTTAGAATAATGAATTAAGTTTTTTGTATATCTCGTATCAATGTCAGCTTGTGGAATGAGTTTTTTAGAGTCCGTTTTGTAGAGAAATGAGATGCTTACTATCTCAATTATTTCTTTACGATTGCATTAACCTCGGCAGGTTTAATAATCTAGTATGGTCCAGTTTGAAACGATAAAAAAATGCCATGGCAATGTATAGTAAGCCACTGAATATCTCTTTATGCTAATACCGAAAACTTGAACGTTGTACAAGTTGTCATAAAATGTAGTAAACTCTAGGCTCGACAGAAGCTGGCCTACTATATTATTGGTAAGAAGTTTTGGTTGGTTAAATATCCGTAATAATATGACATGAGAGTAGATTACGATACCGTAATAAATGTACTAGCTGCCGAAAGAAGTCATACGTATTTACTGTTGAATGTAGTTTATTTAGTGCTGGTTGCAAATTCATGCAAATTCGCTGAATGAAGACATGAAATACGATTGGAAAACGTGAGAGAAATTTTTTCGTTGATGTAAATAGTAGAAGGAAATTTCACTAAATAAATTGTAAAAGTGAGTTATAAGTATTACATACGATAATTTAATTATACTGCTAATTATTTCCACTCACTTTCTCATTATGTTGATGTTCATGTTTCTGCATCTCTATCTTCATGTATATCTTCATATTGTGATTGTGAATGTAATAGCACATTGCACGAGTACACATTAATTCAAAGGAAAACATTGTAATTTATGATATTGCGTGAGAATCGTGAAACACATACGCCCTCATAATGCAATTTCTTTATTGATAAGTGTACATTTTATCACACATCATTTTCAATTACCGACCGTATTCAAATGTTTATTGACTTTAATTTATTCTGGTTCGTCGTTTTCATGCAGTGTTAATATTCGATGTTTTTCTAGTAATTTTTGAGACGAAAATGAAAACAGTTGACAGGTACTCTTTTGAAAAGGTTGACTTTCGTGTTTAATTAATACCACAATAAAAATATTTGCATGAGGAAATGTAGCTAAGCATTTTTGTTCATAGGTTTCTTGTCACTTCATGATTTTTTTTGTGATAAGTAGCAGAACAATTATTCAGGCTACTTTTGAAAAAAATTTCCTTTCGTGTTTGATATGTAAAATACTTGAATTAAAGGACATGGAATGAAAAATAAAGCAATTTTCAAGCCCCTTTGGACACAAATAGAATTTCGGGTAATTAATGCAAAATTTAAAACTTTGCCCTGAAATACATTGTCATTATTGCTTCGCATTTTTTCACATTCTTTGTTTCTTATCGATTATTATTTTCTGCTATGGAATAAGCAGCTTGAGATGAAAATAAAGTAAATTGTTGGGCCCTCTTAGAAAATTCGATTTTTGTGTTTAAAGTAGAAAAATTTTCATTAAAAGGACATTCTGAATGTTAATTTGTTTCACACTTAAAGAAAATTTATTACAGTTTTTTTTCGCATTCTACGAATATTTTAAGATGAAAATAAAAACAATTGTTCAAGTCCTTCTTGAAAGAAGTCAATTTTTGTGTTGCTTTACAGCAAAATAAAAAAAATTGTCTATAAGAGAATAAATGGACGGTAAATAAGGCTTTATACTTTTTGCACTCAATTTTATAATTGATTATGGATGTATGCCAACTAGTTTGAAGTGAAAATCCAAAAATTGGACCCTTTACAAAAAGAAGATCTTTTTGTTTAATTACAACAATATAAACAAAATTAGCTCGAAGGGCATGTTGAATGTCCATCAAATTTTTATTTCTTGATTTTTGTCACTAATAATGGTTTTCCACTTATATCTACTAACACTTTAAACGAAAATCAAAGAAATTGTTAAAGCCCTTTTTAAAAAAATTGTTTTTTTTTTGTGTTTGACCTGAAAAAATTTGCCTCAAACGACATAATGAATGTTATTTAATTTGTTTTCATATTATTTTCCTTAATTATGGCTGTCTAGTATCCTAAAATTATTTTAGAATAATTATTAAAACCATTGTTTCGGCTTTTTAAGAGTCAATTTTTGTGTTTAATTCATCAATACAGAAGAGGACCATGTGCAGTTTGGGCAACTTTTCCATACTTCATGAATTAAACACCAAAAAGCCTTTCATCAAAGGAAGGCCTCATCGACTATTTTAATTTATGTTTCAGAATTTTCACCAAATACAGACTAACATGATCCATAAAAAAATCTCACTGCAACGCAAATCTAATTTAAACTTAAAACGCCGTGCCCTAAATATATTTTCTTCTCATACAGATCATACTTCCTAAGACAATTGCTAAACCTTCTCAAATAAGATTGTAGTTTCAAATAACGTTTGCCACCATGAACAAAGCTTATTCTTTAAATTGTTAAGACTACAGAACAACAAAGTAATATTTTGAAATGAATTACACAATCTTGAGTCCAACAAAGCGAAATTGTTCAAGACATGTGTGGTCGAAGAAGCAAAGGTGTAGGTCCATTATTGCAGGTGGTCCAGGACTTAGGGTCCAGATGACCCGTCATCGATTATTAGCCAGTTAGAGTGAATCATTCGTCAGTCTGGAAGAGTTGTGGTCATAACAATTTGCGTCCGTCGACTGCATTGTCTTCGCATCGCAGGACAACGCGAAAAGACATTTCTGTCAGTCGTACGGCGATAAGAAGCGATTAAGCGCCTGATTTACACGCCGACAGTCCGTGTCACGTAGGTAAGTACTTGCCACCGTGTAAGTATTCGTCCATACATACACATCATGCAAGCCAAAGCGTATGCGTCGAGAGAACGATTATTTCGTAGGTACTTACACATGAAACGACCAGCTGATTTACGCTTAGCGTCTCAGCACCACCTGCACTAATGGATATTCTTCGCATCCGTGTATGATTACACAAATATATATACATGCTTAAATAAGTATACGTGCGTTTAGTATCGACCAGGTATGCAACGCACATATATGTAGATACTTCACGCAGTACCATCTCCACAATGTCTAGCAAACAGCCATGTTAATTAATTCGACGTTTTTGCACTCGTTAAGTCATCAGTAAAAAGTAATCTATGCACGCGATGCATTTGCTTAAACTTCAAATCTGTTTGCTCAAAGTTTACTTTTCTTGCAAACAAACACTCTTAAGTATCGTCTTTTTTAATCAACTTAGAGTCACTTCATAAATTGAATTGAAATTAAGATGAAGCAAAAACACTTTTGATGGATTAATTTTTCATAGATAGACGTCAAAGAAGAACTGACAAACGTCATGACTTTCCACATATCGGGGTGCTAAGAAAGAGTGCAGATTAAAGTATTAAAACGTGCTGCATATGTTTATTTTAACCCTTCAAGCGACTTTTTCATAAAGTCATAAATCTGCAATGAATTGTGACTTTTTCGATACGTGGATATTTTTCTAATATGATAACATTGTTGTATCCATAGATTTGTTTAGAAATTCACAATCTTGCGGATATATTCTTTTTATGGTAGAAAACGTCTATATGTTATGAAATTATAATAACTATGTTTATTTCGCTGGCATATTTCTTTAAGTAGAAATTTATAACCTATAGGAGAATTATACATACTCATAGGATAAACAATAATTAAAGATATATGTCAAATCCTTTCTAATTATTTCCGAAGTACAATAACTGACCTCACAAATGACGGCTTTGCACACGTGCATTTTCTGAACAAGCACGAATCGATTTATTGATTTGTGACCGAACCAAAACAACGATAAATTAATTGGAACCAATTTTTCACGGATCGCTGCAACAATCATCATTAAGGCTCTCAATACTTAAATCTGCGGGAGAAAAACATACATCTAATAGCTCTGCATTGTCGCTCCGCTATTGTCAATCTGTTAGGGGCTATTGAAGATTATCTTTCAATTTGCATCTTTTGTTCAGGAAGTGGCCGATTCCACACCTTTAATAACGTCTAGTTACCGACAAAGGCTGTTATGCCTGCTTAAACCACCATAATGATAATTTCCCATACACACCTATTTTAATTCAATTTCTGATACCTAATCTTTTCTATATTTAACTTCAAATCCAATAGCAAATCTGATGATTCAATTCGTACAAAAATAAATCGCTTATCAGTGCAGTCTTTGTAATGTTTCACTTAGCAGAATTTGTTTATTTCCTTATTTCTGCACTTTCTTGCCGCAATTTAAAAATTTAAAAATAAGTTTCAGTTTTTCTTCAATAATTGGCATTTACGTAGTGTGATCTACTGACAATTTTTCACATTTTCTATTATTACTTGGGAGAAACCTGACAATATAAAAAAAGATTGTCAACTGATGTACGTAACAATTAACTCGCTGTCGTAGACATTTATTCAATCAAAATTTATGGCTATGTCTCTTAATATTTATTTCACTTGCATAATTTATTAGTTATAACTTAAGGATTATCTCATCGATCATTAAGCTAAAGTTTTTTTCCAGCTTGTTTATAATAAATTGATCTTCGTTTGTGATGCAATGTGTTTTAATATCTGAGCATATGTATGCACAATTAAAAATTATTATCATGCAAAGTGTTTTGAATGGCCAGACTTTCAATTCTCACCTTATCTGTAGAATTTGAATATATAGGCTAATTACTAACATTATCCTTTCCAGAACTCGATATAAACTCCACGATACACTCGCTAGTTAAGATTCGTAAAAACTCGGAGGCTTTACACGCGACTCAGCGTTCCTCATTACAGAGCTAATTACGTACGATTAGCCGCGCAATTACAACGAATACATTACGTGAATCAACCAAATACCTCTCACGCACTTAACCACCATAACTCTCAGCTAATAGCAGAACTTGTACGGAAACATAAAGAAAGGGAACAATTGTGCAATGAGTCTTACGAGAATAAGAATTTACAATTTCAAACCTAAATTCCTTTAGTAAACGCCAATTATACACAAATCTTCTTGTTTCCTTCTATTATTCTTATCGTACAACCAACAAACAACTGGGCAAACATTTTGCAAAAAATTAAAGAAAATCTTTTAGATTTTGCCATAGGATTCACGTGATGGATAATTACAGACTATAAACTCTGACTAAAATGTATCTTCTTTCAAGGCTCAGTGTTTTGCTTATTATTATAATTGAGAGATCATTTACAAATATTTTATCCAGGTCCGTTTAATGACTCTTTAATGACTAAATTGCTTGGGAATCAGAGAATTTACTCGTTATGCTTACAACAATAGTTTGTAGAAAACTGATGATTCCCCACACTTTCGACATCACACCACCTTTTCAAAGTTATAGCTATTATTGTCAGTGGAGCTTTATATTTGGTATTCACTGAGTCGTGTAAGATATTAGCATGGATAAATTTTTCATTTCTCACCTGTGTTTCTGTGAGCGAGAGTGCTTGAGCTAATTGTTTCCTTTCCGCACCAACCACGTAGTGATTCTTTTCAAAGGCATGTTCCAATTTCAGCAGTTGGCTTGGACTAAAAGCTGTTCGTATTCTCTTTGGCTTTCTGAAGGGTTGTAATAGAAATCCTGGAATATCGGGACCTGAAAAGAATTAAAATTTTTAGAGAGCGAATATGGAAAGTTATTTAAAGAAAACATTTGTGAGTAGTTGAAGACGAAATTTGAAAAATCATACCGGTAATTGATGTTTCCTATATATATAATTGTGTAAATTAGTATTTATATTAAATAACTATTTGTAAGTACATATATTTAGACTTTACATTGTGCTTGCATTCTGGCATGTAATAAGGAGTAGGTAAAGGTACGTGCGCAAGCTAATTGAGTATTCCATCAATAGAAGGTCCCTGCCGATCGTCCGATACAACGCGTGCCTGCCGGAAGTCGTTTGAGATACTTACCGGAAGGCCTCAACCGATAGATTATCCCATACAGTCTTTACAAATGTAAACATATGGTAACTAATCTTTGGTGTAAATAATTTTGAAAGCTTCTTCCTAATTGTAAAAATATTTGTATACCAATAATTTACTTATGCTATCTCTAACGAATTAAAGTGATACAATACTGCAGGTTATTGCAATAGGAAATGTGTAAGTCGAAATTTTAGTTTTTCGTAAATCATTCGCTAATAGAGGTACCTTGTGAACAGTTTAAATCAATGCGATAAGGCGAGACACGCGAAAACGATCAATAATATATGTGGTAGTGCTTTTCGTAGCGCAATAACCATCCTGAATGTGTTTGCATTACGGTTCTTGCATGAGAGAATATTATACAAATTCCTAGCATGATTATGAGGCATTCATTTATCGCATTAATGAGAATTGACTCTCGTCTTGACTTTTTAAATCGCGACGAAGCATCATTCATCATGACAGGGTAAGTCCGATCATTGCCGCGCGAGCCTTATCAAAAATCATTTATTAGCGCGCCTATATTGCATTGCATGTCACTTACGATTCGTGATAAGTGCCGCATTACTGCATTGAATTGCGTTCCAATATAACTCCATATAAGCTTTCTATCAGTTAATAATAGTGACGATTAAAAATAATCAAAATGCGTAGCTAAATGAGTTTGATACTTAATTAACTCTTAATTTATTACTACAAATAGTTTGAAATTTTAATTTTGTTTAGATTTCAAAGCACTGTTGTGTACGCTTTTAGTAAACATTAATTAAAAGTTAAGCTTTTGTTTTGAGTAATGAAATGCTCGTAAAAAGTTCTGAAAAACAATTAAATTCCCGGATGTAGCGCAATTAAACAAAGGAGTCGGTTCTTGAAATTGGAAGGGAAGAACGTCCTAAAGATGTCCCACGACGTAACGGCAGATAGTAACTTCAGGACGTTGTGAAATTCACGAATGAAACGTGGCCGACCTCGCCGTATTTTAAATGGACATGTCTCCTGACATGGTTAACGCTCATAACTTATTCCGCCCGGGTACAAGTGGTTTCATAAATACCGAACTTAAAATACCCTTTAACCTACGAAAAATTGCGAACCTTTAACCTACAAAAACGTAAGAAATGCGGAAGAGCAAGAGTGACTTACTATACGCACTTGACGTTTACGAACTGACAAAACGATGTAAATTTAAAAAAATGCTCACCAGCTTGGTAATTCTACATTTACAAAATTAATTTATATTTTTTGGGAGAAACTTTGTTTTGTATATTATAGTGTAGGCAAAGAACGTGAAAGATTTGTAACTTTCTAAGACGTCGATTACCGTCGAAGGAAATAAATAATGTATTAAGTTAATATTCCAGGATCTTGAAAGTGAGTGTTTTCTATTTGTAGTCTTATGTATCATCTAGCATCTAGCCTCTTCCTTACTAGTCGCTGAATAAATATTATAGTTTTCTCATGCTTAGAACGCCCCCAGTGAATTAGAAACCCTCCTCCGTGAAATTGTATTTTCACGGCTGGACGGATGCATTCCTCCTCTTCGCTCTAAAGGATGCTATCGTTATTATATGGTCTAATGCAACAATTGATGCACGAGTACAGCGAATCATTATATAAAGGCACCTGTAAGTATTATGAATCACGACTCGATGCCGGTAATGGCGCCACAAAAGCAACACATAAAAATTGTGCATATAGCGCTCAATTAGATACAGTAATTTAAAAAAAAATCGAATATTTATTTTATTTAGTTGCAATATACAATATGAAATATTGCAAGTATGATTAAGGACTGCGATAAAAATTATTCATAATGTTTGCTTTCTTTATTAAGATTCTATCCAATACGACATTTTTTCAGGCGAATAAAGCACTCAGGAGGTACTTTTCAAAGACGAAAAAATAATAAATATTTTAATTCTTTCAAATTAAATTAAAAATATGTTTTACTATACTCACTCTTAAGTATAAGAGATTATTTATGCTGGGAGAATACAAATTTGAATGTATGTTAAATTTTGTCTTTTGTTAAGCTTTTTGGACTTTTTTTAAATAAAATTTTTCTAATTTCAAAATATCGTTTAAGATATAGATATCAAAATACAAATTTTAACATTATTTTTGGGAACTCGAGAGAAGACGGACTGAATAAGCCTAATTTGAAAGTATGTTACCAATTATATTCAAGAGGATATTTCATCAAAGATGCAAATTATGCTGCTGTATACGCAATTATGCATAATTTCAAAAATAATAGTCATTTTTTATGTTGATGGACTCATTATTTTAAATATAAAATTCAGCAGGGTATTTTGCATAAAATGAAGTGAAATTTCGCAACAAACTTCGGCGTTTACAAACATTTATAAAAATAGAATGAAAATTTTATATATTGTTTTATACATTATTGTTAAATTCCTTTAAAAGTTGATTGTTTCGATTCAAAATTTTATTATGATCAATCATAATAATGAAAGAAATTTGATTTGCTTGCAAAATATAATTGCCGATAACTCATCTGGCCCCGATCGGGCTGGCATGATCTGGCCCGGGTAGGGCTAATTTCATGGCCCAGAGTCGTGCCATACTGGGTTACCCGTTTTGCAACGCCGCCTAGTACATGTTAAGGGAAACGCTGAGTTTTGTATCAGAGTGGTACTGTTTTTTACTTTATTGACACGTGCATTGCAGTGTAAACTTTTGATGTTTAATACATATTAATTAGGTTTGATAAAATTATTTCAAAGGGTAAAATAAGCACATTTCGGATTCGGAAGCACCGTACCATAGCCGGATTGCCATATACACGTGACGTGTTGAGTGAAAGTAAGTAAATCAGTAAAACTTAACCTCAAAATGGAAATTACATAATATAATTCAAATTGAATTTAAATACTATTTAAGCTCTATACTAAAACTAAAATTTCATTGTATTTTTAGACGTAGCTTTCACCAAATTCAAGTCTACAGAGGAGAAAGTGCTTTCCCACATAAGCACAATATTTACCAATGCTATAAGGATTGGGATGGCAATCGCTAACAACGAACAACTTGAAGTATATTATCATAATTTCTAATTAATAAATAATACAGTTTAATTTATCTTGTGTACTATTAATTATTTAGATTTAAAATGCCCCAGAATTGTTAATATAACTCAGTCGGGATCTAATAGGGTATCGACTTGGCACTGACTCGGCACACCGATCAGGCTGACAAGTCCGGTCCAGACTGGGCCGTGCGTTTCATCACGGGTCTGATCCGGCCTGGCTTCCCGATCTGGGCCCCATTTGGCCAGATTGGGCCCCGGTCGGGGCCACGGCAAAATTTCTGCGAGCGATTTGGCCTTCTATAAGAAAGACATCCCTTAAGTTTTAGGCTGGCTAAGCCACTTTTGTGACTGAGCGAACTTTTATAATTACACACAAAAATAATTAAGCCTACATGAAACTCACAGGATGTCTTTCTTATAGAAGGACAAATCCAACAAAAAATAAAAGTGTTTTTTATTGTTTAAATAGACTTTTCATAGTTTCAAACAAATCGTCACCACTTTTTTAATCCTGAACCTCCTCTCAAACAGATTTCGAAATAGAATTGTATTTAAAAAAATTCGAAACTGGTGAATTATAATTACTACCTATATTAAGTAATTTCAATATTTGTACGACTAAGAAAAATATTTTTAAAATTTTCAGTGTTGCATAAAAATATTTTTCTTCATTTATTTCTAGACAATAATTCATCTTAACAAAATTTCTTTTATTTAGTCGAAAATATCGTTACGTAATATGTGAACGCTGCCTAATTTAAAATTATTCAATTCTGTACATTTTCAATTTCATATTTAACTGTTAAGATTTACTTTTTTTTAATCAGAGGTGTGCAATCGTTTATTCGAATTTTCAATACTTTAGACTTTAGACACGTTAGTCAAGTCGAATCTTCGAAATTCGATTTCACTTTCGAGTAAGTTGAAAATTAATCTATTTTGGACGAAAATTTAACCAATTACCAATTACTGTAAAACTGTTGTGTCTGCACGTTTGATTCGGCTTGAGATCCCCGCGAGGCAGGACCGGTAAACGGAAAATCTCGCGGATAGGAACTGAATCCGGAACTTGTTCCACCGGCTTTATCGCACAGCGCGGGCGCTGGCAGCCCAACCGGAAACGAGGGTCGGGTTAACTGGATTCCTCAACGTACCTATGACCCTGGCCTGCAGCCTGATTTCACATTTTTGACACTTTCCCCATGCATTTGAATAATTTTCGGCCTAAAAGTACAGCCAGCGCCATCCTCGGCCGTACTCAACATTTCCGTCACTTTCATTTCAGAGTGTCACGAGGCTGATAACATCACATAACATAACCTAAATACAGTATGACAACAAGATTTAAACCTCTAAACTTTCATTGTGTATTTCAAAGTAAATAATAATTACTTTCCATTTTCTTTTTCTCTTAATTAAATAATTAATTATAAGTGATTACCTATTGGATTGCCGTTATAACACAATAATGAAAAGAACAAGAAACTCAGAGAGGAAAAGAAACTTAGTTTCAATTCCTAAAGTCAGTGTAAATAAAGAATGTGATTCTAATCCTAAAGAGAAACTTCTTCCGAATACAAAATCACAGGTTTATAAAAATATATTGTTATTATCAGTACATCCAAAAGAAATTTTTTCTTACAGTCACATTGTTTTTTTTATTTTATTTTTTTTTTTTTTTTTATTTTTTAGAAATCGCAAGATGAAAATTTGCCGGCTCTTGATGAAAAGAATCTGAGTTACAAAAGGATGGAAACTAACAGAAAATCGAGTTTGCCTGCCGAAAAGGAATTAAATTTTAAGAAGCTTAGTAAGTACATAATATTTATGCCGGCAAAATTAAAAACGTTTTCAGATACGATTTTCTTTTAGAACGAGAAATAGTAGCAGCTGGTTCTGAAACACACGAAAAGAATAAAGCTAATAATTTGAAAGCAAACGTGGAAATGATGAAAGAGGAATTAAAACAACTGGAAGATCCGCCATTAACGAAATGGGAAATCAATTTAATGTCAGCTAGACTTCCATATTCTTTTTTCGATACCCCTTGCGAACAATTGGCGCAAAATCTTCTTGGTAATTTCCATTTATTTAAACTTTAAGATCCAAATGTTTTTTCCCACTAACAGGGTATCTAGTAGGGTGGCCCTTATTTTTAACTTTTCGAATTCCTTTGCACTCATCCCCAAGTTTTGTTCGAATCCCCCCCCCCCCCCAAATGACCAAAACGGTTAATATTTAGGGGTGGTGCACAGTGGGAAAAATCACCTTTTTTGGACGAAAACCGGATGCTTTTTTTTAGAGATTGGCCATAAGTCTTCCAGATGTGACGAGTGACTTCAAATCTTTCACTCTGACTAAAGTAAAAAATGTTATAACAGCAAAGTTTAAACTTTGTTTTTTGTCTAACTTTTCAGTGATACCATTTCTTTTAAGATGTTCAAATATATTTTTTTTCTGAATTAAAAGGGTGTCCAGCGACCTTGAAAACCTTGAAAACCTGAAATTTTTTTTTGAACCTTGAAAACCTGGAAATCTCCTTGAATTTTTCACGAGAACCTTGAATTAAATTTTTTTTTTGAGATGCGAAAAGTAATTTAAATCTTTTAGTCTATTATGAAAGGAACATGTCGTTTAGAAGAAATCTTGCAACTGAAAAGTTTTTTATTTATCAAGATATAATTTATCTTTTACTCATTACGGAATAAATAAAGAGATTTCTAGGCATTTTTTTGTGGACTCTACCAATTACTTAATCGATTGTAGTGCACAGAATTTAATATTATGAATAATTCTATGAGTTTTTAATTTCGTCTCGGCTAATATAGAATTTTAAAGTATACATTTTTTTGTGATATTCAACTTAAAAATTATAAAAATTATTAGTTAAAAAGAATTAGAATAAGCCATGGCCATATAACGGATTTTTCAAGGGTTTCACCACTGGGTTTTTGAGTGTACACCAGATTACAAAACATTACTAAAGATTTCAAATGGTTTCAAAACACTTCAAAAATTTTAAAATACTTGAAAGGATTTCGTACATTTTACAAAGATTTCAAAGATTTAGTAAAGGCGTGTACACCAGATTTTTAATATTTCACAACAATTTCACAAAGCTTGTAAAACTTTCAAACGATTTAAAGGATTTCAAAGATTTGAAACGATTTCAAAAGGTTTCAAAACATTTTAGAAGATTTGAAAAGATTTCACTAAGATTTCAAATAATTCAATGATTTTAACAAATGAAAAAGATTTCACAAACAAAGATTCAAGAACAATGTCACAAATATTTCAAAACAATATTTCGAATATTTCATAAAGATTAGAAGAATTTCAAAGATTTGAAAAAGGCATGTGCACCAGATTTCAAAGATTTCGAACATTTCCAACGATTTTAAAGATTTTGTAAAGTATAGTAAACCATGTTTCTAAGATTTTACACAGATTAAATAAATTTTAATGATTTCAAATTAAGACAAAAGATTTCACAAATATTTCAAAGATGTTAAACTATTTCAAAAGGTTTCAATAAATTTGAGAAGATTTCAATGATTTCATATCAACATAAAAGATTTCACAAACAGAGATTAAATAAAGCTTTCACAAATATTTCTAAGATTTCATACAAATTTCAAAAGATTTCAAAAAATTTCACAAATATTTCAAAGATTTCAAGGATTTCAAATATTTTACAATTTAAAAAGATTCCCATTGATTTCTTAGAAATTTCAAGATTTCACAAAGATTTTTAGTACTTGAAGAGATTTCAACGAATTCCCAAAGATTTCAAGGATAACAATAAGAATAACAAATGCTTATTTCATTATTTGATGTAAAAAAAGGAGACATGGAAAAACTTGACTTCTTGACCTGGAAAACCTGGAAAATACCTTGAATTTCGTTCCTCAGAATCGCTGGACACCCTGTTTTAGTAGAAAAACTCATATAATCACGATTATAATGCGTATTTCAAGCCTGTAAGCGAGTCACTTTTTCATTTGTAGTAACATTTACAGTTCAATACTTTTAGATGGAATAATAAAAAGTGGTTTGATTTAAAATTCAAATTTCTCAAACTTGTATAATTTGGAAGTTAAGCCTTAATGGTTAAAGAATTTTTAATTCATATAGTTCAAAATTAAATAATTTTATATCTTAACTTTATATAGTGCTCTAAATTCAACAATTATTATTAATTGAGATCTAGAAGCTTTAACCTCGGATTTAACAAATTTATTTCAAATTGAAAACTTTAATAGATAAAATTTTCGTAATTTAAATCCTTTTAAATTCAATAATTTCCAATTCAAATATTGAAAATTGGACAGTTTCAATTTAAAACCTTTAATAGTTGAGCAGTTTCAGGTACGAATCCTTCAATATTGAAAAAATTAAAATGTCAAGATTTTGTAATTGAACACCTGAAGATTCTACAAATTTATTTAAAATTAAGTCTGAATAGTTGCCGAGAAGTATACGACATCTGCAATCAGTGTACAAACTTCATTGCAATCGGTGTAAACCAAATTTTGAAGTTACGTACCCCTCGATAATTGCACAATTTTTAGTTTGAATTAAAGAAAAAATAAAATATTTGAATTCAAAACATTGATTAATTTAAAAAAAGTTCATTAGTTGAATAATTAAATTGAAAAAGTTCAACATTAAATAACTTCATATTGAAAGACCTAATAGTTTAACCATTTCCAGTATTTCTTTTTCAATCGGCCGAACTTCGATCGTCCGAAATGTAAAATTATTCAAATTTGATTGCATTAATTTTGAATAAACTCGGTTTGAAATTGTTTAATTTTAAATTTCAAATGGGACCGGGAAAATGACCGGTAATTATTGTCTCAGATGCATCGCCACTCTGTGAATAATCTCGGGAACTTCTCTAGAATAATTTTGGTAAATTCTACATTTTTTAAAGGTTTCACTCAGCGAAGGCTCCAACGATTCAGATAGTTATGAAGTCAGAGTGACTTCTGGAGATGCTTGCTGGACTTTGCAACGATCTTATGAGAATTTTGTCATGTTCGATAAACAGTTGCATCGTTGCATATTCGATAGAAAATTTTCATCCCTACCCAAACTTCCGGACAATCGGCCTAAAAACAGCTGCGATATTTTGACGGAGTATCTGATTCGCTTCTCGCAACTGAGTCACGAGGGCCTAAACTGTGGGCCTGTTTTGAATTGGCTCCAACTAGACAATAGGGGAAGGAGAATTCTCGTTCCGGAATCCGATTCATGTCCGATTAACACACCGGCTGTTGCTGCGGCCTATGCTGTTAGACCCTACACTGCTCAAGCCCAAGATGAGATTTCTTTTCAGGTAATTTATTCAAATATAATTTGTCTAGATTCTTCTAAAATGTCCTTGAGAATTAAACAGTTCAATAAGAACTTGATACATTTGAAAATCACTTTCATATTACAGACTTGACCATCTTTCCCCTATTCTCCTCTTTTCTCCTTTCCTGAAGAATTCTTCTTTCCCTTGCTTTCAAGAAACTTCCCCTCCTCCCCTTTTTCTCTTTTTTCCCCGCTGAACTGAATTAATGCAACCCAATATGAAAATCCAACAAATTTTGTTTAAAATTTAATTCTTTTTGGTTAAAAAGTCTATTATATTTTTGGTTCTAAATTTATGTCGTTTCATTAAAGGTTGAAGATTCATCTCTTTGTTTGAAAAATAATTTTTTTAAATGAAAATTTAACTGTTTCATTTTTTGTTGAAAATTGATCTTTTTAGTTAAGAATTAAACTATTTGGTTGAAAATGTATTTTTTAGTTAAAAATTCAACTGTTTGGTTAAAAATCCATGTACATATCTTGTCGAAAATTCGCCCTGTTTTGGTATAAAATTAATCTTCTTGGTTAAAATCTCATCTTTCTGTTTGAAAATTCAACTATTTGGTTGAATGTTGAACTTTTTTGTTCTAAATTCATTTTTCTTTTGTTGCCAATAATGATATTTCCTGAATATGTCATTATTCTATTTTTGGTTAAAAATTTATATCTGCAATTGAAAATTTATCTTTTTTAGTAGAAAATTCATATATTTAGTTGAAAGTTGATATTTTTATTCCTCTTTTTTGGTAGAAAATTAATAATTTTGTTTGAAAATTAATTCTTTTTGGTTAAAAATGCTACTTTTTGATTAAAACTAAATTGGTTTTAGTCGAGGATTCAACTATCTTGTTGAAAATTTGTCCTTTTTGGTTGACTCATCATTTGAGTTCAAAATTCTCTACTATTTGGATCTGAATTAAGTTTTTTGTTGAAAATTCAACTGGTTTGTAGAAAATTCGTCTTTTTCACTATTTATTTAAAAATTGAACTATCTGGTAGAAAATTAACTTTTTTGTTGAAAGATCATGTATTTTGCTGTAAAGTAATTTTTTAACAGAAAATGTAACTATTCCGTTTGTGGTTGAAAACTTATATTTTTTAGTTGAAAATTTAACTACATATTGGATTGAAAATTCATGTATTTTGTTGAAAATTCATCTTTTGGTAGAAAATTAATTAGTTAATCACCGTATTTCCCTTGTTTTGAGAGCATTCCGGACAAACACTGATTCATTATTTGTTATAAAAAAAATCTCATAGAAGTACAAATGCTGGTAAAAATGGCGATAAAAATTCCAAAATAATTTCAGGTGGGAGATATGATTTCGGTGATAGACATGCCGCCTTCAGGGGAAAGTACATGGTGGCGTGGAAAGCATGGCTTTGCCGTGGGTTTCTTTCCCGCAGATTGTGTCGCCGTCATCGGCGATAAAGTTCCTCGCCACTTGACCGTCTCAACGACTGTCCGTTCCAAGTTGCCGGTGAAGCCAGTGCTTAGAAAGCATGGAAAACTCATAGCCTTTTTCAGGTCCTTCATTCTCAACCGACCCTCCAGAAGAAGATTGAAACAGTCCGGTATTTTGAAAGAACGAGTATTTGGTTGCGATTTAGGAGAGCATCTTTTAAATTCTGGCCACGAAGGTATCTATCTCTTCCAACTAAAAATATCACTCATAGGTGTTTTGCTCCTGGTTTGCTATTTAATTAAAAAAAAATAAATACAATTTTATTTTGTGTTTCAGTGCCAGCTGTTCTTACTTGCTGTGCTGAGTTCATCGAGACTCATGGATTAGTCGACGGGATTTATCGCTTAAGCGGCGTGACGTCGAATATCCAAAGACTGCGACATGCATTTGACGAAGATCGCGTTCCTGCTCTGCATTCCGATGAAAGTATCCTGCAGGACATTCATTCTGTAGCGTCCCTATTAAAAATGTACTTCAGAGAGTTGCCAAATCCACTTTGTACCTATCAACTTTACTCCACTTTCGTTAGTGCGGTTCAAGCTGGTAGCGATTCTGAAAGACTGAGAAGAATGAGAGATACTGTCAGAAAGTTACCGCCTCCTCATTATAGGTAAATCATTATTAGAATTTACATTTGATAGCCTCAGATCCTGATCAAAATTTTCACGATACTTGTTTTTTGAACCTCCAGGACACTGGAGTTCCTCATGCGGCACTTGGTGAGGGTAGCGGCTCGAGGAAGTGAAACAGGAATGACACCAAGAAATGTAGCGATCGTCTGGGCTCCGAATCTCCTCCGATGCAAAGAACTCGAAGTCGGCGGAGTAGCAGCACTTCAGGGAGTTGGAGTTCAAGCTGTCGTGACAGAATTCCTGATATGTTATGCGGAGCTGATATTCGGTGAAGGTCCGGTAGGCAGGCCTAAATCCTTAGCAATCACGACCTCTGCCCGTTTGCTGAGTTTGGAAGAAGCTAGAAATAGGAATCTACGCTGTGAAGCAGATTACATAGAAGTTGGAGCTGGCCCTGCTGGTTTACCAATTCACTACCACACTGTTATAGATTTGCCACCAAGGAAGCGAAACGGCTCTAAGCGATCACCATCCTTGAATTGGAGGGCCTTATTTGCGAGGGGCGGCTCTGGCGCGAAAGAAAAACCGAGACCAGTCGGTGGTACACCTCCTCAAACGGAAACTTTGCCCAGTTCTGTGAATTCTCTTCGTCGCTTGAGGCCTGTGAAAAGTGCCGATAGTTTGGATGGAGAGGATATCCTTGGTCCTCTTTTGGGACCTCCTCCTTCGAGACCTTGCGGTCATAGTAGATCTGTCTCGCACGATTCCTACTTTGATCACTTGGCAGATGCACCCAATACAGCATCGCCTTTGGATCTTTCAGAGATTCAACTCAATTTTGACTTGGAGGAGAGGGAGATGCGAATGTTCTCGGAAGAGGAGAGTACCGGAATCGCATCGGTGGAAGCCTCGCCTAGAAGGCAAAGGAGTGATGGACCTCAGTCGGTTACTGCCAATGGAGGATCAAAGAGGAAACGATCGAGATTGGAGGAAAGGCTGCATTGCGATGTTGAACTCCGGTTTATTGATAGTCAAAGTCCAGACCAGGTAAAATGATTAATGGTTAATAGAAGAAACCCTACAGTAGATAACGATTTACAGTAGATTCGCGATTGACATAATAGTTTTTCAGCAATGCCAAACTGATCAAGTTTTATTCAAATATTATTTTTAATAAATGTGTAAGAATGAAAATATTTATTTTAGGTATGGAGAACAAATGTTTGCCTCTTCTGTATTCATAATGCTCATTTAAATAAAATTGTCTAGTTGCATTATAACCAAAGTCTAACGTTTTTGGAATAGTATCTACATTTTCCATTAGTTGATAGATGAACTTTTCTGTCTAAATTAACAGCAGTGCGAATAGAATCGACCTTCGTTGAATCCGATACATGGTCACAAATTATGAATCTAAATAAGTATTCTCTTATCCGTACTCAACGACTGTTGTGTGTATAATTAAAATTAGGAGAACTTTTTTTGTTTCTATCGAAATAAAATTGCAAGATATTCCTGTTTCTGAAAATAAATCAAAATTAGTTACGATTCCTAGATTATTAAGACTCAACTAGATATTCGTATTATGGACTCTGCTTATCATAAATTTATTTAAATTCCAGGTAATGGTATCAGCAGATATCCACGGAATGGAAACGCCCTCGCCCCTGACAACTCCTGGTTACTTGCCTCTTTTATCAGAAGATTCAACTCCTCTCACCCCCGCTACTTTACAAGGGACTTCTCTGTCCATCTCGCCTCTGCCAACCAATAGCCCTAGGATAAGTTTTCGAAGTTTTACTTTACCCTTAGATCTCGATAGCGAGCAGACCAGCTCCGAGAAGCTGAATAGAAACAGCGCGTCTTCCGATAAGGTATCCGACACTAGTCACAGATTGTCTATCAACGTAGACAGTCAAACTAATGTTAAGCACTGCGAGAGTATGCAAACTTACGACAGACTTCTAGAAACCTACGATGCCAAGTCTCCCGAGTCTTCCGCGACTCAGCAAATGTTGCACGAATCAAGCAGTATCGTTTCAGAATTTTTCGATCAAGAAATGACACCTTGCGATAGGTTAGTGTCATGTAGCGATCTCTCAGACACCAGCAATTCCGCTTCGCCATCAAGAGATCAATTATCCGACAGACGAAGCTCTTGCCTTGCTGAAGGCAGCAAGATTTTCGACTCTAGGAATGCTTCCGAACAGAAGCCAAATACTGGAGACAGGAGTTCTTCAAATGAAGATGCACTAGTCGGCACTTCAAACGCTCAGGCCCATGACCTAGCAGGTCTGCCCTTGTCATGCCTCACGGATTTGGACTCGCCCATGTCCTGTGAACAGACTTTTGAAGATTTGCCTGATTCCGGTCTGATCTGCGACAGTTCAGACAAAATGTTCACAACCACAGATACACAACCCCTGGCTTCCAATGCCAATGATTCTGATGAGTGGGTCATGGTTGAACGCACCACTGGTTCGATCACCGCGCCAACCAGTGAAGCCAGCAGTCCCAAAGATCCTCTCGAAGGAACCATGAATCCCGCCATCGCCACAGAAGCTCCGCAACTTCGATCGACTTCGGAAAATATTTCGAGAACTTCTTTAGATTTGACGATGGGATCAAACGTAGACACTGACTTATCCTGCATTGGCACAAGTGATTTGACCGCGAGTCCGATTCTGGTTCAGGAATCAAATGAGATGTATGACGAAACCAAAGCGTCGAGTTCTGTTCTGCACGAGCAGAGCGAAGCGGGCAGAATTGCCTCTTTATTTTTGACCTGCTCTCCGCTAAAATTAAGAGTTCAAAAGTTCGAAATAGACCAGAGCGGAAAGCAAGGATCCTATAAAATGGATCAAGTAGCGTGTAAGATGGACCAAGAAGTTTGTAAGATGGAGCAGGAAGCTTGTAAGATAGATCCAAGAAACGAGAAGAGATTCAATCAAAAACCCGAAGTCGAAGAAAAGTTCGAGTTTAAAAACCAGAAACGATCTTCAATCCAAGAGAACTTCCCACAAGTCCCCGAACGCCATAAACCTCCGCTTCTATCGGACGGCGAGAGGAAGAAGGTCTCCCAACTCCAAGAGGCTTTCGAGAAAAATATAGAAAGGTGCCATAGCTTTGGATACAGTCCGCAAAAGCAGCGTAGTCATAATCAGTACCAGTACGGCGTGAAGCATCTAGCAAAACGAAACCAGGTTCAAAATACTCAAATCCACAACAATGAGGTGATGATACCCTCGGAAAATGCAGCTGAGCCTTACGAGCTCGTTCACGCACCAGAGGGAGCTTCAGAAAACGCTTCCTTAAATTCCTCGTGCACCTTCTCCAACGCTTCATCGCCAGTAGATGACTCTGTTGTTTTGAGAGACACGGCAGCTATTCTCCAGGAACTTGCCTTGCAGAGATTGTCTGGAGGCGTTGGAGGAGAACTGCAAGTTACCCCTAGGAGGCGCTACGATTCGGAAGTGACGAAAGATCGAAGGAGTTTCGATTCGGAAATTGGAAGGGAGATTGTGAGAGAAAGAAAAATGAGGCAAGAGTTGGATAATGCTAGGGGAAAATCTGAAGAACTTTCTCCTGGAGTTCAACACTTGCCACCTTGTTTGCGAGCTCGTCACGCGAGAGCAACCAGAGCTGCTCTAAGTCGTTCTCTAGATGAAGGGAAGTTCAATGAAATGACTAGCGAGTCTTCACTCTCGAAAAAGCAAACTTATGACGATTCTCAGCACAGCTCTACCCCAAATGTAGGAACTGAATCGATGCTTTCGACTAGCAATCCTGATAGGATGTATGCTAAAAATCTGGGGGGTTTGGATCTTGGTGATCCGCGGTGCAGGGAGAGGATAGAAAAGTACAAAGAGGAGAGGAGGATGTTCTTGAGGGACAAGTACAGATCTGAAAGTTTTCGGGCGTCCAAAGCTGAGGATGAGGGAGAGCAAGCGTTACTGGCTAGGTTAAAGCAGCGAGCTTCCAGACCCTCCCTTCATTGACCAAGTGATATTAATAAGCTTCATGCTCTCTTTGCTTTAGGAATCTATATTCTACGTACGATTTTTCTTCTATCGTTGATGTTGCGAAGCCTAAGCTTAACCTTTCGTTTCTTGCCCTGATAGCGGAAGAGTCTTTTGATTTCAGGGTTGCTTCAAATTTTGAAAGCTTTAATATTTATATGTTCTTAATTCAAAGTTTGGGTAATTCCCAGCTAATCGAGAGTTTTTAAAGATGTTTCTACAGTTGGAAACTTTTCACGTAATTAGAACTTTATGAAACTTTCAGTGTTGTGAATTAAAATTTTATGAATTTGGAAGCTTTTACATGGTTAAAGTGTGAAATTTGTGCGTTTTCGAATATGCAGCTTCCAAGTTTATAAATTCGTTTATTTTCATCTTAAAATTTTTCGAAAAAAGATTCGAAATTTAGAGGCTTTTAATTGACGAATCTTTTAAATTTAAGACTTTTTAACATTGGATATTTCAGTTTTAGATTTCTTTTAAATTTAAAGGAATATGAAATTCTACAGAAAAAACTGCATGATAGAACTATTAACATTTGAAAATTAGAAATGAAGCATAAATGGTAATGAAGAATTCCTTAAACCGTACAAGCTGTTCCGACTTTTGACTGTCTCTCAGGTTTTTCATAATTTGTAACAACCCTGATTATTATCTTGATTTTGAGATTTAACTTTGTATCAAAATTCTGCGAGATTCGTTTGATGGATTGTGTAGAGAAATTAGGAATGTCCTGTTATGTTGGCAGCGATTAAACTGTTCAAATTAGGATCTTTATAATTGAACAATTGAAATGTGTCTACATTTTTGCAATATAATTGGATAAACATTTTTATATGAAAAAGCTCGGCTAATTTTTAATGAAAAATTGCGCTTTTATATAATAAAAGCCATGAATGTTCTCGAAAGCAGAGCAATAGAGATATTTTCGCATGTTCTCAGAAAATCTGATGATTTCGATTTTAGTTAAGTATAAATAAAAATTAGAGGCGTATTTACAAATCTCAAATATCAAAAGACATAAGTTGAATTTATCATAGTTTGTTAAATCAATATAAATATGAGGGCCTAAAGATCTGAGTTTTCCCACTTGTGTTCTATTTCTGTAAAAAGTATCATTCATCTTCGAAACGTTCCTTCCTCGTCGAATGTGAAAAAGCAAGTCTTTAAAAAAAGATCAAAAATAAAAGTGTGCTTAACTATAACTGTAGTTTTGGTTTAAAACAAGTAAATTTTGTTTGAATAAATTAAATTTGACTAAATAAACTCCATTTTGTTTAAATACTTGTTAGTTCCAAACTTGCATAAAATGATTTTGTCCTTGCAATTTTTCTACCCGTGCGATAAAGTTGTTGAAATTTGTTGATTGTCTACGTTTTTCTAAAATGAAATTGAAAATGGAATATTTTCTGATATTTGGAGTTGCAATATGCATCGGGATCGTTATTATTCTAGTTTTACGTTGATGAATTTACATTGAATCTGCTGAACTCTTATTCTTGAATTGTATTAAATTAGCCTTTTTATATATTATATGCAACATTGTTATTTTCTCATTGTGGACAGGTCCGCAGTGGTATAAATATCTTTTGTACATGCTAGTTTTTACTTAGGTTCGTAAATAATGAGTTAAGTTAATTTATGGATCGGCTAATGTCGATTTGCGATTTCGCTTGAAATCAAGATTACTATTTGACAGAAACTGGACAATGCAAGTAGATTATAGCATCTACTTTAGATTGTAACTCTGTATCTATTTTAAAAATGCAATAACATTGCTTAGCGAGTAATTCTACTTTGCATTATTGTAATATAACACAGGAAATTCAATTTGTCTTTGTCTCGAAAATTGTGTAGTTTAGTGTAGATTTTGAGATTTGTAGATTCCAGACACGTCCGTCGAAAAATTTACCACGTATTTTTACATCAAAGAGTCTATTTATATTTCTAATATAGAGTAACGTAATTAATTTGTTAATTGAAACAATTGGAAAATTTCTGATTCGAATAATATTATTTCTTTAACTTTGGTATTAGCTAAGTTTATTATTTTCTAATTTTCACTCGTGATTTACGAACAAATCTCAATATTTCTTGTGTCTTATTGCACAAGAACAGATGTTAATTTGTACCGAATACGAGATTTCAGAATTGGATTCATTTTTACACAGTAGATACGCAATGATCAGTCATTAAGTGCATATTTATTTTTAATTAATCTCATTAATGGATTGTAGTGACCGCTGTGTTCTGTACCTTTGTCGGCAAACTCAATAGAAAAATCGATGACAATGATATTAATATTATTAATTATGAGTACCGAATCTATTTAGGAGTAATCTCTTCTCTTAAGACCAAACCAAGACTATTGCCATAGTATTTAAGATTTAAGGAGGAAAATAGTAATCTTGCTTTTGCGAATAAAAAAGACCCCACCGTATTGTCACATTGGGACGTATGATTGTCCTTTTTCGCTGTACGACTGTCTTGCACACGTTTTCGTTACTAGAGGATACTGTTCGCCTATTGCATTATTATGATTATATATATATATATATATATATAAATTATTGTATGTAAACAAATATACATATATATATATACGAATTGAAGAAAGAACAGAAAAAATTGTGGGCGTCCGCATAAGAAGGACCCTTATGGCTGGTTCTAGTTTAGAAGATATTCGCGTTTTTCTAAGTCAAGTTGAACCTTTTTATTTTTGGGTTTGAGTGGGAGATGATACTGGGACCTATAGTGAATTAATTGGGACTATACTCATATCCAGATGGTAACCGAAAGTAGGTAAATTTCATGTTCGAAGAAAAAATATAACATGTGTTCTTATGGCACTCGTCATGTTTAAATGCGTTTTTCTCGAAAAACGGTTTTTCGAAGTTTGAACTTCAAAAATGCCTCGGTGACTCGTTTTTCCACTTAGAGCGTTCATTTTGAGCCTAAAATGCCGGGAATTTATCCGGCTGTATGGCCCTATACACAACTCCGTATCGACCATAAGGGCCCTTATGCGAACGCCTACAATTCGTGTTATTCTTTTTAAGCCCTGAAAGTTGTAATTTATAGTTTGAACGAGGTGGTTTAAATTTATCATTTCATGTACACTTGAATTTAGGAATTTAATGTTTATTTATATGAATTTATGCACCATTCTAAGTATTAAAATATTATTTTAATGTGATCTTAAGATTTTAGGATTGTCTACCAACATTGAATTTAAGCGACCAAGTCAAGTTCTGCATTAAATGTTTTGCTTTTTGTGGGTGAAAAAAAATCGAAAAAGTTTGAAGGTGTAGTCCTATGTGGGCAGAGTAAACGTCGGCGAAAGCAGAAACTCATGAGAGTGAAAGAGACCGTAATATCTATTTGTCTCTTTCACTCTCATGAGTTTCTGCTTTACGTCGACGTTTTCTGCCCACATGGGACTGCACCTTGATCCTTCGTTCATTTAAGCTGAAAAACTTCAAAGACTTGAAATTTCGAATTTGACAACATTTTCCGAATTTGTTAATGTTTTTTATCCTTCGTTACATTCTCATTATTTATGATTCAGGGATTATTAGAATCGTCTGAAATTTCCCATCTTAGTTTTTCCACGGATCTCCACGTTTTGAGACCCCTTAAAGCCGAAAATCAAGATCTGGCTATGGCGTCTGTCTGTCTGTCCGTCCGTAAACACGGCAACTCTCGAAAAAATGGACGGGTCAAATCGAGCTTTGGCACACTTTTTCTGGAAAAGTTTAAGAGAAGAATGGAAGCTCTTCAAAATACCTACAATTTTCCTCCTAACCGTTTTTTGATAGGACTTGTCTTTTTGGTTTTATGTATAGAAAATTATTATTTTAAGCCAAACGACAACAAATACGTAAAAAAGTTTAATAGAAGAGTTGTAGATTTTTAGAAGACCTACAAGTTTTTACTTAACCATTTTTTGATAGAACTTGATATTTTGGTTTTATTGATTGAAAACGCCAAACGACGCGAGATACGGGAAAATATCGTAAAAAGGAATAATGTGTTCTAAAAAGTTATATAAAATTTCTTATTAATTTTTAGGCACTTTTGAAGAAATGTTTGAGGAATAATTTCCACCCAATAATTGTTAATTTTTCGATTGTGTCCTGGAAGTGCCAAACAAATGAAAAATAACAGTTTTGTGTAAAATTCATGCTGAAGAAGAGATTTTTTACATTTTCTTTACATTAATTATTACTGTTCGATAAAAGACATTTTTGCCAATATTTTTAACTAATTTAAATTTTTTCAATAATGATTATTGATTTAAAAATTGTATTTTTCCTGCAAATCCTGAAAAGATAGTATTTTCTTGGATTATAATTTCCATTTGTTTAAATTAGTTTTCTTCCCTAGAAAATCATAAAAGCTTAGTATTTTATGCAATGAATGACACACTTCATGAATTTTAGGAGTAATATTGTTTGCTTAAGACATTTTACAATTGTTTGAAGCATTAGTCAATAATCATTCACTTTTGTCTTTTCATGGGAAAGGTGGGAAAAATTATAGTTTTTCGAATCTCTTACTGCTTATTATTAGGTATTTTTTCCTTTTAGAAGATACTCCTCAATTGTTTAAACAATTATTATTTGCTTAAACAATTTTCTCAGTAAATTATGAATAGGTAGCTTTTTATTGTGAGACTAATGATGAGGCAGTTATTTTGCGTGAAGGCAATACATTGCATGATTATTGATTGTTTTTACAATTATAAGAAAAAAAAGAAGCGTATAACAGAAAGTTGAACATCGCAGGCCTTAGCGATGAGGAACAAAAGACTTGAAAATGATTACAGGCACAAAAAGAGGAATGTAAAACTACGAATGAAGGAAATTAAAGATCAAATCAAAACAGAAGAAGAGAAGAAAATGTAAAACGATTTTGAAGGAAGCAAGAAACTATTTTATAAATGGGCGTTGAGCAATATGAAGGGAGGTAAAAGTACAGAGTTAGTCAGCATGAGAAATAGCAAGGGTGAAATACTATATGATACACACAGGATACTAGACGCATTGAAAGATTCTTGTAAGGAATTATTGGGAGATGAAGGTATAGGGCACCACAACTGCGATATAGAACACGATGCATTAGAAAACTCAATTGAGAGAGTCTGTGCCTTTGAGGTTAGGGATATAATTAAGAACTTACAAAATGGTAAGGCTGCTGGTGTAGACAGTATTAACGCTGAAATGCTTAAATACGGTGGCGATTACATACATCACAGGTTGTGCGAATTGATAAATTTATGTATCGTAATATACAATGAAAGTGAGATAAAAGCAACTGCAATAATTACAGAGGTATCAGATTGTTGAGTACCGTAAGTAAAATACACTGGGTACCGATTTACCGGGCGTTTCGGGGGTACACTTAATGGCCTTCACGGTAAATCGGGATTCTCCAAACTGTTCTTCTCCTTCTTGCTCGTGACTTCTTACAGTGCCGAACCGTAAACTGCGCAACACCGCTAACCTTGAATGTGCCTTTTTCGCCCCCTTCGACCACCTTATCCGGTATATCAGGTTCCGGTAAAGCGGGATCCGAGTTTATATTGAAAAATACTTACTCGTACGGTAATCAAAAGAACAGAAGAAAAGATATGGGGAGTCTAATGTGGATTTATGCCAGGAAGATCATGTACGGATCAGATATTTAGCTTTAAGACAGACAGATCACAGAAATAAGTTTAAGAGTAAAGAAAAAAGTTTGTTGTGCATTTGTTGACCTGGAAAAGGCATTTGGCAAGGTGGACAGAAGTAAACTTTGGGAAGTCCTGAAACAGTACAGAGTCGATGGATGGCGCCTACAAGCAATAAAAACAATATATGCTGGTAGCAAAGCGAGTGTAAGGGTAAATGAGAATCTGAGTGACTGGTTCGATATTATACAAGGTGTTAAGCAAGGATGCGTTATGTCCTCATGGCTATTTATTATTTTCATGGAAAAGTGTATAAGAATGGCCCTCTTCGACGAAGAAGGTGTGGATATCGGGACAGTGAGGGTACGTGGGTTAGCATTCGCAGGTAATAAGGTTGTTACGGCAGAGTCAATCGAAGAATTGCAAACTATATTGAGCAACCTGAATACAAGCATGAAGAACATGGGCCTCAAAATTATCTCAAATAAAACAAAAATTGGTAGTCTATTCACAAATAACGGAAAGGTAGATGGAGAGTTAAATAGGCATATAAACGAGGGTAATAAGGTTACCCAGAGGCAGACATAGGAAAGAATGGTTAGAATATGTGAATGAGACCCTAATTCGAAGAGACATAAGAAACCATAGAAACACAAGAGCTTGCATGAGAAAATGCATTTGCGTAAAGAAAGCGAGAGAGGTGTGCCAAGACAGGAAAGTGTGGCGAAAAATAGTTTATAAGAAATTCATAAAGAAGAGTGTCAGTGGAGTGAATGAGGCCTGAAACAAAGGACCTTGGATACTAATGGGCCCGAGTGGGGGCTTTACATAATGAGTTTGGGAGGGTCTTCACTTGGGGTGATCGCTAGAGAGATTGATGAGAAACCTGGGTCGGAGCAGTGATGCGGAACGAACGTGTTTTTAAAATAAACAACACGGGAATTCTGGATCAATCTAAAATTTTATACCCACTCTCCCACAATACTCCCTTCCTCACCGAGGGAGTCACGCATACCCCGAAAGGGATATGGCTTAATGGTATAATAAACAATTGTAAAATGTGTTAAAAAATGTTACTCTTATCATTAAGATATAAAAGTTTGATTAATTCTAATAAATTCTAACTTTTCATAATTTGGTAGAAAGAGAAAAATTAAACAAAATATAAATTGTTGAAACAATTGAAAAATTTCTACAACAAAAAATATTATTCTCTTAATATTCACTTATTACTGTGTTATGTAAGGGAGAGTCTGGTAGTATACCGACCACCCAAACCTTTTTATTAATAATCTAGCCGTTATCAATGGAAATAGCAATATAAAAGGTTAATTATAATTTTCGTGCTTTTATTGAAAATTCTAAAGCAGATATTCAAAGAATAATTATATATGACGGAAAAAAATCAACTTACTTGACGTCCAAAAAGGGTTATTTTAAAAAGATTGTCATTATATATCAACGGGAACTCTACTTTTTAAATTAATTAAGACTTCAAAATTTTATACACTCGAAAAAAAATACTCACTAAAATTAAAAAACCATTAGAGATTACTGTGTTTACAAAAAAGTTGATTCATTATTTGTTCTTAACAGAAACAAATGTAACATGAAAAAAACTGTCCAGGGGTACGCGACACGAAATGGCTGAGTCTACCCGAATGTGATATGTTACAAAACAACTGCAATGAATAAGAAAAATGCGTGAAATTATGAAACCAAATTTAACGGTGATATAGTTCGAGACTAAATTTATGTATCCCAATCAAAATCAATCTAATGTTCTTTGTAGTATTTTAATATTTGATAATAAGACTGGTCCATATTTTACAAAATGTACTTGTTTTCTAGAGACGAAATATTTATTAGATCGGTTTTTCTTTTAAGCTCAAGATCTTTAAAGAGATATGAGTATATATATATAATTAAAAACTAAAGGTTAACAACCACCGCAGGGTCCCACTGGGAGCAACTGTCATCTAAAAAATAACATCTCACTTTTTAATATCTACAGATACTAACTTTGAACATCTAGATTGCTGTTCTATAGTTAAACATAAAATATCTTAAACCTGAACATCTAGATGTTACGTTTAAACATCCATTTCTCTCCGTGTGTAGGCTGAGAAGTATGTGTGTTACATAAATAAGTAGTTTCATAGTTTTTTGTGTGTAGCATTAAATATCGGTTGATAGTTTCGAGTAACGGACAACAGGATGTACGAGATGATTGATAGTTTGAGTTCCCCGCCTATGGGGAAGAACACATTATGGGCGTAATTCGATAAGATCATTTCTCTTTCAGCAGTTCGTCAACAGTCATTACCACATCGGCTTAGGACGCAATTCACTGAATGTGAGAACTTCCACCTCCCATCGTTTGCCACACATAGTGTACTCTAATATAGGGGGCATTCCATTTCATATGAGGACACTGCCCAGAACAAACTTTTTTCGGTTTTCTTCAAACTGCGGTAAAATGTAGTACTATAGGACTTTATTGTGGGTGCAAAGCCATAAGCCACTATATCGCATGGTTACCGAGATATGAGGGCTGTCCGGAAAGTATCCGACCTTGTAGTGTGACAGTAGTAAGAGTTATTTCTGTTCAATGTCAATGATATCTTCTTCAAAGTACTGCCTTTGGAAGCCACGAAATTCCTCCAGCGATCCTCCCATTTTCAGAAGCACTCCTTAAAGTCACCTTTCGGAATAACTAACAGCTACCTCGTCGCATTCTGTTTTATTTCCTCTACATCTTGATTTTTTTTTCCTTTTAGAGAATTCAAGATACTTCTGTTTCGTAAACAGATAGAAATCACTGGGAGCCAGGTCAGGACTGTATTGGGGATGCCGAAGTGTATGGCCGTGTTTCACCAGAAATTGCTGAATAAGCTGCGATAAATGGGCATGTGCGTTGTCGTGGTGCAGGACCCAGTCGCCATTTAAGTGTAGACCATTTTTCAATGAAATTTTATTACGTCAAAACCAAACCAAATAAAATTTGTAACTAACGAATTCGAAAGGAAATTTCACAAACTTTACGACAATGGTAACCATTTCTCCAAAATATGTGTTCTTTCTATAGTTTTTTTAAACTAAATATTTAAATTTCCACAGAAAGTCATTGATCTTGGTGTTGGATCAAAATGATTTGATGTAGAGTGATACGCTTAATTAATATCAATATTATTTTGCAGATACAAATAAACATCAGGCCTCGGACTCACTCCATTATTGACACATTTTTTAACTGTGCAATTATTTTTCTACTATTTTCATAAAAATGAAACTAATGCTACTATTTTCTCAAATTGCTCGCTAATACAACTTCAGGGATTTTAAAGAATTGTATAGGGTTTCAAAGCTTTTAGTGAATTATAAAAGATTTCAAGGGATTTCAGATAATTTCAAAGATTTCAAGAAGTTTCATCAGATTTCAGACGATTTCAAAGTTTTCAAAATTTTTGAAGAAAGTTTAAGAGATTACGAATTTTAAGATAATTTACGGGTTTCAAAGTATTTGAAGGAATTTGTAGGGATTTCACCAGACCCAAGCTAATTTATGGGATCTCCAAGAACTTTAAAGGTTTTAAAAATGTCAATGGGTTTCAATTGATTTGAAAGATTTGAGGATATTTAAAAAGATTTCCAGAATTTTCCAAAATTTCAAGGGTCTTTAGGGAATTTCAACGAATTTTTAGAGAACTTTAGGGAGTAAATGAAAGAGAATGAAATTTGAAGGAACTTCTAGGGATTTCATGAGATTTTATGGTGTCTCAGAGGATTTCAAAGAATAAAACGTTTTTAAAGAATTTTAAAAAGATATTAAAGGTTTCAAGATTTTGTAAGGTATTTCAAAATATTTCTATAGATTTCACAATATACTGGGGTAAAGTAAACTGGGGCTAAGCGGTGCACATGTGGGGGAAAGTGGCGCACCCTTAATTCTGTATTTGAATGGTGACATTCATTCTTCTAGGCTTTGCAAATAAGTTTTACAATTGTTAGCTGCATGCCTTTATATTTTGTACCTATAGATGAAGCAAATCTCGCAATTAGAAATGCAGAATCTTTTGTGCGCCTCTTTCCCCTACATGTGCCGCTTGGCCTCAGTTTATTTCGAAGAATTACATGAGATTACAAAAATTTCCCTAGGATTATAGAATTTATGTTTTAAAGTTTCAGAATATTGAAAAAATTTCGAAGATTGCAAGGATCTTTTTTAATTAAAATTTTTGTTATTTAGAATATTTTAATGCATTTTACAATATTTGATGGATTTGATAGGATTTCACAATAAAATAAAAGGTTCCATAATATTACAAGAAATTTCTATAGATTTCAAGGGGTTAAGAAAATTCGACAGTTTTTCATAGATTTCCGAAGATTTCAGCAGAATTTAAGGGGTTTTAATAGATTTTAGTGGATTCAAACGGATTAAAAAAATGTGACAAATTTCAAGGATTGCAAAATTTTGAAGATTAAAATCGTTTCAATTTTTTAAAATATTTGGAAATACCCTGAAATATTTGGAAAGATTTCAGAGAATTTAATATTTCCAAAATGTCCAAATATTTTAAAGTATGTTAAAGAAATTTCAACCGATTTCACTAGGTTTTATAATACTTCGGAGAATTTTAGTAATTTGAAAGGATTTTGAAGCTTCTTGAAAAGGTATTTAAACAAATATATTTGAAGGTATTTTAAGAATTTTCATAAGATTTTATCCAATTTTACGGAATTTCAAGAAATTTTTTATTTTAATGAAATTTTGAAGAAACGAGGTACAAAAGTTGAGGGAGTTCAAAGATTTGAAGAGATTTTTAAATATTCCAAGGAATTTTAGTAGATTTCAATGGATTTTAACTATTTGAGGGCATTTTAAAAGATTGCAATACATTCTCAGGAGCTATTCTATATTTCAAGGGATTTCGAACGATTTCAAAGTATTGGGAATATCTTAGGGTATTTCAAAGAATTGCAAGGAAGTTTCAAGAAATTGAACAAATTTCAAAGAATTCGAAGGCATATCATCAGATTTCATTTAACTTCACGGGATTTGAAGAGATTTTTCAATAGTTCAAGGTATTTCCAAAGATTCTTAAGAATTTTAAAGATTTTAGGCTATTTGAAAAGATTCGAATGAATTTCAGAAGATTTCAAAATATTTCAAAAGATTTGAAATTGGGTTTAATGAATTTCATGGGGTTTTATAAGATCTCCGAGGAGTTCAATAATGTTAAAGGATTTTAAAGGCTCTCAAAAAGGTATTTTAATAGATTTTTCAGGATCTCAAAATATTTCATAGAACTTTAAATATTTCAAGAAATTTCGAAAAATATCATCAGATTTCATGAAATTTTACGATATTTCAAGAGATTTTATAATAGTTTAATGAAATTTTAAAGAATGTATTCACAATGATGAAGGGATTTCAAAGATTTAAAGAGATTTTTAACAATTCTAAAGAGCTTTAAAACATTTTAAGGGATTCACAAAGGAATGGAAATATTTTAGGGTATTTAAAGGATTTGGAGAAATATGGTACCACCGCACCGTCGTGAAATTTGTGAAATTTCGTTTCGAATACTTTACATACAAACTTGATTTGGTTTTGACGTGAGGAGTCAACCATAAATCACGTAGCGTATTTTTTCTTAATTTTTTATCCTTCCACTCCACCATGTAGCAATTCAAAAGAATTTTGTTCGACGCCTCCGCCCCCTCCCACCCTCGCCTATGTTACGTAATTTTTCAAAATATTTTCTGTGGACAAATATTCATCTACATCTTCATTTTTCACATCTTTTTTCAATTATTTAGTATTGGTTAGTCATTTTCCTAGATTTTTCGTAAAGCTAACCGTGACCTTAAATAACCTAAGTATTTTAAAGTATGATTGCGATCATAATAAATGCTACTAAAATGTAATATAAGGTGAGATTACACAATATTCTCAAATCTTTCATCAAATCACTCAAGTTAATATTTTCAACAACAATGGAGAAGATAAAAAATTTGTACTTAAGGTTTTAGATATTTTACATTCTGTTTAATCTCTAGTCAAATCTAGAAAAGTAGATCACCTAATCTAAGGGTGTATTTAGTAAATAATGCAATGAACGATAAATTTAGAAAATGTTGAATGATTTTGTGGGTAGCCGTATTTTCAAAAATTGTACAAAAAAACTCTCTTTTTATGGTTATTTTTTTATCGTTAATTTTCAGAAATACCCTGAAATATTTGAACATCTCTTTAAGTCTTTAAACATTTCTTCAAATCTTTGAAATCCTTTGAAATCCCTCAATTCTTGTGAATAAATTGTTTGAAATTTGATTAAAATATTATAAACTCTCTTAGAATCCTGTAAAACTTCATAAAATTTGATGATATTTCTTCAAATACCTGGAAATATTTGAATTAAAAATCCTTTCAAATTACTGAAATCCTTCGAAAGTTTATAAAACCTCGTAAAGTCCGTTGAAATTCCTCGGAATCTTTTCAAATATCGTAAACCTTTAAAATTCCTTATAATTTTTCAAAATACCTTAAAATATTTGAAAATTCCTTCAAATCCCGTCAAGTTAAGTGAAATCGGATGATATGCCTTGAAATATCTTGAAATTTGTTTAATCTCTCAAAACTTCCTTGAAATCTTTTCAAAGAACTTAAAATATTCCCATTACTTTGTATTACTTTGAAAATCTTTCAAATCCCGCAACTCTTGTAAGTTGACTCTTTGAAAGTTCATTACAATAGTATAAAATCTCTTGAAATCCTTTGAAATATTTGGGAATCTTAGAAATCTTCTTAAATTCTTTGGAATCTTTTCTAATATTTCAGGTTATTTCCAAAGATTTTAAAAAGTTTAAAGAATTTAATTGTTAAAATTTTTCAATTTTCGAAATTTGTCAAATCTTTGATATCCTTTCAAATCCACTGGAATTGATCAGAAACCTTCATATTCTGTTGAAATCTTTGGAAATTTCTGAAAAACTCTCGAATTTTCTTAACCCCTTGAAATCTTTAGAAATTCCTTATAATCTTAGGGAACCTCTTGATTTCTTTTGAAATCCTATCAAATCCCTCAAATATTATAAAATGCCTTGAAACCTTGTAAGTACCGTAAAAATTCCTTGAAATCTTCGAAGTATTTTCAATATTCTGAAATATTACGAAATAAATTCTAAATTTTATGTCAAATTCTATAATCCTACTGAATTCTTTGAAATCTCGTGAAATTCCTCGGAATCTTTCAAAATAAACGATATTCTTCAAAATCCTTTCAAATGTTAAATATTTAAAATATTGCGAAATCTATAAAAATATTTTGAAATACCTTACAATATCTTGAAACCTTTAATATCTTTTAAAATTCCTTTAAAAAGGTTTTAATTTTTGAAATCCTCTGAGATACAATAAAATCCCATGAAATCCCTAGAAGTCCCTTGAAATATCATTCCCTTTCATTTACTCCTTGAAGTTCTCTCAAAATTCTTTAAAATTCCCTAAAATTCCTTGAAATTTGAAAAATTCTTGCAATTTCTTAAAATATCCTCAAATCTTTCAAATCCTTCGAAATCCATTGAAATTTTTTAAATCTTTAAAGTTCTTAGAGATCCTATATATTGCTCAGGTCTGGCAAAATCCCTACAAATTCCTTGAAATTCTTTGAAACTCCGGAAATCCTCTGAAATGAGATGCAACTTCTTAAAACCTTTGAAATTCTCTAAAATCCCTCGGAATCTTTTAGAATGCACTAAAAGCTTTGAAATCCTATAAAATTCTTTAGAATCCCTGAAATCAGTTAAAAGCTTTTGAAATCTTTTGAAGTTTCGACTTTTGAGTTGGCAGATATGTTATTTTTGACAATCTACCGCAGAAGTTTAAACTGTAAAATAATTTCGATAATAAATCTGAAAAATTTTAATCAAATTCGTCTCATTCTGCTATAAAACATTTTGGTCCAGCTTCAAGATCAATGATTTCTGTGCGAATTTAAATATAAACTTTAAAAAAAACTATAGAAAAAACACATATTTTGGAGAAATGTTTACCACCGTCGTAAATTTGGTGAAATTTCCTTTCAATTTCGTTAGTGACAAATTTTATTTGGTTTGGTCCTGAGTTAATAAAGTTTCATTAAAAAATGGTCTATAATTAAGTGGCGACTGGGTCCTGCACCACGACAACGCACCTGCCGTTTCATCGCAGCTTATTCAGCATTTTCTGGCGAAACATGGCCGTACACTTCGGCAGCCCCCATACAGTCCTGACCTGGCTATCTGTGATTTCTGGCTGTTTCCCAAACTAAAGTATCCTCTGAAAAGGAAATAATTTCAAGACGTAGAGGAAATAAAGCAGAATGCGACGAAGCAGCTGTTAGATATTCCGAAAGGTGACTTTAACGAGTGACCTGGTATCTCGATAACCATGTTATATGGTGGCTTATTGTTTTGCATCTACAATAAGGTCCTAAAGTACTACAATTTACCGCGGTTTGTAGAAAATTGAAAAATATTTTTTTAGGAGTGCGCTCATATGAAATGGAATGCCCCATACACATAGTGTGCTATAATCATATACAGCTATAATAGCCTATAAACTCTGGAGAGATACGCCCAATTGCCCATGCACTTCAATTATGGATACCACCTGTAGTTTACACACATTATCTATTTATCTCGTCATTTACACATTCACAGAAGCATATTATGTACATGCGTGACATGAAACACCTACTAAAATGGGTGATAATAACACCTATGGGACACTATCATGATATAATCACACCTCGGCGATTATAATTTACTCTTGTCATCGGTGCAATGCGTGTTATGGATTATGTGGCATTATGACACTCACTTTTGAGTAATTAATGATACTTTTCATTAAAATTGTTGCTTAACCACGAATTATTAATTGTCAATTATTATTTATTGAAGTTATTTATTAACTTTAGAGCTTATTCAAATAGATTTTCAATACCCAACTTCGAGGCGGTATCGATTGTACATAAATAAAATCTATTCAAAGTTATGAATTGAATTTTGTGGACCTGTATACACTCTACATAATATAATTTGATCATTAATATTTTTTAAACTACTAGAAAACAAACACGTGTGCTATGAGCGTAATTATTATTATTTTTTGTCTCACGTAATTTCTAAATTGAAATATAAAATTCATATTATTATAATTTTCTAAATTAAAAATCATACATAATATAATACGTAATACATACATAATAAAAAAGAAAAGCAAGAACAATACTTTTAATAATGGCTGAAAATGGATATTTTAACTTTAGAATTATTATATGCAGATAATGTTTTTGTACAATGTATAGATAATCGGGTGGTTGCATTTTATATAACCTTTTAAACATATTGTTTTTTTAATCATCTTTTTCAGGCGAAAAATTTTAACATAACCTAAAACTGTTCCGAAATTGTCAATCTTCTTTCAAATCTGAGCGATTTGCGGTATAAAATGTAAACGAAAATTGTGAATTTGATGACTAGATGATAATTTGAAACATCTGATAATTTTTTGTATTAAAAATATCAAATTTCAACGAAAAACATTAATATGACATAACAACAAACGGTTCCAAATTGTAAATCTTCTTTAAAATATAATGACTTTTATTTAAAATAACCTATTTCTGGTGAAAATTGTTGACATAACCTTAACTTGTTCCAAAGTAAATCTTCTTTGAAAAGTTGTGAATCTTCTTTGAAATAAAATTTGTTCTATTAAAAATACCAATTCACGTCGATAAACACTAATATAATCCAAAATTATTAAAAGATCATAAATCTTGTGCAAACTATAATGATTTTGGTTTGAAAATGCCCATTTTCCACTTAAGTTTTAATGTAACCTTAAATTGTGCAAAATTATAAATCTTTTTTGAAATCGAATGACTTTTTAATAAAAATTTCAATTTGCGACAACAAAACTAACAATGTGAAATTGTTGACGCTGATAAATTTTATTATTTCAAACAAAAATCATAAGATGTTAATCTAATGATTCTTTGTTTAAAAATACAAATTTCAGGTGAAACACACGAACACAACCGAAAGATGTTCAAAAATGGTAAATATTTTTCGAAATCGTACTTTTGTATCAAAATTGCAAGTCTTGCACAAGCTATAATTATTTTTGTTTTAAATACAAATGCTTGATGTAAAACGCCGACATAACCAAAATGATTTTTGTTTCAAAATATTAATTTTTAGTGTAAAACGCGAATATAACCTAAAATTGGTAATATATTTCTATCTTCTTGTAAATATAATTTTAAAAAAAATTAAAAATACCGATTTTCAACGAAAAATACAAACATGATCCAAAACTGTTAAAAGACTCACGAAATTGCAGAAATTATGGTAACTTCTGATTTAAATTACCGAGTTACGGTGTTAAACGATAACATAACCTAAAAAAGGTGAAAGTTGCAAGTTAGAAAAAATTAAATTGCAAAAAATATTTTTTAAATAAATGTTTTTGTAAGTTATAAAAATTTTTAACTATGAATAATGTTTCTTATTTCAAATGATATCATCAGTAATGACGACCTTAATATTAAAACGTTATGGATTGAATAATTTCAAGATCGAATTACTGATTTCAACTATCTGCTTTAAAAATGAATGATTCCAAACTTGATTTGAAACTAAACAGTTTTGAAGTTAGAATTGTGAAATTAAGTGGCTTAAAATCAATAATTATCTTTGAAGAATTTACATTTACCATTTCAAATTATTCGACTTTTATGTCAACATTTCTAAATTCCAAACTTTATAATTTGAAACGAAAGAAGTATTAGAAACTGTATTTTTTAACCTAAAAATGAAAGATTTCAAAATATGGGACTGAAAAATGGACATTTTCAAATAAAAGTCTTTTTACAACATTTTTTATCAACATTTGACTGTCAGTTTTTTTTTACTAATCCATCATCATGAATATTGAATAGATTACTAACCAACTTGGTACTATTTGAATTATTTAAATATATCTAATTCGATGTCAATTTTGACTAATTCTTTTTCGACTCTACAATTTTTCACTAATTTATTAGGTAACAAAACTATTTAGTTACTTTTGCTGTAAATGAAATGACTTCTGACTATTTGAGTTATAGTCTGAAGCCTACATAATCATATGTACAATCTTCTATAAATCATTTTATTATTTTTTTTAGTGTTGCAAAATAAAATTTTTTCGCTATTATGAAATACGTTGCTTTCAAACCCTGTTTTTATATTAACCATTTTAAAAAATCAAATTGGAATAAGAATTTTTTTAATTATTATAAATACAGTCGAACCTGGATTTAGCGCTGGTTTTGTGGCTGACCTTGACCTTAAATCCAGAGACTCGGATCTATTTTGTCTCTCTCCTGTTTCTCTCTCTGGTTTGTCACGCCTGAGTGCACACCGCACATCCCCCCGCAAACGCCTCTCACGTACCCCCACGGCGCGGCGTCAATTCTCGGACAGGCAAAATCCAGGGGAGCTAAATCCAGGTTTCACTGTAAATAATAAAATTCAATTTTTGTTATTGTGTGAGCTTTTTAAAATTCCACTATTTTCTTTCCATATGAGGAGTATAAGGGAACAAAACGTGATAAATACATTTTTTGCAAAAATTGAGATAATTATTGTTTCCGTATGTTTGGAATATTAATAATATCAATATAAAAAAAAAGATTGAAAATAAATATAAATAATAGAATTTTTGCCGCAGATCAATATAAATGAAGTTATTAATAATTTGCACTTTTTTTTAAATTAGTTTTTTTTTTAATCTCGAAAAATGTTGATTTTGGAAAAAATTTTGTTCACAAAAGTTCTAGATCTCGATGAAAACCAAATTTTTTACATTCATGCTTTTTTTCTAAAATTAATATTTTGTTAGAAAAATGACAAAAATGAATTTTCAAATTTTTGGTTACAAAAAAATTACCACCACTAGAATGCGTGGTATTTGGGGGGGGGGCGTTGGAAAAGGGGTTGTTATGAGTGGTGGGAGGGAGTGTGGGCCATTTAAAATGCCCAAGAGTAGCGCGCGTGGTTTTTTTTGGCCGTTGAAAAAGGGGGTCGGCGTCAGTGGATGTGAACAACACCCTCTTCACCCACTCACGCCAAACCCCTTTTCCAATGGAAAAAAAATCTGGAAATTCATTTTTGTCATTTTTTTCAAAAAATATGTGTTTCGACGAGATCTACAACTTTTATGAACAACATTTTTTTCCACAATCAATATTTTTCGTGACCTTTTCGGAAGTATAGACAAATAATAATATAAATTATATATAATATAAGTAAAAATATATATTTTTTTAATATATCAGTATCATGAATGATCAAATTTGAGTGGGTGAAAAAAATGTTTTCCTATCGGTTCCAATGTCTATAAAAAAAAAATATAATAGGTCCTATGTAATATTTCTCTTAAAATATATAATTTTTGAAAAATTAAAAATTTTATTTAAAAAATTGAAAATATAGTAATAACTCATACATTTATCTTCGGATTTCGTATGTAAACTAGAAATTGTAAATTTATATCATTAGAGCATGAATAATCATCGAAATAGGCCTTTACTGAATCAAAAGTGAACAATAAATCCATTTTCATTAGGTTAATAAATTCAAGCCAGTATTAAATTACAGAATTTTTGTTTGCCTTCCATTTATTTATTTTTTATAATAGACCATTTGAAATTTAATTTTGATCAATGGATTTCAAGTTACAATATGTCCTTAAATATTCAGAAATTAACTCAAGTCGATTGATTACATTTTGTTTCGCTTACTCCACATTGAACTGATTGATAAATGTATATTAGGGTGATTAAAGAAACGATTCACCTTTTTGGTCAACAAATTAATAAAAAAAATCACAATCGGATGTGATTGAGAGGTTCCCTATTTGAGTTCTATCTTTTTTTATTGATTTTTGTTTGTTTTTATTTCCTTCAGGTCTTGAAAATGCATTTATTACACTTTTATACATATACGATTATCCTGTTTCACATTGCCATAGTTTTAAATAATTTAATGAAAATTTTAAAACTTATTTTAAAGGGAAATAATCATTCTTTCCTACTTGTTTCAAAATTTTCTACAATAAGTAACTTTTTTTTATTTACTTATTGTATTTCGAAATTGGCACACCGTATGTGAAATTCTTAGCAAAAAATGCGAATAAATACAATAGAATATTTATTTTCTTAAAAAATGAGTTAAAAATTTTCAGTAAATGATGTTCACTGGTGTTGATATAAAAGGGCATAATTCAACATTAGGGTGGTCGAAATATTTCTTATTTAAATTCTCATGCATATCGTTCCAAAATTTTTTCGAATCCACAACAAAAATAAATGTGTTTTTGTTTAAATTAATATTTAGAGGTTCCGCAAGCCCCATGAAGTTTAACACGTATTTTCCATGAGAAAAAAATACGTTTTTGTAAATTTTATTCAGAATCGTCAATATTAGGTGAATCGAGTTGAAATTCAACATTTCTCTTTACAATTAGCATTAGAATACAAATAAATAATTACTTTATAAATATCACCCTCATAAGTCTGTTTTCTGGGGTTCCAAAAAAACGGCTTATGTGAAAAATTGGGTTTTGCTGGTTTTTGGCGCTAATTATGATTTTTGCGGGTTTTTAATAGCTGGGTATTTAAATAAATTGTTTAAACTATTTATAATTGTTTATAGAATTTTTCTCTTAGAATAGAATTAGAAAGTCATGTTTTTTCTAAGTTTTCAACTTATTTTCAATTTTTCAGTTAGAGCGAGGCAAGAATGAATGCAATTTAACAAAAATAGTTCTTTAAACAAATTATTATTGTTTATAACTATCTTCTCCTATATTAATCCTAGATATTTTGCGTTTTTTCTGAAATTTTCAGCTTTTATTTGACTTTTTAGTTAGGAACAAGTAATAAATATTAATATTAATTTAAAAAAGGCTCTCAGTAACTACTTCATGGTAAATTTACATTTAATAAGATCCACATGGAAAATTTGAAACATATTTCAATTATCTGTTTTATTCCAGAAAAATATATTTATAAAACAGAAACAGATTGGTTAAAATATTATTTTCTCTGATGTTTAATTAATATTCGTTCATAACTAGAAATCCAAAACAAAATCAAAAATTCCAAAAAAATCAAAACTATTAGGAATTATCTAAGAGAAGATAGTTATAAACAATAATCAATTTTTTAAACAATTATTTTAGTTAACTTGCATTAATTATTACCTCACTAAATAAGAAGTAGACAAAAAGTAGAAAATTTCAGAACAATCTGCAATTTTCTAACATTATTCAAAGAGAATATTATTAAAAATAATAATAAATTATTAACACAACTATGTTTGTTAATTCGAATTAATTATTACCTCTTTAATTGAAAAGTAGACAAAAAGTGGAAGATTGTAGAAATAACTTTTGTAACTCTATTCTAAGATAACATTTCTAAAAAACATAATAAATTCTTTAAATAATTTATGTTTCAACTCGATTCACCTAATATTGACAAATCAGAATAAAATTTAAAAAAACGTATTTTTTTATTATGGGGAATACGTGTTAAACTTCATGGGGCTTGCATTTTTGGGCCACCCTATAAGTTACATGTATAAAAATTTAAAACATGCAATTTCAAGACATTGAGAAAATAAAAACAACAAAAAATCAATAAAAAAAAACTCAAGTAGGGTCACTGTCTGGTATAATGGAATTTTCCGCAATGATAGTTCAGATTCAAAAATAATTTTATAATAATAATAATAAATAAATGTAATTAATGGGTTAAATTTTTTTAAACAATGTTAAGAAGTTAAAATGAAAATAAAAAATGACCAGTCTGAATGATTCGATTTGGATGCGACTCGCGAAATGTGAGGCATTTCCGCCTTGAGATCGCTTTCCCTTTCGATGTCGCTGTAGTGGTTCGAACTTCGAAGTAAATCAACTCGATTTCTCGACTCGAACAAGTGGAGACTTCCTTGCAATCTTGGAAAAATCACCCACCCCTTTAATCGAAAGTGAAGATGTCAAACTCGCTTTTCAACGCACACATACAAACCTAGAGTACTTTCTATACAATACCAACTAAGAACTTTCCCAACGCCAGTAATCCTTTTGTTTGTGTCGAAATCTATCTCGCTAGTCCCGTCAAGATTTTATTGCTAAGCGAGTACGTAAAAACAATCGCCGAAAATCGAATCAGGTGCCTTCTTTTTTTTGGGGGGGGGAGGGATGGGAATTGTCTCTCTCCTCCGGGTAAACCCAGGACTCAGATTGTCAAAAAATAAATTTTATTTTCTTAGCTGAAGATAATTTATTGTAATTATCATGTATGAGAAGAAAAAGTTCGAAATAGAGAATTCTCGAAATTTGAAATCGTTGAAATATAAAAATTTCGCCTTGGAAAATTCTCGAATAATCAAATTTCCGAGAAATTTACAATATTAGTGAATTTAAAAATTCCCGAATAATAAAACTGCCCACAGTTTATAATATTAACGATTTTAAAAATTCCTGGGAATAATAAAATTTCCGACAGAAAATTGCCGAATTATAAAATATCCTATGTATATCGCTCAATTATCGAGTCTAGAAAATGATCGAATTTAAACAATTAAAAGAAAAATGTATTTTAATCAATCATATTTATTCATTAAAAGTACAATAATGAAATATTTTAATCAAAACAATTTTTTCAAATATTCAATGAACAATACAAGAAGATTTTTATTAAAAGAGCAATATTTAAAAAAAAACTACTTTGCGCATTTAAAAAAAAACTTGCCTTAAGAAATATTTATTTTTAATTAGTGTTATTTTTCATTTACACTATAATTTGAAAGAAATACATTAAACAAACAAAATTTCTTTGATGAAAATATTTCATCATTGTATTTATAACAGATAAGTAATATTGATTAAATTCTTTTTTAATTGTTAAAATTGGGGTATTTTCTAGTGTCAGGAATTTGACTGTACGGATATTTTATAATTCGGCAATTTTCTGTTGAAAATTGTATTTTTCGAAAATTTAAAAATTCGCTAATATTTTGTAAACTCTCTCGGGAATTTTATTTTTTGAGATTTTTCAGTCGGTCCATATTATTGATATTAATATGTATTATTTAAAAAAACACTGTAAAGTAAATAGTATGAAAAATTGCAAACTGCCCTGACGAAAAAATATTGTAGGAAAATCAGTATGGGTCTATAATGATTTACCTATATTGAATTTCCCACAATTTTTTTCACGATTCTAGAAAAATCATTAAGGAAAATCATTATAAAAAAGTCAGCAGAGAAATAAATAATATTAAAATATTACAAGAAGTGATGCAAAAAATAGAGAAACCATATAGGAACGATTGATTTATTTACTTAAGGCAACATTTCAAATTTTTACAAGGGATTTCTACCGATGTCAATAAATTTTATGGTCTATGAAGGAACTTACAAAATTGTAAAGTATTTTAAATATAAAATATAAACTTCGAAAATGAAAAGGGATTCCAAAGAATTTGGTTAGATTTCCATAGATTTTAATCTCTATTTCAAGATATTTCTAGAGAACTTTAAAAGATAAATTAAATTTCAAGGGATTTTTAGAGATTACAAAAATTTCTAGGGATTTGAACGGTTTGTTTTAAGTACATAAATATAAATAAGTTTAATTTAATTTATATTCAAAGCATTTCGAATGATTTTTTACGATTATATATTTATATATTTTAAAAGATTCCAAAGTATTTCAAGAGATTTAAAAATTTTTAAGAAATGTAAAATAATTTTCTATCATTTCCAAAGATTTCAAGGGATTTTAAGGAATTTTACAATATTTGAGGGATTTTTTAGGACCTCAAATTATTTCAAAGGATTTAAAGGATTTTATGCTATTTTAACAGATTCCAAAATATTTCAAGGGATTTAAAAGATTTCAAGGGATTTCAAAGAATTTTGTAGGATTACCAAGGATGTTAAGCTCAATTTTAAGGGATGAAATTTTAGGTGATGTTAAGGTATTTCAGGGAATTTCATAAGATGTCAACGATTGTATTGAATCTCCAAGGTTATCAAAGATTTTTGGAATTTGAACATTTTTTTAGGTGACTTTAATGAATAAGTTAAATTTAATTTATAATAAAGGCAATTCAAATGACTTCTATTTATTTCATTGAATTTGTACTTCCCCAGTATAAATATTTTCAATTTATTCCTTATGGAGAATATTCTTCTCATATTTTAGAAGAAATCCTGCTTATATTATTCCAGGAAAAAAAGGTTTAGGAACTCATAAAATTCATAAAATTGAGGTCTTATTCCTCAATAAATAATAAATAATTTTTAGAGGCAAAAGAATTGTTTAGCCTTACATGTGTATTTTAAAAAATTTTGTTAATGAAAGAAAATTCATGACAGTATTTTTTCACCAAAAGCAAGAAATTAAGGGGCTAGCATTTACAAAGTTCAAAACAACACTTATTTAGACATCATATTGAGCTTATTCAGAAAAATCCTCTGAAAAAGTCATTTCAAATCCCTAGAAGTCTGAAATACCTCGAATCTTTCAAATCCTTACCGATTCAATAATATCCTTTAAGCCTTATGTTATTCCTTGAAATACCTTGAAATCCTTTGAAATCTTAGAAGTTGTTGGAATCTCTTGAAATTAATTTCATTTATTTTTCAAAGTTCTTTAGAAACTTCTTTGGAATCTCTTTTAATTTTCAAAATATATTCAAATTTTTTGAAATCTGTTAAATAGCTTAAAATATTAAAAAATCCCGTAGGTAATTTGAAATTATTGGAGATCTTACAAAATCCCTTAAATCTAATGAAATTCTTTGAAATCCCTTGCAATCTTGGGAAATCCTACAAAATTGTACGACATTCCTTCAAATTTTGTTAATCTCTTGGTGTGTATTTTATTTCCCGAAGTTCTCTAGAAATTCTTTGACATCCCTTGCAATCCACTGAAATCTTTGGTAATCGTACAAATTCAATAAAATAAAATAATAATAATAAAATAATAAAAATAAAAAAAATAAAAATAATTCATAATCTTTGAGATCCGTAGAGATTGAATGAAATCCTTTAAATCGTTATGAACTTCTTTGAAATACCTTAACATCACAAAATTCTTTGATATCCCTTACAATTTTCAAAATTCCTTGAAATTCTGTGTAATTTGTTAAAATAGTTTAAAATTTATTAAATCCTTCGAAATAATTGAAGGTTCTATACAATCCCTCAAATATTGTAAAATTCTGTGAAATCCCTTAAAATATTTGGAAATGCTAGAAAATTCTTTGATATCTAAAATTTGTATTGGGATTGATCTAGGAAAACATCTGGGAAATCATATGGAAGTGATCTCTCAGATATTATAGTAAAAGTATGGCAAATAAGACGATCCCATACTTCATGTATATTTGAATGAAGTATGGTGGATGTATAGCTCGAATATAGCTATAAAGTATAACAATATATGGTTGAATAGGGAAAATATTTTTAAAGTATATCTGAGAAGTATAGATTCAGTATAACTGAAGTATAGAATAAGTATAGCTGATTTTCAGTCAAAGTATGACTGAAGTACATCTCTTAAGTATAGCTCAAGTATGAAGATTATGTCTAACGTATAGGAAAAATATGACTGTAGAAGGTATAGCCGTATTATTGCTGATGGGAGATAATCGGTTATCTAAAATACATGAAAATAGATATCCAGAATCATGATTTTCACAATTTGAAAGAATATTGTTTGTATATTCTAAAATAAGTAGAATGTTAATTGTAACATAAATTGTTTACCTTTATATTATGCAAAATGAACCACTGAACATTTCACCTGAATAACAATTTTATTAAACCTTTTTTATGCCATTAATATTATGTTTAGGAATCAAAGATTTTGGATCTCTTAACAATATATATGATATAAGAATCATACAAGTTGTCCATTGTATATCCGTTGTATATTGTATATCCTCACGAACATTATTCAAAACATATTTGACTCACGAAATCGCTTGAATCGCTAACTTCTTAAATTTTTAGACGAGCTGTAATTTATAATACATTATGTTTTATTCCGTTGCTAGGGTATCTTGGAGAACAAATGAGTTAAATTCTACGTCCGATACTTTTGTCATGCTTAAGTATAAATTAAGCCTAATCTGTTCTTCAGCTATACTTAAGTATAGATGAAATATATCCCATACTTCAGCTATACTTTGGATATACTTCATCCATACTATTTTCAGATACTTGAAGTATGGGATTGTCTTATTTACCATACATTATTTATGCTTTGGATAGTCGATGATTGTTCACTCCTATAATTATATTTTTATTCGAGATTTCTTAAATGTTTTTAAATCTCTTCAAACACCATGGGATGTCATTTGAAATGCCTTAAGTATAAATTAAATTAAAGTTATTTACAATGCTCTTTCCGAGTAAGACCACTCCGAGTAGTGCCATGCCCCTTATCTCGCTCGAATGCTTCCCCCTCCAACACACCGTCCCGTTCAGCATGAGATATGGAATCACTCCTTCTGAGTAATACCGCTCGAAACATAGACGTCGCTGCTCTTCCGCGAGCATCACATTCACGTGAATAATTTCAATTATAAATATAGATAAACCTACGTACCGATTAATTATTCTTAAAATTGTTTTAACCAAAATTAAACAAGTTCTCTGTGTTGTTCGTGAAAAAAAAAACAAAGGGGAATTCCGGCTGTACATAAAAGCGTACAACAATATTGGAATAGAAAGCAGTTTTAGCGTTCTTGGGGATGAAAACATAATTTATGATAAGAAACTAAAATGAAATTTAAATTTTAAAACGATATCTTTAGTATCGACAATTATTTAAGAGGGCTGTAATACCCAGATTATGTTTACTACGGTTTACCCCAGTTACCATACTTTTTAAAAATCTTTCTTTTAAGATAATAAGTGAAATCACATTTATTTCAATTTTTAATCGTCATCTTCAGTACCGAAAATTATTTAAAATGAGAGCTGTTATAAATTAAAACAATTTCATTTCAATTTTAAATCAATATCTTCATTAGCGAGTTATATAAAAGGATGACTGTCAATGAGCGGATTATGTTTACCCCGTTTTACACCAGTTAACAAACTTTTTCTAAAACTTACTTTTGAGATAAGAAACTAAAATGAAATTTAAATTTTAAAACGATATCTTTAGTATCGACAATTATTTAAGAGGGCTGTAATACTCGGATTATGTTTACTCCGGTTTACCCCAGTTACCATACTTTTTTTAAATCTTTCTTTTGAGATAATAAATGAAATCACATTTATTTTAATTTCAAATCGATATCTTCAGTACCGAAAATTATTGTAAAGAAGAGCTTTTATAAATTAAAACAATTTCATTTCAATTTTGAATCAATATCTTCATTAGCGAGAATTATATAAAACGATGACAGTCAATGAGCGGATTATGTTTACCCCGTTTCACCCCAGGAACCCAACTTTTTCTAAAACTTTCTTTTCAAATAATAAACTAAAATTTCATTTAAATTTTAAGCCGATATCTTCAGTTGTAAAGATTATTTAAAAGCAGGGTTGACCTCTTTGAGACTTCCCGCTCGTCCATAAGCTAACTAACTACTATATTGATATTATAATAAAGGTAGCCAGAACTTCACTAATTTGCAATTAAATTTCACTGCTTTAAATTTAAAAAGTGCGAAATTTAATAATTATAACTTTGAAGCGTTCAGAATAAAAGATGAATTATTTTTTTTAAAGTTCTTAGAGATAACACTTAAATAACTCTTGAGATGGTAAGGGTTTGTGAAAAGAGTAATGTCAATTGACGAGAAACTGTTTAGAGTCTTTTATTAAATAACAAAATAAAATTTTTTAAGTATATGAAACAGATAACATCTTTCCATTGAATTTTCCCTTTTATTGCACAATTTTCTAATAATTTGTCGAAAAACAGTCTTCAGATGATGTCAAAGTTTTATGTAATCACGACTAACTCATACACATGCCACGAAATTTAGACAATAATGAAATATATTCATATTGTGATAGAAATATCGCAGATAAATAACAGTTGTAAATATTTTACACATCAGCAGTTTTAACTCTAACGGTGCATACACATTTATATTTTCCCGTATAGCTCTTAATGATGGACACAATGTCGATTTTGAAGGGGGGAGAGGATTATGCTTTATCGGGACCATATCGCCCACTTCAATTTTAGGACGTTCTTGTTGCCATTCATAACGTTGTTGCAACGTATGCAAATATTCAATGTTTACCTTCGCCAAAACGTTTCCGCTATACGTTGCACGATTTGTCACCTAGTCAATCGATTTTCTGTCACGAGTTCTACAGAAGTTTCGGGAGCCATAGTAAGAGGGACACCTATCAGAAAGCGACCTGGTGTCAAATACGAGAAATTCAAATGAAAAGGTATGCGAATCCCAAAATTAGTTGTTGCTGGTGAAATAAAGTGCAACGTAGTTCCTTCTACTCAAAATATATATAACAAATCAGCATCTTTTTTTAGCTGAGCTATATTATCTTTAAATTTGCGATCGGCACCTTGAAAGGTAGTACCATTGTCTCTGTATGAAAGCGCGTGTTTACCTCGACGAGCTATGAAACGTTGATAAGCTACTAAAAAGCTTTGAGAAGTGTAGTCAGAAACAAACTCCAAATGAGTCACATGAGTCACATAGCGAAGGAACAGCGCGATGTAACCTTTGCAGCTCTTCTGATGCCTATCTGGAGCAAAGCGAACGGAGAAGGGACCAGCGCAATCAATCTCAGTATGTGTGAAAGGCCTGCAGTTGATTGTTCTAAAGACAGGCAAGCTACATGAGCTTGTAGAGAAATAAGTTCACTGATTGTAGTGATTTAAGCATTGCCTGATGTAAGCGACGACCTGAATGTAAAACACCAGAACCATCCAAAAATGAGTTCAAGGTCTTCAAGGATGAACATGAAAGAATAACGATTCCTTTTTTTTTTAGAGCGCGTATGTCAGCTTCGAATGCACAATTCTGGACTTGTTGAATCCACCATGAAGAGGCTCTACTGATCTCAGAAGCAGATAGAGCAAGGAAATTCGGCGAATATTTAACTTCCGTTCACTTTCCTGTTTTTCGATGAAGAGCATCAATAAAACGACGACAATAGACAGTGATCCTAATAAGTTTTGACCAAAATGCAATTCTGTCAGCAGGATCAACAAAAAACTGCTTCTCTTCGACAGAAAGGTGAGCAACTTGAGAGGTTTGGACTGAAGATTTTTGCTCAAGGTCAACGTTGACAGGCAATAACGTCCTCGCCAACATAAAGAATTATTTAATAATTGCTCAGGTAAGACACCCCTGCAAGAACAATCAGGTGGGTTGTCCGCTGTAGGAAGACGTCTCCACCTTGCTTATGGAATACACTTCAGAATATGAGCAGCTCTATTATACATGAATGTGCGCCATGAAGAAATATGTTTGTTGGGCCAGGCTTAATACTACTGTTGGGTTGATGTGGCAATGGGATGGTACATTTTCAAATCCCATTATTTTAAAAACAAAGCATAATGCTTTAGCCACCATTTGAGTACCACATAATTCAAATAGTGGTATACTCATGAGCAGAAGAGGAGCCACGTTCGTTTTGGCATATATCAAAGTAACTTGCGCATCATTATTTTCTCGAAGAATATGTAGATATATCACAGCGGAATACGTTTTGGTTAAAGCATTAGAAAACCCATGAAGCTCATAGGCTAAACTTGATAGTGTCTGACCAGTCTACTTTGGGATCTGACTCTGTTCTAGCTTTGGAAAGCTGCTGTAATAAGTATAGACCAATGACCTGACAAATCCTCAGGCAGTGGCTCATCCAAGTCAAATTTTCGGAACCAGCGCTCCTGCATTATTCTTTTAGCTGGAGTGATAACCGGAGAGAGCCACCGCAAAGGAACATAAAGTTTGGCGATGACCGTAAGAATTTGTAGTTTCGTAGGTTGTTCAATGGGTCGCGTTTCAACCTCAATTCGAAAACTATCTGAACTTCGATCCTACTGTAGACCTAAAATTTTCAACTGAATTTCCATTTGTTTCCATTTGCAATTTCCATTTTCAAAAAATTCAAAATCTGTTTCATGATTGCCAGAAGGACAATCGTACCGACCAGAGGACAAGCGTCGATGGAAAGACAACAAATGTTCTTCACAGTGAACTTTTTTTCAGTTAAAGAAGATTCAGAAGGAGGTTCTTCCATCTCCTAAAAACGTATCATGTCCTCATGCAGCCTAATGATCCTTGTTTCAATCCAGGCAATAAACATGATCCGAATTTATTAGCCCCTAAAATGATATCAATTCGCGTATTGATAAAAGGATTAGGGTCAGCCAGACATAATTGATTGCATTCGTTCGCATCTACATATCCCATACTTTAGCTAATTTCTTAGATGTACCAATGGACTCACCACCTACGTCATACACTAGCGTATTTACTTCTCTATACATAGGACGTGAAGATTTAAGCACCCTTTCGGACACAAAACTATACACTCTGAGTGCCTAGATCTAACAAAACTCGAGAAGCGTTAGACCTACCGTAATCAACCTCAATTCTAATTAATTCTGTAGCAAGTAATGTGGAACGCGTCACATTAGCATAATTATTTAGAAAACATTATACTTCATTATCAACATCAATATGATGCGCTCCCCGTATCATCAACGGAGTCTTTTGAGTCGAAACATTGTTATTATTCGACTGAGAAGCAACAGTCCATTAAGAGGTAGTCTAATTGCTTGTAGCACTTGATGCTTCAGAGGCTACTGAATTATCTGGAAAATCCCTAGATTCATAGCGCTATCATGTATTATGTTTACGATGGCACTTTGCGCATTTAATCTTGCTTGAGAAAGTATGTGCGATTTATGAGCAAGAAGTAAGACAATTGATACAAGCATGATTGCGAAAAACGAGTTCCTTTCTTTTATCAACAGGTAACCTAAACTGAGTACATTCGGAAAGTGTATGATTCTCTTTACAAAGAAGGCATTCAGAATTTAGAAGAGACAACTTGGCTCTTAACTGATGAACCTTTTTTATATTTATTTTTATCAGAGACTCCTATTTTCAATTCTTGAATTGCTTCCAAGGTTTTGATTCTAGTTGCTGAAAATTCATCCAAAGTTTCATAAGATGGATATTCATTGATAAAGCCAAGCTGAGTTTCCCACTCTTTTAAAGAAGCTATATGTCGAGCTGTCCAAAAGACGATAATATCCCAGTGCTCAACTGTACGCTTAAAATTTTTAAGCGCAGAAAGAGCCTCATTAGTAGTATCGAGAAGCAATTTTTAATCAGCAAACGAATTATTATTTGCATTGCAGGTGTTAGCTACGCTTGGAAGTGTGCATCTACTAATACCCTTTTATCATCCCGAAAAAGTAGGAATATTAATCTTAGGTAATTTAGGAGAATTAGAATCATGTCGAATTGTACCTCCTCTTAAAGAAAAATCATCGTGTGGTTCATGTGATGAATAAATATCGATTTGAGAATTTATATAATCCAAAGCACTGAAATTCAAAGCCAAAGTTTTTCCCATTTTTGTTTGATAAGGTCTAATCGCCCACGTTCTGTGCTTATATTACGCTTATCTCTTGGAATCTTTTTAAAATTTGGATCTGTGCGTACAATAGCCTCATGCAGGCTCATAAGCCCGGTGCCTAAAGAATCCATTTATAATAATTATAATTTTATTATAATTTAAAAGAATTTATAAACTGAACAAGTTTGCTCGTTGTTGCGCTGAAGCTTTTCATTATACATGATTAACAATCTAATTGTCAACATTTTGACGTGAGAAAACCTTAATAAAGTTGAAGTTGACAACTGGAAATCGTGATCGCTCAAAAAGAAGCATAAATTCTAGAACTTTGTCTTGTACAACAAAGTTAATAAGTGCGTATGAAATGACATTCCACATATGAAAACAGCTGTGCAGATCAAAATTAGACAGTCCGCCGATCGATAAAGTTGATTAGAGAGATGATTCCTTGAGATAGAGAGTAAGTACAAAGCTCACTGAGTCACCGACTGGTAAATGGTTTCTCAAACACACATAAACACACACAGATGCAAATAATACTTGCATTTTCCACTGTCTTTCTCTTGAGTCAAACCTTTCATCTGGAACCCGCGTTATTCCAACATTTGAAAACTCTAACCGACACCACGCCATAATGGTTTAGTAATGCTAACGATTTTCGCGAACTTTTTGGAACAATTGTTGCATATTTTTAGTTCCGGATGCATCTCAGAGCCCGGACGAGCTCCCAAATGTTGAAAGATGAATTGTTTTTCCTAAAGGTTCTTATAGATAACCCTTAAATAACTCTGAGCTGACAAGGATTTGCGAAAAGAGTATGAGTATCAGTTGGCGGGAAACTCTTTAACGTCTTTTATTTAATAACCAAATGACAAATGTAAAGTTTATGAAAGAGATAACATCTATCCACTCAATTTTCACTCTTATTGAACACTTTTCTAATAATTTGTAGAATAGCAGTCTTCAGATGATGTTTTATGGAATCACGACTGATCCGTCGCGGTGCTCGCTGGTAGGCTTACTAGCGACACGGATTCGGCAGATCTCAGCACACGCGTGCGCGCACCCACTTGAGCCCGAGAAAGGGACTTGACACACACACACAAACCACGAAATTCAGACAATTATCGCAAACGTACTCACAATCTTAACAATTACACGGCCACACAAAAAAATACCTTTTTTTGGATCTGGAAGTCAGGCCATGTTTACTATATGTTTTTGGGGACGCTAAATCCGAATCAGAGGTCCAAAAAGCCCCAGCACGTCAGGGTTCTGACATAACCTCAAAAAGCCTCATGAAAAATCTTATCCGCGCCTGGAGGTCAGACTATGTTTACTGTGTTTTTTGGGTCGCTGAATCCAAATCCGAGGTCCAAAAAACCCCAGCACGTCAGGGTTCACCTCCAGAGCCCGAACAAGATTTTATATGGAGTTTTTTGAGTTTATGTCAGAATCCTGACATAAAATATTTTATTTATGTTTTTACGAAACCAATTTGCTAAATTTTCTAGAAGTTTCTGAATGGTAATAAGTATAAATTTTTAATTATACCTTATGAAAATTTTTCGTAATCAGTTTGGCCAAAATTATACAAAAATACAGAAGGAGTAATGTTGAAGGATTATTTTTTTTTTAAATTGGTTTCTGACGCATTCATACAAAAATATTTTGCAAGATTTTACCAAAGGTGGTTGAAATGATTATGTTTGAAAATTCGGAAATAAAAAAATACTAGAAGAAAATTTCCAAAAAAGGACTTGAACCAATAGGATCGTTACAAAAAAATTTTTATTAGTTTTTCAAGTTTAACATAAAATATAAAAATAGATAACCATTTTGAAAATAGAGAAACCAATTTTTGTGATTGTTAGAAGTGATTCAACAACTGAAGGTCCTTTTTTAAGATTTGGTGAAATGAAACTCGAATGGAAAGAAATCTTCGATTCGCTTGAAAACAGACACGTTTCTTTGATATCAAAAAATATTTCTTTGGATGTATTCATCACTATCAATTCTTTGTTTGAGAGAAACATTCTTTCATTCAATTATTATAATTATTAATTATTATAACAGTTTTTAATTGCACAATAAAAGAAGAAGGTTTTTCGTATTTGATTTATTTGTTTACGAAAACAAATTTTCTAAATTTTCAAAAAGTTCATCAATACTACATAGTATACATTTTCAGATACAATTTATACTTCTAAAAAATTGAGCCATTGCAATGGAAAATAATCAAATTCGGGAAATTTCCAAATTAAAAATTGACTTATAAAATCAAGATTCCGAATGCATGCAAATCCGAATTGGGTGAGTTTGGGTTTGAAAAATTATAACATTAGGTCATAAAATTTAATAATTTTGAATTGATGAAGATTAAAATTGAAAATTCTGTGTAACAAACTTACAATTCAAATTTGAATCATACAGAATTAACTTATTTCCAATTGAACAATTAAAAAAAAAGTAAGTCATAAATGTTAAAAAATTCCACGATGTTCACTCTAAATCGAATCGATAAAAATGTTTGAAATTGAGGAAATAATATGAAGCCTGACCTGCTCTCTAATTACCATGTTGATTTCTGGACGTGCTTAGCAGTAATCGCTCAAGGTCATATAACATTTTTTCAAATATTTGTAAATCACGGGTCAAAGCACAGTTTTTAATCGAACGATAAGCCACACATATCTATAAGTAAAATCCAACGTAATAAGCAATTAATGATTCAATTTTAGAAAAGAATACATGTACGGAATAAGTACTTTTCAAATAAACAAAATAATATTAAAATACAAAGAAAGAATGTTAATTATTATAATGGAAATTAAAGAAATTCATTAAAACACAAATACTCTAACATTAATAAATAGTTTAGAGCTGCTTTGCTCTACAACATATTTCTTTCAACCCTTCTTGGCACTTGCGAGAGACATAGAGCCATATGCCCCTAGCGGTGGCAGCTTCAACTAAACAAATTTTAGCGCGAAATTCAAAAGCCTTAAATCCTGATTTACATTTTTCAGTATCCTATTATCATTGCACACACTTTTGATCAAATTTATTGAAAAATTAAATGGAGAATTCAATAATTTTAAGATCAATCAATCTGGAAATGCAAATAAGTAATCTACAAATTCTAATAAGCTTCCTATTAGCGAGAGAAAGTGAAAATGAGAGGAAACCAATCAAAGGAGAGAATTCAATCGTTATCTCATTGCTTTGACCTATTTGTCAGGCAGTCAACTATTTATGCATGATATCGTTTTGATAAGCACTTTCTATACTCGCATAAGCTTATGTATCAGGAGGGAAGAATTCGATTACGAAATTCATAATTGTGAGACGTGAGTACCTACAGTGTCAAGAAAAAAATGAGGAAAAGAATATCGCCACGTCTCTGATAATTCGCGATTGAAATTCCCCAATTATTTATTAGTTAGCCTATCATAGCTTATTATCATATATATATATATATATCATAGCTACAATTTTAGGAGCAAAAAAATTGCACTAGAATAAGCACACTACAAAGCACACAGTGAAATAGATCTTATATTTTAATTTTTTATTTGCATTATAAATTATTGAATGTTTTATAACAATATCAACACTGAGAAGTAATACATTTATTCAACTAATTTAATTATTATAAATTAAATGCCTTTTTCTACTTGCGAAAAAATTAGTTCAAAAGTTGCATGAGGAAATGCAACAATTCTAGAACGTTTCGAGCCTAGGCAAATTAGAATGATTAGAAACAAACAGAATAAGATACAATAAATTAGGTCAGTAGTTTATCGGTTAAGTTCTCTCATCTAATAATGATTCCTTGAGATACGAACAGGCTAAAATTAGATTGTCAGACAGTTCGTTGCTTTCAATTGCATTTTAATTACCAGTGAATCACTGATGATTGCATATTATTACATTTCAATTCAATTCCAATTGAGGTCATTGGGCACTTGCATTTTTACAGCCCTTATTTTAAAAGTGCATCTTAAATTCTTCATTATTGATGCCACAGCCCAAATATAAACGTTCCAATTTTGCTCATTCTTTGCAATTTTCTTTAACTGAATATTTTTAAATTAATTCAATATTATATTTAATTTATTGACAATGAAAAATTATTAGAATGACTTGAGTATATTTAAAATAAAGCTTATAATGCTGTTATTCATTTTCAAAAAGACAAATTAAGAAAATTCCATGAATTAATTCAAAATACTTCAAGGGAGTTCAAGAAAATTAACAAAATTCCAAGAATTCAAAAGAATTCTAGAGAATTGGAAAAAATTAAGGTGACTTCAAACGACTTTAATGGAATTCAAGAAAAATCTGAAAATTCAAAAGAATTTACCAAATTTAAAGAATTTGGAAAATTATTGTAAGGAAATATCAAAAGATGTCAAAATAATAGAAAGAATAAAAGGGAATTTCAAAAAATTTCAGAGAATTAAAAACAATACAAGGAATTAAAAAGAATACAATAAATTAAGAAGAGCTCAAGGTGAATAAAATAAATTTTTTAAATTAAAAAGAATTAAAAACAATTCAAGGGAATTTCAAGAGATTTCGAAATATTAAAAAGAATACAAGGAATTCAAGAAAACTCAAAGAATTCAAAAGAATTTGAAGAATTTTCATAAGGAAATATCAAAAGATTAAATGAAGGATCAAAATATAGTTGAACCTGGATTTGGCGTCGGTTTTGGAGCGGGCTTGACGTTAAATCCAGAGAATCGGAACTATTTGGTCTCTCTCCTGTTTCATCTCTCTCCTGTTTCTCTCTCTGTTTTGTCACGCCTGAGTGCACACCGCACATCCCCCCGCAAACGCCTCTCATGTAACACCACAACGCGGCGTCAATTCTCGGAAGGGCAAAATCCAGGGGAGCTAAATCCAGGTTTCAATGTAATTGAAAATAATACGAAGAATAAAATGGAATTTAAGCCAATTCAAAGAATACAAAATAATTAAAAAGAATATAAAGAATTCACGGGAATTCAATGTTAATTCAAAAAGCTTCAAGGGAATGCAAAAAATTCGCGCAAAGAAAAATACCGACGATACAATGGACAATATTTTGAAGTTTCTAAATTTTTCAACTTTAACAACAATTCTTTTTTTCATTAGAACTGGTTGAGATTACTGAGTTATCGAATTTGAAGTTAATTTGAATTTAATTTTCAATAAAATAATAAAATTTTCAACAAAATAGTTGCATTTTTAACCAAAATGTTGAATTTTCAACCAAAATGATGAATTTGTAACTAAGAAACTGAATTTTTCACAAGATAGGTAAATTCTTGAACAAAAAAGACAAATTTTCAACTCAGAAGACGAATTTGCCATTAAAAATTTGAATTTTCAAACCGCAAATGTTAATTTTCTATCAAAAAGACGAGTTTTCAATAAAATAATTTAATTTTCAAACAAAGAGATAAATTTTTAATCGAAATGATGAATCTTCAATAAAAAAAAATAATAATTTTTAACAAAGCAGTTCAACTTTCAACCCAGAAGTTAAATTTTCTAACCAAAAAGGTGAATTTTCAACAAATAAAGATCTTTCAGTTAAGAAAGAAAAAAATTGCATCCACATTGCTGAACTTTCAAGGCAAAAGACGCATTTTATGTAAAACAGTTGAATTTTGAACCGGAAAATATGAATTTTTAACTAATAAGTTAATTTTTAACAAAAATGGTAAAATTTACATTTCCGGGTACAAAATTAATTCTAAATTAAAAAAAAGAAGAATTTTCAACAAAATATTTTATTATTAACCAAAGAGATGAAACCTTTTCAAACAAAAAAATTTATAAACTTTAACAAAGTAGTTCAACTTTTACCCAAATAGTTGAATTTTCAATTTGAAAAATATCAATTTTCAGCCAAAAATAGAATAATTGCATTTTCAATAAAAAAGATCAAATTTCTACCGAAAGAGATAAATTTTTAAACAAAATAGGCGAAATTTCAACCTAATTTTCAATCTTTAAGAAGTTAAATTTTCTAACCAAATAGATGAATTTTCATCAAATAAAGATTTTTCAGTCAAGAAAGAAAAAAATTTCACCAAAATGGTCGACCTTTTAAGCCAAAAGACAAATTGTTTGTAAAACACCTGCATTTTCAACCCGAAATTATAAATTTGCAGCAAAAAAGTTTATTTTTAACACAATAGTTGCAGTTTTAAGCAAAAAGGAGCAAATATCAACCCAAAAATTACTTCTCTATCAATATAAAAACGAATTTTTAATGAGGAAGATCAATTGTAAACAAAAAATGGAAAAGTTAAATTTTAAGGTGAAAAAATAATTTTTATTGAAAAAAAATTTCAACTAAATAGTTAAATTTTCAACTACAGAGATGAACCTTCAATGAAAAAAAATACATTTTTAACAAAGTGGTTCAACTTTTTCCAAAGTAGATGAATTTCCAAACCAAATAGACGAATTTTCAACAAAAGAAGTGAATTTTCTACCAAGAAATTTCCCAGAAAATAGAAAAAAAACATTTCAACCAAACTGTTAAATTTTCAAGCCAAAAAGACGAATCCTTTACAGAACAGTTCAAATTTCAACCAAAAAATGTGGATTTTTATCCAAAAATTCATTTTCAATCAAATAGTTGAATTTTTTAACAAAATAATAAAATTTGTAACCCAGAAAAAAAATGTTCAACAATACAGTAGCATTTTTCAGCCAAGAACACGAATTTTTTTTACAAAATAGTTAAACTTTCAGTTAAAAAATAAATTTCCATCTGAAAGATTGACAGCAACAAGTTATTAGATTTGAAAAATTTGAATGAAATTGTTGTTAAAGTTGAAAAAAATCGGGAATAAATGAGTAACTTTAAAATATTTTCGATCATAGCTTCGTGATTTTCACCGTGATAAAAGGAACAATCTAGTATTAAAAATGTTTTTCTACTTTCAGATAAAACGACAAATTAGAAATCAAAGGAAAACAAACACAAATTCCAGAACCATGAGTAAAATTCAAGGACTTTTCTTGGTTTTCAAGGATTTCCAGGACCTTAGACACCCTTTAATTGATATAGAATTCAACAGAATTGAAGGGAATTCAAAAGAATTGAAGGGAATTCAAAAGAATTGAAGGGAATTCAAAAGAATTGGAGGGAATTCAAAAGACTTCAAAATAATTCAAGGTGATTCAAAAGAATTCAAAGGAATTCAGAACCAGGTGCACTGAAAAAAAATTTTTAACCAAAAATGGAATAGTTAAATTTCCAGTTTAACAAAATTAATTTTACAACAAGAAAAAAACGAAATTTCATCAAAATAGTTCAACTTTCAACCTAAGTGATTAATTTTAAACTAAAATGGTGAATCTTCAACTGGAATAGTTGACTTTTCAACCGCGGAAGAGATTAATAAATTTTTAACTAAAATGTAGAATATTCAAATGGATTGCTCAAATTATCAGTTAAAAAACATTAATTTGTGACCAAATAAAAAAACGGATTTTCAACAAATTTTTGGTTGACAAATTGAATTAAAAAAATCGAATCTTAAAAAAAATGAATTTTTAAGAAAGGAGTTTTAGTTGAAATCAAGTAATTGAATTTTCAACCAAAATAATTAATTTTCTACCAAAAAAGACGAATTTTCAAGGAAGTACATGAATTTTTAACCAATTTCCAAACAAAAAAGATAAATTTTCAACTAAATAGTTAAATTTCAAAATAAAAAAGATCAATTTTCAACCAGAAATGGAAAAGTAAAATTTCTAGTTTAAAAAATTCATTTAATTTGTTTATTTTTTAACAAGAAAATTGAATTATATCAATCCACAATGTCGAATTTCCTGTCGGATTAAACCAATGTTCAACAAAATAGTTGAATTTCTAACCTACAAAAATTAATTTCTAACCAAATATTCGAATTTTGAAACAAAAAAAATCAAACATTAACCAAAAACAGTTGAATTTTCAACAAATACATGAATTCTCAGCGCAAAATTTAATAGTTAATATTTCCGTCAAACAAAATGAATTTTCAATAAAATAGTTAAATTTTCAACAACAGAGTTGAATTTTCAACAAAATATGTGAGCTTTTAACCAAATAGTTTAATTTTCAGCCTGCAAAGATAAATTATCAATCAAAACGTCAAATTTTCAACAGAATACATGAATTTTCAAATAACTAGTTGAATTTTTAACTAAAAAAGAAAATGAAAAATTATTGATATTCAATTTTATATTAAAATTATACAAAAAATTAGTCATGCTCGCGAACAACAAATTCCCTGACTTTAAACAAAAATTCCCCAACATTTTCATGTTTTTCCAGGTGAGTAGACACTCTGATTATTATATACATGCACCACAAAAAAAACGGTTCAGCAGTCTTTTTTGTCTTCAGCAGAGAAAACATTTGAAAACAAATTGTTTTTTCTTTAATGGAATAAAAATTCCAGGACCATGAGAAAAATTCAAGGATTTTTCCAGGTTTTCAAGAATTTCCAGAACACTAGACACCCTGCCTAAATTTCTAGCTATGTTACCTGAATATCTAGCTGTTTTAGCTCAATCTTGCCAGCTAAACCATTTTTTTTTCAGTGTGTGCACCCAAATTCAGTAGTAGATAACCCCTTGTTAGAAAATTTAAAATAAAAAAGAATTGAAAAATGAGATGATATATGATTCGTTTGAAGAAGCGGAGGAAGAAGCACTGATTGAACAAAACAATAAATAAAACTGACGTTTGAGAGGAAATTAAAAATGAATTTCTGAGGAAAGTGAATCTTGTTTTTCAAAAGTTGGATAATCCGACACGGAGAATTTTGGTTTATCGATGACGAAATATGCTGTTAATGACTAAGTTTGGCACAGGAAAACATTCCCACAGCATAGCCATAAACGTTTCATTACTGGTTGGCATACTGGTATTCTTTTTGTTTTATTTCAGAATATACCTGTTTGTACATACACAACTGTGGAACCGTTATTTTTGCACACACCATCAACCAATAATGAACTCGATGACCCGAGGAAGTACTCAAGAAGGCATTTTTCAAGCACGATTCACCATCCTTCAGAATTCGCAAAATAAAATCTAAAACTCGAAATTGTTTTATTTCAATTTTACCACCTCTAAAACCAAACATAAAATACCTTCAAATCATATTTCTTTTGATTTGGTTAATTTGTTTATTCATAAATTATTTTTCTATTTGACAATAAATCAATTTTATTCAAACAATTTTTGCACAACAGATGGATACTAATTTTGCTTTGCTTTCCTCATATGGGAAAAATGCAGTTTACAAACATACGGTGAGTTTACCAATCATATCTAAAATGGCCAACAAGATAGGTAAATATTAGTATAGTAATGTTGAGTGAATCAAGAAAATAAAAAAATACACGTTGCTCTTATCATCAGATATCTAGAGATAAGAAATTTGTTTCCTTCCTTCAAAAAGTTGTTAAAAGATTAATCTCATTTCTAAAATAAAATCAATACAATAAGAAGAGGTGAATTAATAATAATGATACAATTATGAAATGAAAAATTAGGCAATTGAAAATAATTTATCTAGAAATTGATGGAATTACGATAAAACTAGTAAAAAATTTTTTTTGATTACTTCGCATTCTCGTGATGCTTTTTGTGGCAATTTCTGTCTCGTAATTTTGTTTTTTTATTTCTCTTTTATTAATCAAGAAGTTATATGCCCCATCAGGAGAAACTGGTTGGGGACCTGTTCGCCAGGAAGAAAAAAAAGAGAAGCATGAGTTACATAATCAACGAATAGATAAAGATAAAGAGATTCTCGACGGAGACTTTCTTTGTTTACATTTTATCAATATCTTGGCAATTTTCGTTATTGGCGCTATACTTTGATTGTATTTACGTACTTCACAACTACTTAGGGGGAATATTGTCTAATTAAAGAGGACTTATCTCTAATTTTGTAAACTTTCAAATTAAAGTCCAACTCAATGAATAATTTTTTAATTTACAATCATTTTAATTTATCTTAACCCAATAGACGTATCTTGGGACAAATTATTATTAATTGCAAGTAAAATATTTATTTTCTAGACTGAACTATTCCGGATTCTATAACCGCCTATAGATTTTTCTCTCAATCCGAATTAGTAGATACTAATGCAATTACACTGGAACTTGGATTTAAGGCGTCTGGATTTAAGGCGTCCGAATATATGTCCTTTTGAAAATTGATGCAGTGGTGAGAGACGTAGCGGGGCCGAAATACTGTTTACATTTCTGGTTCAGTCATGCGTTACCATGCGTTTGGTCTGTGAATTTACGCCAAGGTCACTGCGAGCAATGCCCGAGACCTGTCATAAATCCAAGTTCCAGTGTAGTACCATTATGTTTGAATCTTAAATTAGTAATTTTATCACTTTTTGCTAAATGAAGTGGTAAGATTTATTTTACTAAATAAATTAGTAAGGGTATATTACTAATTTGTTCAGTAGTACTAACTAATTCAATGAGTAGTAATGCATTGCTGGGGTAACATATATTTTTTATACTTTCTGATGGCTTTTGAGTTTCAATTACAAAAGTTTAATGCTTACTTATTTTATATTCTAATTTTATATTGTTATATTGATAATGATTGCGTATGAACGATACAATATTAAAAATTTATACAGTATTCTTGAAATAAAAAACAGCAGTACTTTTTGAAGTGTAATTCAGTGTCCCGTTGACTTAAGACAAATTTAAGGAGTAAGATAAGATAAGTATGAATTTAAATTTATACTAGTGTAGTATACCAATGACAAACAAACATTTAAAGAAGTTAGATAAGTGAAGGGGTTTTAGTTAAAGCATGTGATACAAAAAAAATCAGGAAAGCAAAACAGCGTTCTTAAAAATTGAAATAATAAACTTAAAATTTTTTATGAAATCGTTAATATAAAATAAAATTGGATTCTTCATTATCATTTTATTAATTTGTAAAAAGCAAAAAAAATGTTTTGTCAAAACATCATTGTAAAGCTTTTAGAAAACTATTTTTTTCGTCTTTTTTGACTTCAAATCATCATAATTTAGCCAATTATGAATTGCTATAAATTATTATAAATTTGTAATAAAATAGTTGAATTTTTAACCAAAAACATTTGCATTTTGAAAGAAATATGCAGTTGAATATTCAAGCTAAAAAGACGATGTTTTTTAGAAAAAATTTGATTTTTCAACTCGAAAAGTTCAATTTTCAAAAAAAAAAGTTTATTTTAAAAAAAGACGATTCTAAGAAAATAGTCATGTTTTCAAGAAAAGAATGATACTTTCCACAAAACAGTTGAATCTTCAACCAAGTAGATGAATTTTCCACAAAGAAGATTAATAAATATGTTTTTTTTTTTCGGTAAGTAAGTAAATAAATGTTGTTGAAACCTATACCTTTTTTTTATGCTTTTTAAATAAAAATTTTAACATAAAAAACGGTATAGGACTCAAAAAATTGTATAAACAAGATTAATGTTCTACCTAAGAAGACGGGGTTTCAACAAAATACATGAATTTTCAACCAAATAGTTGAATTTTCAATTAAAAAATATATGTTTTTAACCAAAAATGGAATCTTCAGTTTAACCAACTAATATTAAACAACAAGAAAAGAATTTTCCACGAGTTGAATTCAGTTTAAAAATGAGACTTTTTTCACAAAATAGTTGAATCCTCAAGCAAAATTGTGAATTCTTAAATAAAAAAAGATACATTTTTAACCAAAAATGGAATCTTTAAATTGCTAATTTAAACAGCTAATTTTAAACAACAACAAAAAAAGAATTTTGCACCAGTTGAATTCAACGAATTTTCTATAAAACAGTTGAATTTTCAACCCAAATATATGAATTTAAAAAAAAAAATTTATTTTACAACCAAAGTTCAATCTTCACCTAAAATAATGAATTTTTAACAACAACAAAAATGCATTTTTTACAAAGTAGTTAATCTTTTAACCAGAAAATATTATTTTTCAATGAAAAATATCAATTTTTAACCAAAAATGAAATAGTTAGATTTTTAATGAAGAAAATTAATCCTCAACCAGAACAAAAAGAAATCAACAAAAGTTGTTAAATTTTCAACCCAAGGGATGAATTTTCATCTAAAATTATGCATCTTTAACCAAAAAAATTAATTTTCAAGAAAAGAGTTCATTCTACTAAATAGTAGAAGAGATGAATCTTCGACCAAAAAACTAAATTTTTAAGAAACTAGTTCAATTTTCAACCAAGTTGTTGAATTTTTAACCAAATAGTAGAATTTTTTAACCAAACAAGATGAATTCCGAACCAAAAATATAATGGCAAATAATGGTTAAAGATGTTCCAATATTATATAATAAATAAAAAATTTTGTTGTAAACAAATTATTTGTTGAAAGAATGTTTTCTACAGTTTTCCATAATTTTAGGTTTTTTTTTTAAATTATTTTGCAAGAAATTTTGATAAAAACAATATGATGATGAAGAAATTTCTTCTTGAGATTATTATTGTTAATATTATAAAGAAATTTAATAAATAAAGGTATTAATCAGGAATTTTTCGATAGAAAAATTAGTTTTTTTTTATGTCAACTTTTTTAATTAAGAACTTCATGATAATTTTAGCAAAATTCATAATTCTTTGATTAATTTGATGATTTTTTTTTAAATATAATAAACAAATGCATTATTGGGGAATATGTTGACGGATAAATTCTTTTTTCTTCGATGACAGACTTTTTAATTAAGATCTTCATAAGAAATTCAGCAACATTCATGATTAGTTGATAAATTTTCTGATTTTTTTAAACAAATTTAACAAACAAATGCATTATTCGGGTATCTGTCAATGGAAAAATTGTTTTTTTTTTCATGTCAGTCTTTGTAATTGGGAACTTAATGATAATTTCATTAACACTCATACTTAGTTGATAAATTCTATGGTGTATTAAAAAAATTTAATAAACATATGCATTATTTGGGTATTTGTCGACAAAAAAGTTTTTTTTTCAATCTCAGTCCTTTCAGTTTAAGTTTATCAGAAAGTTTTTCATGAAGTTTCCAATTAAAAAGCACAAAATACTAATGGTAGCGCTGTTTTCTTTCCGTTTTTATGAAAAAACGTGAATCGCCCGGCTTATTTACAAGCATTTGGCGGCGTGCTACGTCACATCAAGATGGCGGAATGGGCGCGAGAGAAATAGGAATTTTAAATATGTACAAATTTTTCTTTTTCAAATATAAATTCGAAAAAAAGTTTTTTTGCACTATGCTTGTATTATTAGTGATTTTAGGACGTATACTTTAATATGCAAAAATAAAAAAAATTAGTGAATGACCCTATTATATTGCCATGAAAGTAAGTACGTGGTGGGGTTTTAGGTCTCAAAATACGAATTTTGGGTCAAAATTCAAAAATTTGATTGAAATTTGCTAAATTTTATTAAATTGGTAGATTTCTATGATAAGAGGGGGTTTGTCGAGTCACAGAACATGAATTTGGGGCCAAAATAAAAAAAAGTTGACTCAATATTTTGAACATTTAATTCAATCGGTGGAAAATGATATCATTTAAAATATCAGGTTATAGGTGTATCCTTAAGTCAAATAAAGCAAGCATTGTGGCTATTTAGCCCGCTAGCGCGAGAAATCGTTCGTACTGTTTTACTTTGCTAACTTCAGATTGAAAAGTGGTTCGTACTAGCGAACTAAAATAATGCGTAGGGAGTTTTGTTTTCATTGTTTGCAACTTCATGCTTAAAAGAAACAGAAAACATTTGAAACAGAAAAAATTTGATTCTCACTATATCTACTATATTTTTGAAGGACTGTTTCAATACCGAAAACTAACCTTGAAATTATACTTTTTTTTACTGTGTGGGCACTGCTCGGCTTGACTGTGGTATTACCTGACCTGACCGTTAATGTCCGGTCATGGCGGTAAAATTTGGTAAAACGCGGTCAGACCCAAATACGAGTATCTCCATCAGGAAAGTTTTTTTTACAGAGAAAAGTGGTTTAGTTGTTAGGACATACCCTATGCTAAGCCCGTACACAAATTTTGTCAGTTCTAAATGTTTCAGTTACTCTCAAAATAATAAAAATGCCAAAAAGCTGAGCATAGCAGACGATACTTTTGACAGTCTTGCGCGAGTTTCGAGGAGAATTTGAAAATTGCTCGTGACAAATTACATTGAAAATCTGTTGAATTTACAGTAATATTCTTAAAATAATAGTAGTGTGCTGAATTATTTTTAAAAAGTTTTCAATGAATATGACACTCAAACATTAAGTTAAGTACTGTGTGCCGTATAGGTTATATTCCCTAAATGAAAATACTGCTCTTTTGCTTTAAATTAAATTAAAATCTAATTATTATGAATTCAGATTTATGAGTGATTTGCATAAGTAATTTATTATTTGTTATTATTTATGTGTGAAGAAATTTAATGAGGCAATTATTATAATTAAAAATGGGTACAATGAAAGTAAAATAAAAATGAATTCTTTGAGTGGGTTTTCAAGAAAAAGAATTTTTTAAACATTTTTTAATATTACTTTTCTTTGGAATTACAATTTTTGTAACAACTCTCACATTTACACGAATTATTCTATAATTATTTTTTCTCCAACATATAAAGACAGATTATTAGAAATGGGTTAATAAATAAAGTAAAATACAGTGAATTTAAACTCTTTCAAAAACTACGTTCTTTATTAATATCGCACGAGGAAGAAACGTGTGTATTCGATACAGAGTTTCTCTAGACTAAACTCTTAGTCGATTCAGTTTTGATTGGAACCATAAGAGGGTATTTAAAGTTAACTTACGTGATAGAAACCGTACAATTCAACAGAAATAAAGAAAGGTTGAATGTTATTAAGAAGTTTTATTTCACATGAACAGTTTTAAGAGACTATTATAATAATTAATAGAAAAAGGAATTGCACGACTAATTCTGTACCCTTGCATAAACAAAAAACCTACGGGACGGTTGAACTTCTAGGCGAGGATTGGTGAATAGAACCTTGCGACCGGAAGATGTAGGGTGGTTTTCCAGACAACCCTCGGAAGATTTTGAGAAACATAGAGGCATTAATACGGTCTCTCCGATACGATAATTTTGGCCGAGATGCCTGTCCATTGACGGACTTTATGGTCATCTCGCCCTGGGCTTATCCATACTTGTGATAAAAGATAACCCTTATGATAGATTTAAAGGAAAATTACCTGTTCATGTAGCGAACTTCAGGATAATTCTCTTGAAGAAATATACAGTCAAAACCATGGAGTGTCAAATCTACTCGAAGCGTCAAATATATTATCACTGCGTTAAAATTTGAACTTTTAATCTATTTTTTGTGAGGTGCAAAACTGCAACATCACACCTGTGATGTTGCACTCTCGAGTGCCTAACGATTGCGGGTCGTACTTATGTTTTTTAATTAAATTTACATCGCATTATGTATCAATCAAAAATAACGTATTCCATTTATAAAATTTTTTATATACGATTGTAATTACTGGGTTGGATTTTGAGTGTGAAGGGTCTCTGACTTGGAGCACACTCTTTTGTGTAGGTGCTGATTTGGTTCCGAGATCGTCATCGCACCGTTTTGACGCCACTGTTCGAACCTTAAAAAATTTTGTGCCGATTGAGGTCTATTCTTACGGTCTTCTTCATGAAGTTCTTTCAACCCACATTTTTCGATACTATGATTTATGTAGTGGCAATAGGTACAATTAGGCTTCAATTTTTTATTAGGGGTATGATTATTCCCCTGTGCATTCTTGAGATATCAGCGCCTAAAATGCAGCAATTCCTCGCAATTAAAACTCCTTATAGATGAGAGCGATCGACCCCGCGATAGGCCCGCTGCCTCTGTGTCCCTGATAATATGAGCAACGCATTTTTGATTAACAATTCTGAATTTAATAATAGATTTAATGCTTTCACGATGATTCATTATAATAAAAGTAGTCAGTTTTTTTTTAAATATGCAATTAAACTAAATGCAAGCATATCAGAACTTTGGGTTTTTTTTGGGCTCTTCTTGGGCACCAATACCGATTTTTGGGCTCTTCTATTTTTCTCAAAAAACAGACTTTTGGGGTGGAGGTGCTGGCAGCCAGCACCTCTACTATAGAAAATTTGAAAAATTTAAAAAAACATCAACAGCACCAGAATTTTGACCTTTTTTAGCTTCCGAAACTAAAAAAATTAATTTTCAAAAAACAACCCCTGTCTCCTAAAAATTAACCTTCAAATTACTTACGCACCCAACCTAAATGTAAGCATATCCGAATTACAGGCTATTTTTGGGCTCCCCAAAACAATAAAAACCTATATTACAAAATTAACGCTAACCCTTCAAAACAGCCCCAAAGGAAAGGATATGAAATAAGTTTGAGAAAACATATACCATAGGTCTGAGGTAGTTTTTAACTCACTAAAAAGAACAAATTAAATTGTCCGAAGCCAACCCATAAAAATTTCAATTAGGAATAACTTCCACAAATACTTTCCCAGAACTATTTTTTATACCCTCATCTCCACAATAAAATTCAACAACCCTTAAGAACTACCCAACAATGTTACTTCATTTGTCGCAGTTAACAAGATATTTCTAATGTAGAATACTTTATAATAATGTATAAATTAAAATGTCAATGTGAATTATTTATAGTTATCACGGCAATTCATGTTAGTCCATATAATCTCTGCTATTTTCCGTGATGCTAAAAAAACAAAACAATATCCTTTTTTCAGATCCATTTCGGTGGTTTGACGCATTGATAACTTCAAAATTTATTTCAGAATACAGCCATGGAACGAAACGACGATGACCTGTTTGAAGCTTTTGCGCGCATTCGAGAGGATCCATTCTTTACTACTTTACAAATGTTTCCTCTAGAATCCGCCGTGAAAGCAGGACTTGTTGATATTATCCAACAACATCTAGACAACGGAGCTCAGGTGAATGAATATCTGCTCAAGTTGAGCGTATTATCTGGTGAAATAGAAGCAGTAAAGCTCCTTTTGAAAAATGGAGCCGATCCAAACATTTCCGCTGGAAATCCGGCCTTGGAGAGTAACGAATATATTTTAGACTATTTGGTGAATAGAGGTACTGGGCTCAATATGGCCGAAAACAACTTTCCAACTTTGCTGCAGTTTGCGCTCAAGCACCACGAAGAAATGTTTATTGAACTGCTCTCGAAAGACATGTCATTTGACGTTAATGTCAGAAATTCTGCGGGATTCTCATTACTTCAGCAAGCAGCCGAGAATAATAACATGAAACTTGTAAAAATACTCGTGGATTACGGTGCCAAAATTGAATTGATACCTGAACGTCACTATTCACCGTTACTTTGCGCAGTCAGCAATAAGAACTTGGAAATGGTGAATTTCTTTTTAGACCGTGGTGCATCAATGTACTTTGAGACCGGTTGTATAGCTCCCTTCATGAATGCAATTGCAAATTATGACCTAGAGATGGTTAAGTTATTTTTAAGCAGAGGATTGGATGTAAATGCAAAATATTCTGACTCCAGAACGCCCCTCCATTCAATTTGCGATCCATATGACAACGCTGAATATGAAACTGAAGATGAAGACAGTGACCGTGAAGCGGAAGAAGAATCAAAGTTGAGCAGTCAAAATCGACAAGAGATATTTAAGCTTCTTCTTGATCATGGGGCAAATGTTAACTCGCAAAATCAGTGGAAAAGTACTCCACTTCACAAGGCATGTGCTAAAAAGCGTGCAGGAGACGTAAAGATGCTTTTAACAAGAGGAATTAACTGTGACACTTCGTGCTACGAGAAATGCACTATTTTTCACTCGATCAAATGCAAGAAAATTTGGAAAGTCATCGAATTGCGCAAACCTGTCTCAGCAAGTGTCGACCCAGACAAGATTGATCTGCACCTATCTTTTGTAGACGCTTCAAACATGTTTAAAAGTCTCAAGCGACTTTATTATTTTCTGGGGAATGATGTTGATGTTGATATCAGAAATGAGTTAAACAGAACGGCGATTTATTACGCTACCAGAAGGAACTGTTGTGATATCATCGAATATTTGTTAAAGTATCTACCTAATGTGAATTTTCCCGACGATGAAGGACATACACCTCTTATGCTTGCTTTACGAAATCATATAAAGGAAGCTGTACCATCGAATCAGAAAGCAATTGAGATTTTGACTGCAATCATAGCAGTAAGGAAGGTAATCAATGAAGAAGAAGATGAGGTTCAAAAAATAGATTCGCAGCTACTGAAATGTATCCCTTTTATCAAGGATCACTATGCAAAATGTGAAATGGAGATACACGAAATGAAGGACAAACGGATTGCTGACAAAATTTACGTGCGCTTTTTTGACTTTTTGTCACAGGATATTAATAAATTGGCACAATATACGGAAAATAGGGAAATAATGTGGTATCTGCATTCTGAGAAATATAAGGAAGATTTTCCAATTTATGAAAGTCTTTTAGAAAGGAAAATACAGTTGGCTGAGCTGCGGGGAAAGTTACTACAAGTTTCTCAAATATGTTTCCAGACTCTAACGGAGCAAAATGAAATGCCGATTTTGCCAAGTTTTGTCGTTCGTCGTATACTTAGCGATCTTGGCGATATTGATTTGCTAAATTTCTTGGAGGGTGCAACCTTTCAAAGGTAAACAATTTATTTATATAAGTAAGTCTACATTAAATAAAAAGATGGGAGTACAATTTGAACATTTTTGTGAAGCTTGCCTTTCATGATTACGTTTTAACAATTTTGGAATTTGTTGTAGATTTCAATTTGTGTGCAAGTCCTACGAAGGGGATGATTAAAGAAGATTAAACCACAATTGATGAGAGTTCAGTGTTATAATTATTATAACATCCATTTCGCCAAATATATTTATGTGTGAGTAAATGATTTGAGAACCAATATAACTTTAAGAATTTGGCCATGTTAATTATGAAAATTGTTCAAAATTGTCTTTATTTTTATACTGTATTTTCGTATTTCATGTAATTAAGTGTAATCGTATCCCTAAAGTGAAAACTGTGTAGCCTCGCTGAAATATATTTCACATTTACTTAAATATTTTATTATAATATTATCAGGTATTTTAGTAATATGTATATGTAAATAAGGTCATCATTTTATCCTTCTGAAAATTAGGAGTTAATACCGAGCCTTTTTCTGAATAAATATAAAAAGAGATAACCCTTTATTTTTCGTTCTGATGGCTTTAAATATTGACTTGCTTACACTTACATTGTTCATAGAAGTTGTTAAAAACTAACATCCATCCAAGCCTTATCTCTAAGACCGCTCGGGCTTACCGCCTTGACTTCTTCGCTTCGCCTACCACGCATGCCCCTACTTTCTTGCTTTGCGTCGCATTGCCGAACTCTGCCTTCGCGGCTCATACCCAATACTTATCTACTATTTACAATATTTACATTATGCTTATATCTACTTCCTCTTCTATTTGCAATCTTTTCTTCTCCATTCCTCTTCCGCTACCCTTCTCTTCTTCTACATCTTACTTAATACCCCCTTCACCCATGCTGCTGCCCTTTTGTCCTCCCTTTCATGCATCAATACCTGCATGCTTATCCCACTCCTTTCCACCTCCTCGCACTCCTCCAACCAGTTCTCTCCTCTTGCATCTCCCTTCCCGCACAATTCACACATCCTCTGCTCTCTAGAAAGCTAGAACCTATTTAAATCCTCCATGCACCCACATCTCATCCTCTCTACAAGCTCCTGACTTCCTGTCTCTTCTTTCGCAAACAAATATTGCGCTCACCCTTGGCATAATTCATCCATTGTTCCCGTTAAACCTTGACTCTCTTATTCTCTCCTCCCGTGCTGCCTTCGCTCTCTCCATGTCGTTTTTCTTAACCATCTCATATACCTTCCTACCTTTCTCGTGCATCCTTCTGACTCCATCCATCTGCAGTCCCCAGTATCCGCTTTACATACCTCTCCTGTATCCCCTTTCTACACTCTCCTTCCACCCCCTCACCTCCACTCCATGAAATAAGACACTCAACACTAGCGACTCGAACAGTTTCATTCTCCGTCCAAAATCATCTGCGAACAGCATCTTTCCCAGCCCCCACACCTGCCTCATCACCACATTTACCCTTCTCATTCTTTTTTATATGACCATCCACTCCCCCATTCCTCTGAAACAGTAAGCCCAGGTAATCAAACTCTTTCGCCGCCTGCACTGCCTTTCTCTTCCATTTCCACTCACCTCCCTTATCCCTTCCACCTCCTTTCCTGAGCACCGTAACCTTGGACTTTTCCGCACTCAGCTCTAACCTTTTCTTATCCAGGTCATTCCCTACCTCTTCATCATCATCTTTAAGGCCTTCTCGCTCTTTTCTAGCAGCACTATGTCATCTGCAAACGCGAGTGACCATATCGTAACCCCTCCTACCTTAACTCCTCCTACCACTCAAGCCGCTAGCTTACTTTCCATATCCGCGATTAAAATCGCAAAAAGCGTTGGGCTAAGCGCACACCCTTGCCTCAACCCCATATCCATCGCGAAACCCTCCGAAATTCCTTTCCCTCCTCTTACCCTATCTCTCGTCTCTTCACATACCTCCCTTGCTACCACGGAAGGGAACGAGCCTTTGAGATCCACAAAAAACGCGTACACTTTTGAACCCTTCTTCGCTAATTCTCTATCCACCACGTGCTACAAGACGTAAATATTGTCTTTAATGCTCCTGCCCTCCCTAAAGCCCGCCTGGGTCTCCGGCCATATTCCTTTCGCCCTCGACATCTTTCTGCAGCCTATCCGCCAACACCATGGCATATAATTTATACGCCGTATTCATTAGCGTATTCTCTCTATAATTTTGCCTAACCTCTTGTGTGCTAAACAGACACGCTTTGTTCTCCACCCTGTCCAGCCCTGCTGCCTTAGACCTTCTCAACTTCCTCATCTGCTTCTCTATCTCCTCGTCATTTAATTCCTGTCCATCTACCTCCCTCGTTCTTCTAATCCCCTCATCTCTCCTCCGTAAATCTGAACCCTGAAATTATTCTTTAAAAAATTCCCTCCACTCCTCCCACCTTATCTTCTTTCTTATCCCCACCCTACGTTTCCTAAAGCTTTTTATTATCTTCCACAGGTCCCCTTTTGTCTTAACCCTTCTCAACTGCTCTTTCAGATCTTTCTCCTTTTCCTGCTCTTTCTTCTCACACATCAACCTAAACTCCTTTCTCATTGCTAGTAACTCCTCCCTTTTCGCAGTTCCCTCTTTCCACTTCTTGTACTTCCTTTTCACCTTGCCTTTTTTCTTGTTACATTCTCTAGCCCACCACGGCCTCACCATTCCTTTCTTTTTCTTTCTAAATACCTTCCTTTGCACACACCCTTTCACTTTCTCTTTCAAATTCTTCCATATCTCTTTCACCGAGTCCCCTTCAAAGCGTACCTTTCCTTACTGTTCCTGATACTTCTCTATCGCGTCACTCGTCCAGGTCACCCTCTTCCCTAACGAGACTTCTTCTTCACTAACTATGAAAAGTTGGGCCAAAAATTAACGTTTCGAGATAAGTTTTAATTTTAAAAACTAAGCAGAACGATGATTTTAATAAAACTTAGTAATTGTTAAAACACCATTTTCGTTCATTTTTTCACAATAAAGTTACTTTTGGGAATTTTAAATAAAAGTTTAAAGACTTTTGAATACGTCTGCTTTTTTAAATACAAATTTAGAATGATCCATTTCTTTTTTCATAAACTAAGTAAACTTTTTTTCCAACGGATTTTATGAATATTTCATTCCAAAAAATGTTGGTGCAAAGTTTTGAAGATTCATCTCTTTTTTTTTCGAAAATTTAACTATTTTGTTAATGATTCGTTTCATTTTTAGTTGAACACTATTATTTTTTCAGTAAAAATTTAACTATTCCATGTTTGATTTAAGATTGATCTTTTTTAGATGAAAATTCAACTATTAGGTTGAAAATTCATCTTTTTGGTAGAAAATCAATCTTCTTGGTTAAGAAATCACTGTTTTTGTATAAAATTCCACTAATCGATCAAATGTTAAATTGTTCTGTTAAAAATTAATTTTTTAAGATTTATAATTTTAGTTGAAAATTCTTCTTTTTGGTTTGAAAATTAAACAATTTTGTTTAAAAGCCTACTATTTTATTTGAAATTGATTTTTTTTGTCGTTGAGAATTGATTTTTGTTTTAAATATATCTTCGAATTTTGGTTGAACATTGACATTTTTAGTTGCAAAATTGGCCTTTCCTAGTTGAAAATTTAACTATTTGGTTAAAAATTCATGTATTTTGTTGAAAGTTCGTATATTTTGTAAGAAAATTCTTTGGTTAAAAATGCAACTGTTTCGTTGACAATTAAGCTGTTTCGTAGGATTCAAATATTTTGTGGAAAATTCGTATTTTTGGCTTGACAATTCAAAAATTTGTTAGTTTTCTTTTAGAGTAATTATTTTAACATTTGGATTCAAGTATTTTGTTAAAAATTAGTCCTTTTTTTTTTGAATTTAACTGTTTGGTAGAAAACTAATGTTCGTAGTTGAAAATTCATCTTTATAGGATGAAACTTCAGCTATCCAGTTAAAAATTCAACTATTTTGTTATACTAAATTTTTGGACGCAAATTCAACTATTGTTTGAAAAATTCGTGCTTTCGGATTGAACATTTATCTCTTATGGGAGAAAATTCATCTTTTTTGGTTGAAAATGAACTTATATGTTGAAAATTCTGTTTTTAACAAAATTCGTCCGTCCGCTTGGTTTAAAAATTCAACTATTTGATTAAAAGTTAAACTATTTAATTGAAAATTCATCTTTTTTGATTGAGGCTTCGTCTCTTTTGGTAGATCAAAAATTCCAAAATTAGACTCAAATTTCGAAATTTGGACATTTTGATTAATTTGTTAGATTTACATGAAAATCAGTACGAGGGTCGTTCTTGAGTCACGAAATATGAATTTGGGGTCCAAAATTAAAAATTTGACTCAAATTTTGAGAAATTTTATTAATTTGTTAGATTTTTATGACAGTCAGTACGAGGGGGGTTTTCGAGTCACTGAACAGGAATTTGAGGTCAAGATCAAAAAATTATAAAATATTACTCAAATTTTGAAATTTTGTATTAATTTGGTAGATTTTCATGAAAGTCAGTACGAGGGAGTTTTTCGAGTCACAGAACACAAATTTGGGTTTCAGTTCAAAAATTCCAAAATTTGACTCAAATTTTGAAAATTGTATCAATTCGATGGATTTCTATGAAACTCAGTAAGAAGAAGATTTTATATGAAACTCAGTAAGAAGAAGATTTTCGGGGCACAGAACACGAATTTATAGTTAAAATTCAAAAATGTTATTCAAGTTTTGAAAATTATAACAATTTGGTAGATTCCCATGAAACTTGGGACTTGAATTGTTGAATTATTTTAAGTGTTTTGTGAACCGAAAACCCCCACATTTTTACTCCAGTAACCACCTCGTTATAACTTCTATAAGAATCAACCATTTGAATAAAATCTTCAAAATTTTAGTCAACTTTTCGATTTTTGAAATTCTAACTTCAAATTGATGTTTTGTGACTTGAAAACCCCCCTCGTACTGATTTTTATGGAAACCCACTAATTTGATAAAATTTACAAAACTTAAGTGGCTTTTTTAAATTTTTGACCCTCAAATGCTGTTCTGTGCCTCGTGCAGCGACGTGTTAAAGAAAAATTTTTGAATTGAGCACCTGTAAAATTCAATAGGTTAAAATTCGATCAAAATAAAACTTTTTTATATTTATGCATAGATGGAAACTCAAAATTATTTAAAAACTCACTAATTCAATACTAATCCAATTACGGCATGACCTTTTAACGTAAATTTTCACGTATTATTATAACTGCAACAGTTTACATATTTATTTTGTTTCTTTTATTAATTATAATGCCAAATTACTTTAGCATTACTTCATCATTACGCTGTAGCGTAATTCTTGCGTTCGGCCGGTCCGTCGGGGATACCATCTATTTTTAAAGATATCAATAAATCTTTTACTTCTTCTTTAATTTGTTGTCGAATCACTTTTGCTTTGTTTTCGATAGCATTGCGAATATTTGCTATATTAATTGCAAAATTTGATCATAAACACTCAAAAATCGGATCTAGTATTTTACGAAATCCTGAGTATTCCAAAATTGAAAATGTTCTGCCATTTACAGAAACTAGTTCAAAACAGGCGTCCAGGATATATTCTTTCGTAAATAATGCAAAGAATAAATTTCGTTTTTCTTAATCGCTGGATTCAGACTTCAAAACCAAAAGAAAAACTTAGTTTAATGTTTTTTTTTTCAATTCAATATTTTTTGAATAAAGTTAATAATTCAATAACGAAATAACATTTATATGCTACAATATTCGTCATATAAATAACCACTTTATCATATATATTTTATCTTAGAGAAAAATCACAGACTGATTCAATTTCAAATCATGCACAGAGGTCCAGGATAGGGTTTCAGAATGAATTGGCCTTTAAATATGTTATTCTACAAAGAAAATAAAGGCATACGTATTTTATAGTTTAGCCGACCAAAATTTATTTCAGAAATCACGAGCTATTGAAGATAAACTTTCAATTGTCAAAATCTGTTGAAAAATAACAGATTTTTAAAAATGAAATGCTGTATTTTTCTACTGATTAGATACATTTAGATAATTTTTTTGGTAAATGATGAAGGAAGCCTTGATCTATCTAATGGGTGAAAGAAAATGTAACAATTTTTGAAAGTGACAAAACAACGGCTGTTTTCTGAAAATATTGAAACTGGATTTTCCCAAAAAGTCCTCTTTGTAAAATTTTCATTTTTGTAGGGAATATTGCTGACAATGTGCACTATATTTTTCTTAAATGATTTTTCGTAGGTAAACCAGTTTTTCAGCAAGACAAATTTTATTCTAAACAATTAAAATTTTTCATTTTTGCGTAAACTGATACAAAAAAGGATACAAATTAGTTTCGAATTAAAATTTCTACCAAAAAGCCTTTTACACTTTTGAAAAGATTTCATTCGATCGACTCAAATATTTACGTTGTTGAATATGGCTGCCTCTGCGCTCGATGTCTTTGCTCGCGATATTGATTTTCCTTATTTTAATAAAAATATCCGTTAAACATATTTTTTATGTGCAAAATGTACACAATCTCTAAAAAATCACTTATTTTTTTAGTAAATTATAGTTTATTTCAATTTTTCGAAATTTACATGAAAAAAATTGATTTTATTCTTATCAACATGTAACATACAATGAATTTTAACTCTCAGAGGCCATACGGGTAAAAAACGGGCAGGCCGAAAATTTCAAATGTCCCTCCCTCCCAGGGCACGCACTGCAGAGCTCCCTCTCATGTACGATAATTATGTCTATACTTCGGCGTAGCCGTCGAGCAACAGCTTGGCGTCAGTCGCTCCACAGCTGCTCTGCTGGAAACGCCGAAAAGTTACCTCAGGCCAAATTTGCACCCGTTTGGCCTCGGCGTCACAAATGAGGTTCTGCTAATTTTTGTCAAGTACCACGATAAACAGCAACAACAAAGCAGCCGACTCGCGGAATATGTGTGTATGCATATTTCTATATTTAATTTTAATCAATAATGGATGTATTATGCACTACATTTTCTAAATAAATACATTTTTTGTACTGGACATGATTTTTACATTCTTAAAATTATCCTTTTTTCAAGCACCTGTTCAAAATATTTAAAATATAATTTATCGAATAAACAATTGTTTTCATTGCAAAAAAAGTATTTATCTCCATTCTCCCAAAGTTTCATTGACATATCTATATTTAATAAAAAAAACACAATTTTTTGCGTAAAAAACGAATTTTCCGAAAAGTTTATTTAAAAATTGCTATATTTTATGTGATCATTTAATTTAACGGTTTTGGTAATAAAATATTGAAAATCCTGAGGAAATTTTACCCCGAAATCATATACTTTTATTGCTACTTAAATTAAGAGAATATAAACAATTAAAATCGCGAAAACCAGATTTGCACCTGTATGGCCTTCACGTTACTAGAGAGAGGTATGGCCTCTGAGGGTTGAGTTGTATACGCATATAAAAATATAATTTTCGATCAAATTTTCTTATCAGTTAAGGCCAAAAATGTTAAGTTTTGATTTAAAAAAAAAAAAAAATTTCAAATCGATTTTGTTTAAAATTTGATTAAATAGTTGCAAAACTTCTTAAAATGTCTATAATACGAATTTTTTCTAAAACTTTGTCATCTTGCAAAATTCAAAAAGTTTGCTTTAAAATTGTCTACATTATTTTTCGAAATTTTAGAAAATCATTTTATATCCTGCAAAATAAAAACATTTTACCAAAAAATCTTCCAGATTATTGCTTGTCAGTTTTCGAAATCTTATGAAATATTTTTAAATGTTCTCTTAAAATTAATTTACCAAATAAAACATTATTTAAATTTTCCCAGGAATTTTAGGAAGATTTTTTCATTCTCTTGGAACCCTTCCAGAAATTTGTCGACAATGCTGGAAATAATTTGAAATTTTTAACACTTCTTAAATTTTCCCTTGAAATTAATTTTTCAAAATAAAAAATCATATACAATTTTTCCAGAAATTTTTAAAAGTAAACTTTTTTATTGTCTTGAAAGCTTTCTAAACTCTTAAAAAGCTTCTTTTTCGAAGTCTTCAAAAATCTACAGTTTGTTTTAAATTTCTTGAAATTATTTTGGAAATTGTTTAAAATTTCTAAATATAGTTTAAAATGTGTCAGATTTGTCCTAAATTTTTTTTAAAATTCCGCAAAATACAAAAAATTGCCTTAAAATCTTCCGGATTCAATTTTAGAAATATTTTGAAATAATTTTCAATTTTATCTTAAAATTAATTTTTTAAAGTAAAAAATCATTTTTTGAAAAATTAGAAAAATTTTGTAATCTTGCAACATTCAAAACTTTTGCTTTAAAATCTTCTACATTCTTTTTCAAAATCATTTTTTTTTATTTTTTCAAAACTTTTGAATATCATTTAAAGCGTTTCGAGTTCTTAATAATTTTTTTGTTAACTGAAAAATTTAAAAAGTTGCTTTAAAATCCTCCAGATTCTTTTTCGACAATTTTAGAAATCTTTTGAAATCTTCAAAAGAAAACTTTTATTCTCTTGAAACCTTTCAAAATGACTAAAAAGCATCTTTTTCGAAATCTTCAAAAATCTATATTTTGTTTTAACTTTGTTGAAATCGTTCTAAGGTTTAAATTATTTCAAAACTTCTCAATATCTTTTAAAATAAGTAGCATTTTTTCTAAAAAAATTGGTTAATTCTGCAAAAAGAAAAAATTGCCTTAAAATCTTTCTCATACTTTTCTGACATTTTTTGAAATCTTTCGAAATGTTTTGAAATCTTTTTCAATTTGATCTAGAAAAGTTTTTCATTCTCTTGGAACCTTTCATTCTTAAAAAGATTCTAAATTTTTTCTTGGAAATCTTTATAACTCGATTTTTTTTTAAATTTTATGAAATCGACATTTTGTTTTAAATTTTATGAAATCTTTGCGAAAGTTTTTAATATTTCTTCAACTAACACGAATTTTTTGTAAAATGTTCTAAACGTGCAGAATTGAAAAATTTTGCTTTAAAATTTTCTACATTATTTTTCGAAAATTTAGAGAATCACTTTTGTATATTCTCTTCAAATTAATTTACTAAATAAAACATTATTTTACCAGGAATTTTAAGAAAACTTTGTTATTCTCTTGAAATCATCAAATTTCTCAAATTCTCTATTGTTCGGCAAAATTCTGTCCATTATTCTCGTTCATCACAAAAAAAACTTGATGAAATTTCAGTCTAAAAGCCTTAAAACTTAATTTTAAAGCAACAAAATTATTTCAAAAATAATCTTAAACTTGAAAAGATTAAAAAAATTTTTAAACAAAACAAAGATTTTTGAAGATTTTAAGCACCAAATTTAGAAGCTTCAGAACAAACTTCGATGTCTAAATTAATGTTTCTAGTTTAAAATTGCTTAAAATTATACAATTTCACATTTTTTTAAATGTTTTGATTGATTCTTCAATTAAACATTTTGGCTGAGATTTTTCTTTCTTTATCGACTGAAAAATCTCTCTTTATTAAAAATTCAACTATTTTTTTGAAAATTCCTTCTTTTTTGGTTTGAAAATTAGTCTGTTTTGGATGAGGCTAAAGTCAATGAAAAGAAAACAGAAGTGTCAGTAGCAAAACGTCTAAAAAACGCAATATAAAACATATTATTTTCGAAAGGAAGTATAATTATTTTCAAAATTTGCCGAATTCAGTAAAAAAAAATTTTTTGACATTTGAGCAAATGCAATTTTCCGTTTTGGCCCCTGTTCGAAATGTCTAAAGTTAGATTTGAAAAACGACTCCTTTTTATTCTGCTTTTTGAGTGTTAAAATAGTATTTTTAATTAACTTTCATAAATAAATTGGTTAAGCAGTGAAAACTTTAGCTCTGTTTGAAATTAAAACATAAGCATAAGTCCATATTATTTATTTTTCATAATTTGAGCAGCGATTCGAATGTAAAATTAAACTTGTGGTAACTTTAACATGAACTCAAAATGAGCCCAAGAATTGCCTGAAGGGCACCAGATAGTTTTCTATAAAACTACCAAAAGTCAATTGCCATTTATTTTCTCTAGAACTTTTATGGATCATTTTTATGTTAATTAAGGGCTTATTATGTTGTACAAATTGTAACAAGTTAATCATTTTAGCGCCGGCTAACTTGCTCGATAGAGTGGCGAAGGTTAGGAATAACGCAGAGGGTGAGGTTATAAGAAAATTTCGACATTCTTCGATTCACTCAGATATAATTAACTCAATGTTTCATCATCGTACCAAACAAAAAATTATAGAGTGTGGGCCTTCGCTCCATTCAAACGATTGCTACTGACACGAAATATCGACATTTTCCAACGGGAGAGCACTATATCGCCATTTTGACACCGAACAACCATGCTGACCAAGAAAATACATTGAAATTTCAATCTTACATTCACTGACGCGAGTCAACAAGTATGACCTTGCCTTAGGTCAGCAACCAACAAATTTCAACAGCGTGTGTTTACCAGTTCGACACAGGACGTTGGAAGGCGAGAGTTTAATTTCCGTTAAGACATCAAGAATTGGAAAGCACCTACCTGGCAGTTGTCTGCCACCTCTGGTCTTTCCTCTCATTTTACGTTCGGTTTGATCCTCAAAATTTCGGATTCATTTAAATAAAATTCCTTCTCCCCGATCCTATCGCTTGGAGTTCAGAATAACGAATGAGTTCAGAGTGTCGTCTCCGTCCTTAGTTTCATATGAGAGTTGGAGCGCCGCTCGCGTGAGAAGACTAGAACTAATGAGAGTGAGAGGAGCGATCAAAGGAATGAGACGACTGCCAGTTCGACTCTCAGCAGCGTGGCGGCGCGCAGTCGATTTCAGAGTTTCGTCGCGCCGGATGTCGTTGTCTGCTACTCGATGACGCGACAAAGCGTTTGCTGATTCCTGTCAACCTGTAAGTCCCCCGCAACATCATGATCGTAGTTCCCTAGCACTCTTGTACGAGCCGGAATCTCATCCACTGCGCATGTGCTAGGAAACCTCCTCTTCTCAGTCCCTGGCGAAGTCCTACGTCCACTGCAACCAACCACGCAGAATTTGACAGTTGTTGTAATTGTGGGTGGCTTATCCACTCGTTCGATGCCTCTAGATTGGATATGAAATAAAAGGCGGTAAAAAAAAAGGAATTGAAAGAAGCGAATAATTATTTATTAATTTTGGATTCCCGTGGTCTGGCAAGTATTGTAATTCTGGTCTGATGACTTAACCCTCCATTTTTGACAGGTGATGAGTTTTATTGCTTTTAGGTGATTTGATTTATTTGAATTTTAAATTTCATTCAGTATTTTAAACTATTATTGAGTTGAAGTAAATTGAATCTATGTTAAGTAAAAGGAATGACAAAAAATACTAGAATTTCTCTTAAATACTAGCAGCAGAACTCTCATATTCTCGGCTAGTATTTTGACTAGTTTATAACAACAATATATGATATTATATAAATCGGAAAAAATTATAAACAAAATTTTCATCTGTCGAAAGAAAAAATAATCGTAGATTTTGAAATACAACCAAATTTGAAGAAAACTGACCGTGAAACTCCGCTACTGAACAAAAAAAATTAAATTGTTCCTGAGTTATTTTCATCGATCTACTAGTATTTAATAATACAATTACAGCATTAATATATTTTTGGCCTGTGACATTTTTTTCTCTCAGTTCCACTGGGATTCGAACCCATGTTTTTAGATTGCCAATCTGGTATGCTTACCAACTAAACTGCGAAGAGGACGAGATTCATTTTAGTTGGTAAGACCTGGGTTTGAATCCCAGCGGAGCTAAGAGATAATTTTTTCACAAACTACATATATATTAATACTTGCTTATCGCTGGTTAAAAAGCTTCAATATCTTTTTTTGATTGGAGATGTTACTATCAAATATAACCTCAAACGAAGATTTTTAAAAATTCAAAAAATTTTCTTCTCTACTTTTGGTCAGAATTTGTTGACCCCTTCACGCACATTTGTTACAAAGAATATTTATTTACTTTCTATTTATAAAAATATAAAGTGAGAGGTCCGCAGACTATAAAAACATTTTTTTAAATTGAATATCCAAAATTAGCAAGGGGGAGGAAATGAGAGGCTGTTTTGTCCTTGAACGCGGGGCTCTACAAGAATGGACCAACCCTTTTCCTAGCTGCTCGTGGAAACAACAATGGCACCACCAAAACACCAAAAAGTTGTCGATGTGGTTCAAAACGATCGAACGCGCAGAGCACCCGACAATGGGTCGGCAAACAATGCCGATCATCCTAGAGTTCGGGGTGTTCAGTCTGACAAATGACACTAAAAGCAGATCAAAATGATCCGAATAGACAGATCATTATGATCTCGAATGTCAAATGATCGTTGGAGCAAGATGATCTGCAAAAAAAATGATCCTTTTTTTTACTGTGTATAAATAAGAGCAAACAACTGACTACCTCAGTTGAACACTTTTCAGCTATCGTTTCGTTCCAGACATAGCAGAAACCATTAAATCGCGCACAATCAAAAACTGTAAAATTGTACACAGACAGTACTCTTTTATAGAAAAATGCAGAAATCTGTCCTTGCGGAACGTTTAGAATTTTCTGTAAATCAAAGCATGCCATACAGATCTTTTCATCTGCCCTAGCATCAAGCTTGTCGTTTCCTTTGTAATTTCGAGCCAGAGTTTTATCATTAATATGATCTTCAAAAGTGTTACGCAATCTTTGTTTTTCTTCTTCAGAAGTGTTGTTCCACGTAACGCAGATATCGCATTGATCATTTTTGTTTCTATGGAAACCAATATTAAATTCCGTGTTAAAAATATTGCGCTATTGACGTTCAGTTTCAGGTATGATTTTGTTTTCTTTCTCCGTATTTTCCTTGGAGGTCCACCATTCCATTTTCATCGAATACATTTTTGCAACGGTAAACCCATCCCGTAAGTATTCTCGCTGACTGTTTTGTCTATTATAGTGAGACGGTAAGCAACTGAACATACCAATGTGATCTCGTGCGGTAGAATTCATTTTTTCACTTCATATTAACGTGACTTGCGATCGTATCGAGTTTCTCCCTCTCTTATCCGGCGATACCAGACCTTCAGTGTTTACCTTCTTAAGAGCAGTTCGGATCCAACCGTCATTGATGTTTAAAGTTTCGATAAACATACGCTTGAAAACGACTATGTTCTCTCCGCCTACCTTCAGAAAGTATTTTCGAGTTTTCTGTCTTCTATTGTTCCAGTGGGTGGTATGAGATTTAACATCACTGACAATAGTGTGTCGAATTATAAAGTTCCATTTCCGCATCTGTTCTCCTAAGTTCCAAAAATAAGAAAAAACTTCCTGTCTGTGTTTTAAGGTGATCCGGTTGTGATACTTCAATGTACATGAAGATGAATAACCCTGGCCCAGTTTTCTTTCTGGAATGGTCTTCTGCGATCGATTAACGTTAGATAGTCCTTTACTCTTCGCTGCTTTGGTTACGATGTCCAACCATTTTTCAGAATGTTGAAGTCGTTTCGGCACGGGCACATCTTTGGATGTTGTTTGTTGCACTTATCTTTTTTTAGGATGAGCACTGCTATTTTTGTTCTGTTCTTGATTGGCAGCTACGCATCTGCAAGAAAAATCACAGTCTTTGGAAAAAAATCTATTCAGTCACATTGAATATCACTTGAAGATACATGATATAATACTTATTAATCACATTCATTATATAGAAATTTCTACAATTTTAATTTATAATTATAGTTTCGAATGCAAAATTGTAAAACAGTTTAATTTTTGAGGTCTTAAAACTAAAGTTTCTTTGCTTCAAAAGCAAGTAGATAAAAAAATTCGGCTTTTTAAAAATTAAATTTTCTTTTTCCACTGAAGGAAAATGTGTTTTTTTTCTGTGAATGCCTTCAGGTTAAAAAATTAGAGTTCAATATTTATTTGTAAAAATAGGCATTAAGCAGCAGAAAAATGTTTGTATGAAAAAAGTTCGATAACCGGGAAATGGTCAGAAATTTGTTTTTCCTTTAAAGGCCACCCTGATATATTTTAGACTTGTACTAGGAATTTGAATGTTAATATAGTACAATAATTGTCAATTGATATCCTTAGTGATTCACAAATTTTATATTGAAATCTTCCCGAATCGAAAATAGTTCAAATTTAAATATTAAAAATATTAGCGAAATTTCAATTTTAAATCATTAAAAATTATAAAATTTGATATTGAAAGTCTTGATAGTTTTATATGCAATAATTCTGGATGCATATATTTTAAATTATTTGGTTTTAATGTTAATCGTAGTAAATTGTCTGTGTTTTGAAGATCTTTGAAATCGAAGAATATCAAATGGAAAGACTTGATAGATGCACAATGAACAGTTCAAAACCATGTAAAATTAAGAAAATAATTGGCTGAATTCAAGTCTTAAAAATGAGAAGATTTCAGAATTAGGCATTAAAAAGTGAATCATTTCTTATTTGAAAATATGCCAAAATATATTAATCATTTGATCTGAACTTAAAAAATGAAAAGAATTTTGAATTGAAAGGCTCAGGTTTGTGCAATTTCCAAAAGTGGAATCATAGCGATCTTGATTTGTATTACTTTATTTAATTTTTAATACTATAGCTTAAAATTGTCGAATTTTTAGTTAAACTCATACAAAAATGACTGATTTAAAATTAAAAAATATTTTATTGAAAGATTTCAAGAATGAATAATAATTCTAACTGAAGTGATAAGAATTACACGATTTGAGACTAAAAAGTTAAGAATTGTAATGCTTGAATTCAAATAGATCAAAATAAAACCGATTGAAATAGATATCTCATTATTTCAATAATTCCTTCAATTTTGAATGGATAACATTTTTGAGTTCTCAATTTTCAGGTTGAACACTGAATTTTCAATTTTTCTCTTCCATAATTTTTAATTTTTCTCACTTAAAAGTACTTAATTTTGAGCTTTTTTTGTAGAATGGTCCAATTTTAAAGGTTTATAGCTCAAAACTTTTCTATTTTGAACTGTGAAAATGACGGTGAATTAATTTTTGTATCTTAAAACCAATTATTTTGGATCAATTTTGATGCTGAATTTTAATTTTTCGTGTGATCAACAAAATTATTTCCCAAGAAATTGAGAAGCTTTGACTTTGAAACATTCAATTTAGTTTTAAATTTAAAATTTTTAAATTTTAATCAATTCGAATTAGAATTTATACAAATTAGAAAGTTTTCAATTCTTAATTATTCAATTTTGAATGTTTTTGATTACAAATGATAAAATTTTAATTCCGTTAAATTTAAAATTATCCACTTTTCTAAATTCTAATTTGAAATTATTCAATTTTACAAATTGGGTAATTGTCCTATTTTCTAAATTTCAATCTGAAACACTTTTCTAAAGAAGTTTTACAATTAAAAAAAAAAATTCTGCATTTTTTCAATTTTGAGAGCTTCTGATTCAACCCTTTGCCTGCACACTTTTTTCTCCCGATTCCTACAAAGCTGGATTACGCTTGCCTTACAAACTTTATCGGCTTATATCTCCGAATGAATTTAATCAATTTCAAATGTTTTTCATTATCTAAAGCTGTTATATTTGTGAAGTTTTCAATTCCAAATAAAAATTATTATTATTTTTTTAATTTCAGGCGCCTTCAATTCAAAAATATTAATTATTATTTCAAAATTTTGAAAAACTCTTATTATTTCAAAGTTTGTTTAATAATGGATTCTTGAATTGCTTCTGTTTTTAATAGAAGAAAATAGAATTCCCAGGTCGTGAGAGCGTACTACTAGTTATCTTATAAAGTTATAAACTTCAAACAACGTATTTATTTAAATACCTTCATTGCAGAAGATGAGTTCTTTTTCTTCTAGGCGTTTTTTCGATGAATGGCGTTTCACTGAAATCCCACACTGGATCTGGAAAAGTGGTTCACTTTCATGTGCACTGCTATTCAGCTTTCATAGTCAAATAATGATCTACGCATAAATAATTCTCTTCTTGATTGTTATATGGGGAAAATATATTAAAATGTTCAGATCGGTCGATCTAGAAATAAAATCAGCTAATGGTGGTTTAAAATTTTTCATTTTTTAATATTAGGATGTCAAATTATTATTTTTTAACGTTTTGACATAATGAAAAGTCAGATTTTTAGTGCAAATCTTACAGAATTCTACGATTTAAATAAAAAATTCAATATTATCAAATGTTTGAATTTATAAGTATTTAATTTTAAGCAGCTTGATAGCTAATCCTTGGAAATGTATAAAAACATCGAGTAATATAACGCTCCAAATTAAAAATTTTTTTTCTTCAAAAGCTCAGACTGAAATCATTTTACCAGGAAAGTATATAGTTTCAATTCGGAATATTAATACATTTAAAGATGTTTTAAACAGGCTGGTTTCAATTCGAAGAAATTTGAATGATATTAAATTTCATTTATATAGTGATTGGACAGGTTTTTTTATCAAAAATTAATTAACAATTTTTCTATAAATTTCTAAAAGTTGTATTAGATGGAATTTCGGAGTAGTATGAGTTTCTTCTCACTATGCTGAAACGCAATTGAACGCGAGGATTCTTTTTGATTTTAATATATGCTTTCTGGCTATCAAAAAATGTAAAATAATGGGAATTCAAATTTGGTGATTTGGTAAGACAATTTGGTGTTAATAAATCAACTGAATTTATAAAAAATAGTATTGACAGAAAAGTATTGTAAACAACATTTTCTTTCTTATTTTAGTTCTTATGAATTTCAATTTCATTATCATACTATAAAATACAAAAGCCTAACACTTTTTGCCATTACAAATTACTTTTGAACATATTATCTTATTGCCTATTAAAATGGCAAGAAATTAATTACAGTAGCAAATATATTTGGCTAAAAATAATATTTTATGGCAGAATGTGCTCATCAAAGATATTACTTACATGAACTGAAATACTTCGTAATTGAAACCCCACTATTATTATTTTTTACAATATTTAAAATTTGCTGAATAAATTGAACAAATATGGACAGTGTAAACTTCGGTAGAGTCGAAATATTTAAATTTTTTATAATTCTTCACGCATAAAGAACAATTATTATACACTCTATTATGGAAGGTTTACAGCCAAAAAGAAAACTATTCGATGCATCGAAATAAGTGCGAAACTGTGAAAAAAATAAAACTGTGAAACTAATTCTGGAGCATAAAGTTTACGAATTTTTCTTCGTCGACAGTCAATGTAAAAAAAATTACTTAAAGTAGAGTAGCGGAACTTTTAAATCGATAGATCTATTTTCCATCAATTAATACAGTTTTTCGATTTGCTTTTATATCAAAATAATTTTCTTGGAATATAAGTGCAAACAATTTATTTTTCTGAATGTTATTAACAATCAAAGTTCTTGATAATTTTTTTTTCAAAAATTGATTAAGGGCGAACGGTTCATCGCAATTCACTCATTGAGTTATGAACATTTTTGTTACAAAGTGTACTTCACGCTAGAAAATTGTTCGGCATTGGAAAACATTTTTGTTTTTTCAAATAGTCGTTTGTTTCAAACAATTAAAAATTAATTAAACTTCTCCACCTGTGAAAGAATTCTTCCACGTTCCAATAAATTGTACAATCTCTTCCGAAAATTTTGGTAAAAAAAAAGTTTATATTTTACAGTAGTTCAAAAGTTATTGAATAATTTCAATTGAAATTTCATCTCTTTGTTTGCAAAATGAGCTATTCTGTTGAAAATTCGTTTGTTCTGTGCCAGAAAATAAATTTTTTTATACTGACAATTTAATTATTTCAGTTGAATATTACATGATTTTAGTTCAAACTTCATCTCTTCGGTTGAACATTAATTGTTGAACTACAAATTTAACTATTCAATGATTGGTTCAAAAATTATTTCTTTTTTTAGTTTAAATTTTTTTTCTTGGTAGAAATTAATCTTTTTAGTAGAAAATTAATCTTTTTGATTTAAAATTCAACTATTTCAATTGAATATTTCATCATATTAGTTGAAAATTAATATCTTTGGTGGAAAATTAATTTTTTACTCATCGCTGTGTTTTACTTTTGAAAAATATTCGCACCTTCTCATGATGGAAAATCACGAAAATAATATGGGTATTTCGAGTCGCACGATAACTGAGGGCGCGTGCGTCTGAACGTGCTCGACCAGCGCGGAAGGTCGGAGCGCGGTCACAAAAAAGCAATAACTTTTGAACTACTGCAGAATACAAACTTTTTTTCCACCAAAATTTTCGAAAGAGATTCTAGAATCTATTGGAACGTGAAAGGATTCTCTCACAACTCAAATATTGAATTTAGATGAACAGTTCGCGAGTAATCAATTTTTGAAAAAATGACCAAGAACTTTGATTGTTATTAAATTTCAAAAAAATTAATTTTTTGCAACAATATTTCAGGTGAGTTATTTAGGTATAAGAGAAAATCAAAAACTGTATATATTGATTGAAAATAGAACTATCGATTTAAAATTGGCACACTTGAGATATTTTGACCGATATCAAGAACTGAGGAAAATGGTTTTCTAGCAATGTTATGCTGAGAAAAATCACGCCGAACCAAAAGCAATAATTTTGTATTGCCTATTGACCCCGAAAACTGAAATAAAGTTTTCCTTTATTGTTTTCTCATAACTCTGATAGATGAAATAAATGAGTTTACCAATAAGTTGTTATTCATTTGTTCCTACGAATAAAAAAGTTCATTTAAAGATGAATATAAGTTTTTGACTTTTTTGCAGCATTTAACTCAAAATTTTTTTTAGGAAATTGCGGTAAAAATGATTTGGCCTTAATTAAAAGAACTCTTGAAGTATTTATGAGTAAACCTTGCAGATTCAAACGAATCATGAGTTTAGTTTATTTTGGAAATCTAGTTTTTAATTGTGAATCTTTTCCATGCTAATTCTTCATCATATTATTCATGATAAAGTAGATTTCATTTCGATCTTAAATGAAAACTTATTATTTGACTTACATTTTGAAAAAATCTAAAAGCGTTTTCACTGTTCAAAGAAGCCTTTTCTGGACCACCCTAATCTCTAAAATAAAATAATCTGCTCGCTGCGCGGGCATATTCTCGCCGCTGCATATTCTCGTGTTTGGAATAAATATAATGTATATACACTGAATAATTTATTAAAATTTGACAATCTTACTAACAGAAAGAAAACTAGCCCAGAAAATCGTCATTTTTTATATTTTTACTAAAAAATTGATATTTATCGGCTCCTTGTGTTTGTAAAAAATTCATAAAGTCTTTCTAAGTATATATTTAAGTTCTAATGTGTATTCAATAGATTTAATTTCTGTAACTTTTATATCAGTCAATGGAATCGTCCTCTAATGATCGCCATTATAAATTAAAAAATGTTTTGAAAATGATATTGAAAACCAGATTCATATGCTTTTTGTTCTTTAAATAATACACTTAGTTAAGATCTATATATTAAATAATTTTCGGAAATATTTCTTATTTATATATTTACCGCACCGTTATCACTACAGTGTGTAGAACATGAAAGAGATTTGCTACCTTGAGATTTTTTCATATCTCGTTTCATAAATATATATTTGTTTTCTGCGTTATAGATCCAAAAGTATTTAGTAATGTAAAACTCTTCCAAGTATTCCAAATATTGTATAATTATAAAACTAAGTGAATTACCTTAAATACAACAATTATATGACTTTGATTTTCAATAATTTTCCTTGTTTATTTCCATAGTTATTCACTTAACGATAATGAGATGTCATCGAAAGTTATAGATATAAACCTGGAAAACACATTTTATTCCACAAATTTCAAGATGATTTTTAATAAATCAAGTGGAAATTACAGTCACTTGTTAAACTCGCATCCCTGGGTGTGACGTATTCGTTTAATTTTTATTTTGAACCTCCCACCCTCTTATAACATGACCGAAGGACCACCCTCTAATCGAGGAAAATTTATTTTTTGGAATACTGGTCGCATTTTTTACTATTTTGTAGCTCTTTTTCAGATTATTTTCAATGTGCAAATGAAAAAGTTTAATGTATTTCTTTAATGAATGGTAACTGTTTCAAAAAAGTTTATTTGTTTAAAACATCTTCTTACAGTTTATCTCAAATTGTCAGTATCATCACAACGACATAAACTAATTAGCTCGACTGTGTGATCTTAGAACAAATGTTGCTCGGTTGGTTCCCGACCAGTTCCCGACCATGAATCCTAACCAGGGTACCTCGACCAGCATCTTGACCAGAAAACTGGGGCACTTTCTGCACGAGTCCTAATAATTTCAATTTGTTTCATTATTAGTACGACAATAATCAACCCAATTGAAGAAACACAAAACTAACCTAGAAATTATTTATAATATCTGGAATTTTCAACTTTGAATGGCTTTTCCGGAAAAAGTTTCACCTACACGTCATATTTCAATCCTAAGTGTTATATTTGCAAATGTTTTGCTATCTTATCGTTTGTTATCAAATAAGTACTAACTAAATTAAACATGTATAGTAAATTTAACGTACGCATACACAATGCATATTACTTGCATTCTATTTATATTAAAATTATTTCCCATGAAAGAAGAACTTTAAATTTTATATATATATTATTCCTGATTCCCTTTTCACATTGAAATTAGTGATCGGGCTGCGTCTGTAAAGAAAATATTGATTAGTCACCACATAAATCAGACCTTCGGATGCCGAGCTTATTATTATCTCCCACAAAAACGAACTAAACATACCATATAGTATTGACTTAATGTGTATTGGTATTTCCGATGTAGCTAGCTGGTATGAAAATAAAAATCCACAATTGCAAAAAAAAAGAGTATCGATTCTTTCAAGGTAAACTCTAGATGTATTAGCTGGATTTCAATGTTAAAATAATACTATCGTGTAGTTTTAATTATCGCATTTAATTAAAATAAGAAAGTTTTTAGTTAAATCTATCGTGACTATTGAAAAAAAAATGTCAATAAGCTGATACTAACAACCTCAACAGCTTTAAGTTTTAATTTCCTTACTCATTCAGCATCACCGGTTTCACTTTACTATTGAATTGAAACGCATTATACTGCACTAACCTAGCCTGTCAAATACGCTGCGGAATTGTTTACGCTGTATTCTGCACTATTTATTAATATTTTTATTCGTGAGTATTCCTTCATATAAGCATATTTATATTAGGTGGCCAATCCACCTGATTTATGAGCACTGAACAAAAAAAGTAAAATTTACATTGATTCCAGGTTTAAAACTCTCTGCAATGGAAATTAACCTTGTAGGCCCTACTTCAGTTGTAAATATGAGAATTTTCCGTATTTAATCTTGGTTCGGTTAACCTTTCGCCTCATAATTTCGTTCAATGGAAGTGAGCACAGATAGCGATTTCCATCTAGCTGTCAGCTGCTTTTTAGGTTTTACCCTTTCTGTAGAGTGTTGCAAAATAAGTTGTAACTTGATTACAGTAATGGAGAGTCCATATCCAGTAGCCAGAACGATAAGCAGTAAATTAATTAGCTTCGAAAATTCTCGTTCTTCCTTCATTATTCTTTCTTCGGATTTTAATAATCGAGACGATAGAGGTTTGTGCCAGTGATTGTTGAGACGGGATTCCAGTAGCCTCATCAAAATCTTGTTAGCTACCCGAACGAACAGTGAATTCTTCTCATATCGCATAGTCTTCTTATAGTAGCCAAAGGTTTGTTTGACGATTTTCATGACACGATATCCATCTACATCTAGATGATCTTGAATAAATGGTTTAGACATGCTATCTCTATCAATGCAAGCAACCTTATTGTGATCCAATAGCATCTTACAGCATTCTTCACTACTAACATCCGTTCTGTACTCATCTAACAAAGCTTTTTTAACGCGTTCATTTCCTGCTTCCAATATATTGTAAAATAAGTGCGGCATCATGAGAACGAGATTCGTTTTGTTTAGATCTTCTAATGACTACCAAAAACGAAATTAGAACAGTGGCGGACACTATGCTTTCAGCCGATCTTTGAGGTTCTCGAGGTACTGTAAATACCAACACTGCTTGCATTATGTTTATCAAAGACCAGTAATATGTGTCGAATTTCAACAAGCGAGTCATAAGCCAGATTGGTACAATTAGTAGCACTCAGTATAACCAGTTCATTGAAAGTGTCAGAGATCGCTTATTTCCTTTTGATTTCAGTAACAATGCGTTATACCGTATTGTTTCAATACCTCGACTGCATTCGATAGAACAATGAATCGTTAATACTCCTTGGTTGGTAGTGAACTGAATATCATTTTCCTGAAGTTGTCTTATAAATCGAGCTGACCTGCTTAGGTTTCCATATGCAAAGTGACCCCAGCGTTCTTCTTAAGCTTGTATTTGTAAAATTCTGAAATTCATCGCCTTAGAAAGAGCTTTTATAACTATATCTTCTGGTCCAGAAACTAAAACCGTATGTCCAGTTGAGTTGCGCCTGGCTTCAACATATGGGGGATAATCAAAGGAACCTACTTTCATTTGGAAACCGTTTAGATCACGTAATGTATTTGGAAATAACTGAATTTTGTCCCAGTAGTTTTCCCTTGGATAGATACCAGTGAAGCGGTTCAAATAATGCACCTTAGTGATGTTTCCACAATATTTCCAGGGCGAGTTTTTATTTTTCGTTAGTTTTTCTATTACCTGCAGGATTGTAACGTGCAAAAAATTCTTGAACTATATTGTCTGCAATAATTCCTTGAAGCTAAGTTCTTTCTTTTGTGGGAAGACGATTATCAAACATTTTGGTCTTAATTGACAAGCTGAAAAATCGGTAAGAAATTGTGTTCGTTCCGAATATGATGAGCTTTCTAGATTGTTCTGTACGAGCAGAATCGCGTTAAATAACGTTGTGAATTGAAGATCTTGAGAAATTTCTTCCCTCTTTAGAATTCCGGTTCTCGTAAGGGTGGCATTCTGCAAACTGATAACCTGACTGGGATTATCCGACTGTACTCTTTCTAGAATACTTTCCAATTTGATATTTCCATATATAATGTATTATATAATAATATATATAATGACGAAATTTAACAAAAAGATGATAAATTCGATTTTGAGATTCGGAAGGATGATCATTGACCTGCTTTTTTTACTTTACATGTATTTTACATCATAATTTCGACTTAAAATATTAATTATATCCAAACTATGAACACAATTGGCAAAACTGACTATTTTAGAGGGTCATCTGCGGACAATCCTTCTCTATTTCTGCGATAATAAACCATTTTATATACAATTCGAAGTAATTTTTTAGCTCTGTTCTCTTAGCACGACTGAATATAAAAGTTGCTCCGCTGGGTAAATATATTTTAGAAATAAATGTTATATTACGAAAATGCTCTTTTCGAAAATACCTATACAAACAAAAGCTGCGTCAATGGATTCATATTTCCAGAATTGACACTGTTAGTTTAAAAGACATGACCTTGAAGAATAAGTTACGCGCACTTATCATCTCAATCATGAAAATCAACGAAATCTATATCCACTTTAGATAGCTGATGAGCAGTGGAATACTTATACTGCTTCGCAGGTTTTCGCTCGTTCTCTTTTCTGGAATCGTCGCTCAGATTCAAGAAACTTGATTAAAATGCACTCAGCTGCTTGAATATGCCCTGGATGTTTTGAAATATTATAAAGATGTGTGATATCCTTCTTCATGTAGGCAGCTTTGAATGACTATACTTCTGCCTCAAAGTCACAGTTTTACTTATCTCTCAAGCAAAAATACACAAGTTGACTTTTTTGAGTTTATTTTACAAAGGTTTTTTCTTAATTTAATAAACAGAGATATTAGGCCATATACATTGCTGCTGTTCTTTAAAGTTCGATTTTTGGTAAACGCTTCATATTCAACTTTACTTTTTTCCGCGCTTAAAAAAAAAATATTGAACAAAAAAACTGTTGTTTTGGATATACACAAAAATTTCTTCAATCAAAAGATTTGGTTAAAACGATACAAAAACTTAGTCGGGTCAACCAAATATTTTGTTTTCTGACCTAAATTCGGAAATTATTTTCTACTTTTAAAATTGTTAGATATAAACAGAATTTTAGATTGTCTACGAATTTTCGCTCCACGAAACTCTACGAGTTGAAGCAGGGGTTACGTGTGGGAGGCGGGCTAGCAACACGCCCCCCCATTTGAAAAATCAAAGTTTAAATTACATGAACTTGAAGATCTCTAAATGCGTTGATATGCGCCACCAAGAAAGAATTTTGCGCCACATTGATAAACAAGTTATCAGCGATCAAAGTGGGGGGGGGGGCTGGAGCGATTTTTCGAAAACAATACCTTTTTTCCGAATTCACCATAGCCATCTGTCATAATTTCAAATGCGCCACCACCTGAAAAATTTGCGCTAGCTAATTAACAAAGATAGCATTTTTGGGGGGTGGGCAGTCTGACGCAGGTGTTAATCTTCGACAGTTATATGGAATCAAAAATTACGGATATGGAGCCATTCGTCTTCAAATGCGCTCATATGCGCCACAAAAATTTTTTGCAAACTTTGAAAACTGTCCACGATACGAAGCTTTTAACACCTGAGAAAGTGATGACCATGTGATGACCAACAAAATAAAAAGTTTTTAATCCATAGGGATAAAGGGACTGTTGTATGGGGTTTCAAATGCGCTAATGTGCGCCATAAAAACCTTCTGCATATTCTGAGAATCGCGCAAGATATGGAGGTCATAACATTTTGCAAAGCAATGACCACTAAAATAAAATGTTTTCAATCCGCAGTGATGAAGGGACTGTCGTATGGGGTTTCAAATGCGCTTATAAGCGCCATAAAAAATGTCTGCATATCTTGAAAATTTCACAATATATGGAGGTCATAACATTTTTCAAAGTGATGACCACCAAAATGAAAAGTTTTTAATCCGCAGTAGTGAAAGAACTGTCGTACGGGGTTTCAAATGCGCTCATATACGCCATAAAAGATTTCTGCATATCTTGGAAATTGCGCAAAATATGGAGGTCATAACATTTTGCAAAGTGATGACCACCAAAATAAAAGTTTTTAATCCGCAGTGATGAAGGGACTGTCGTATGGCGTTTAAAATGCGCTCATATGCGCCATAAAAAATTTCTGTATATCTTGATAATTGCGAAAGATCACCTTCGCAAAACTCTAAACTATACCCACAACCCCATAGCAATAACTAAAAAACAAAACCTCTTTTTCATATCCTCATCTTCACAGCAAAATTCCACAACCCTTAGAAGCTGAGACGGGGTTCGTTAAATGTGATAGATGTGGTTCTCATGGGTTGTTGAATATTACTGTGGAGATAGCTATATCATCAGGTGTCTTGAAAAGTTGTCTGTGGTGATTATTTTTAATATGAATTTTTGTTGACGGTTTTAGACGAAGGCAGCTGAGATGAGTTTCGTTCAATTTGATAGGGGTAGCTTCTAGTGGTTCTGTAATATTACAGAGGAGATAGGTATATTAACTAGAGTTTCGAAAAATTGTCTGAGGTAAGTATTTTTTATCTGAAAATTTGTTAGGAGTTTCACTTGAAGGCAGCTGAGACTTCAGACCCTCGTTTATAAGCCTATCCAACTCCCCATTTTTTTTTTCGTCACTAGTGAATAGGCTACCTAGATATATGTACTTATTAGTTTGTTCTAATCTCTCATCATTCAGGACAATGTTGCACATTGTTTTCTCACCTTTTTCTCCAAACACTGTGATATTTGTTTTATGTGGTTGCAAATTCATATATTTTGTTGAAAATTCGTATTTTTTTGTAGAAAATTAATCTTCATGATCGAATATTCACCATTTTGGTTGGAAATTCAACTATTCTATTTAGAGATTCATCATTTTAGTTGAAAATTTATCTGTTTGGTTTAAAATTGAATTATTCCAGGTGAGGATTCATCATTTTATTAAAAAATTTATCACTTTGGCTGAACATTCAACTATTTTGTTGCAAATCCGTTTTTTTTATTGAAAATTAATTTGTTTTGCTCAAATTTTAAGTATTATATAATACTAATGTAACATAAGCTACATTAATATAATAAAAACACATTTGATTGAAAACGTACCTCTGTTCCATAAATAGGAGCAAGTATTGAAAACGGGTCCGTCGATATGAAACACCCATGTTTCTCCGTTCCATAAATACGGACCATGTTAAAAAAGGTGTACGTATTATGAAACAACTAATTAATGAATAAATTTGTTTCCAAATAAAGAAAAAGTGCAGTTATCTCCTATCTATACACCCTAAGCTGCCATTTAATCTATCACACATGTGAAATAATCGCAATTTGTGCATACACGAGACAAAACAAATTAAAGGTATCAAGCCTTCTGACCGGGATAAATATCAGTCAATTTTCCCGAGTTTGGAGGTTACATGATTAAAATTATTTTTCATTGTATAAAACTTTGGAAACATACTTGCCTTTTATTTAGATGAAAAGCCTAACTTTCATATTTATTAATATAATAATTTGCACTCAAAAATATACTTTTAAATTATTTATAAATGGAATTATTTGTCAAACTGTTTCATAATTGGGACATGTTTCATGACAGGTACCTTTACCTTACGCGTCCTATCAAAAAGAGATTTGTAACAAATTTTTAGATCTTTTTTGATTAAATAATTTTTACAAAATCATCTTTTTGCGTATCTTGTATAGTTTGGCCGTAAAATGAAATTTTTTATTTGTCATTTTTTTTTGTGCGGTTAAAATTAGAATTTCCGATTAAAGAAAATACAAAAAGTTGTTGTGATAATCTTGTAATGTGTTTGAAATGCAACGTTTTTCTTCTCATGAAATCTTTTCTTATCGTGCATTGTCTCGCTTAATATGTTCGTTTTCGTTTCTTCTTTGGACTTTTGTAAATGCTATAACTCCAGTAATTTTTTTGTCATTAAAGAAAGTCGTGAGAATCAATTGTTCGTCTTTTCGAGTACTACTAATATCCGTAAATAGAATTTTTAAATATTAAACAAAAGTGGTCTCAAAAATTTTCAAAATGCGCTCACTTTTTAAATATTTATCCAAAATCGCTGGCTAACGATGTTACCTTTATTTTTGGACATTTGAAGAGTATACTAAAGCGCAATCCAATATGTCAATTCTTTCAAAAGTTTTCGTGTTAAAAAACTAAAAATCTACAGACACACAGACAGACACATTCGTAAAAACCTGTTTTTCGAATTCTGGGAGTCTCAAAATGTGGAAATTTGACAAAGACGGGGAAGGGGGGAAGAGGGGGGGTCAAATTAAAGAAAAATCTAATACCTTCTAAATAAAATTAGCTTTTTACTATCGACGGAAAAAAATATAAGCTCTAAAATAAATTTTGCTAGGGCAGTGTGAAAATAGAGAAAAATTACATGAGTAGGAGGTAAACATGTGTTAATGATAACGGTAATTACATCAAGAGGAGACTCTACTTTTTTATTATATAGAGAGATTATATTTTTTTAAGATGAGCGTTGTAAGATTGTAATAATGAATGTGTGAATGATGAGATAAGACAGTTTTCATTAATGCTTAAAATTGCTTCTATTTATTTTGAAAAATCGCATATCTTAGTTATTATTTATAGACCCAATTCTTTATTCTACAATATGAAATTTATTGGTAGGGTTTCGTAGAAAACCCTGAAGCAGTCGGTGAAATGGCTGTCCTTCTGTTAGCACTCCCAGCGCAAAAGCTATTAGGTCTACCGACTTAATTTTTAACATGGATATGTGTTTTGCGTGTCTGATGTGAGGAAAATTACTGGGAACCCTTAGAAAGATATACTCATCATAGTATTGCTAAGCTAAAGCATGACAATTTGAGCCTTTTGATTCAAAAATTCTCAAATTTGGCTCAGAACCAGCATACAGGATGGGAAATTTTCGGAACAAGGGAACAAATTTCTTTATCAACTTCTAGAGCCAACGTGAAAAATGTATACACAAATTTAACTCAAAACCAACATATGAAATTGAAAAATTTAAAAAAAAAAGAGAGGACAATTTCTAACCGTACCTTTTCCTACAAAACTCTTAAGTGGGCCGCTTGCAGCGGCAGCGGTCTCCAACATTTCACACGAGATGACGTTTTAGAAACAAAAGTAATCGTCCCACTTTTTTACCACATTTGAATTTTCTCCAACTTGTTGAGTAGCATATCATTTTTCAAAAACTTCTGACTGATTCAAGTTTTTGATAAGAAAATTAGGTTATTTTTAAATAAAATCTTCGAGTGTTTTTAAAAAGTAAATTACGAAAAAATATTGATTCTCTAATTTTTGATTATTATGAATCATATTCTATATCTGGAATTGAATCCAAAAATGCGATCCGGCTGTATCACATTCCGCTTACAAAATACATTATATTTATCCAATAAAATTTCAATCATTTAAAAAAATGGTTCATATCTGAAATCGTCAAATCCTGTAGATTCTGAATCTCTATAACTTGCGCAACGGCGGCAATATGCTCGCGCAGCGAGCAGATTATTTTATCATCTAGAGAGTAGGGTGGTACAAAAAACGCTTTTTCTGAAAAGTGGAAACGCTTTTAAAATTTTTCACAAAATTAGTCAAATAATAAGGTTTAACACGCAGAAGAACTTTATTAGATGATTCTAACATAAGTGCTGTCTCAAAAATGTTTAAGTTAAAAACTGCAAAAAAGTCAAAAAATTATATTTATCTTTAAATGAACTTTTTTATTCCTTGCAACAAATATATAAAAAATTATTGGGCCGATCATTCATTCGATCTACTAGATTTATAAGAAAATATTAAAAAGAATTTATTTTAGTTTTCGACGTCAATAGACAATCAAAAATGATTGCTTTTTTGTAATAGTTAGAGATTTCCATTCGACATGATGAGTTATTAAAATTTGACAATCTTTGAAACACAAAGAAAACTAGCCCAGAAAATCGGAATTTGTCTATATTATTACTAAAAAATTGATATTTATTGGCTCCTAATGTTCGCAAAAATTTTGTAGTCTTTTTAAGTATATATTTAAATTCTAATGCACATACCTAATGTAAGTTTCATATCAGTCAATGAAATCATTCTCTAATGATCTCCATTGTAAATTCAAAAAATGTTTCGAACATGAAGTTGAAAACCGGATTCATTTGATTTTTGTATTTTTATCAATTTACCTAACTAGGGTCTATATGTTACATATCCCCGTTTTTGTCAAATGCCCACGTTTGGAGACCTTTTGAATACGAAAAACAGGTTTTCGCGAAGGCGTCTGTCTGTTTGCATGTATTTATGTATATATGTATGTATATATGTATGTATATATGTATGTATATATGACAGTATGTATGTATATCTGTCTGTGAGCACGATAACTTTTAAAAGAATTGATTTATTAGATTGGCCTTTGGTATACTCTTTTAGTGTCGGAAATTGAAGGTCAAAAGTAAATTTTTTGGAAAAACGATCAAGGTTCGAAAAAATTAAGGGACAAAAGTTGTTCACACAAAAAACGTCTACAAATTTTTCATCAATCGTTTTTTAATAGGACGCGTAGTTCTTGTTTTAATTGTAAAAAGAAACATTAAAAATAAATAACTTAAATTTTTGGACAAATGACACAGGGTTTTACATAGTTTTATACGAAAGAAAATATCAGAGTCGATGAAATTTAGTTTACGTATGATTGAAGATGTTCAAAATTTGAAATAATCAAACATTTCGCTAAAAAATTGTGAATATCCAATTTTTCCCTTTAACATGGAAAAGTCAAGTTTTTCAAAGAAACGAAGTAAAATTAATCTGTAGAAAAAGCATATTTTCAAAGATATTTTTCCAAGGAACAATTTCGCCGTCTTTACTTTTTTCATATCTCGTTTTATTTTTAAGAAAAACTGGAAATTTCAATTTTTTGAATTAAAAATTAATCTTTTGAAAAGCGGCCGTAGCAAAATACAATTTTTATTCGAAAATGCAACTGAACTATGAAATTGGAACAGTTTTAAGGTTATGAATAATATAACTACAAATGAAACCTTTATGTATGCCACAATGATTTGTGTACAAGTGTCGTTCATATATATTTGGTTTCTCCGTTACAGATCGAAAAGTATTTTATAATCTAAAAATGTTTTCAAAATAATACAATTTTGAACTAAAAATATAATCGTCTGGAGGAAGCAACTTCAAAAAAAGAAGTAGAAATATAAATACAAGGGAAATAAATTACTAACAAAAATATTATATCAGGATGGCCACAAAACTTTATTTTCAAAATTCCCTAATTTTTCAAATTAAAATTGAACATTTTCAAATTTATTCTCTTTGACAGTTATTTAAAGTGCCTCTTACAGAAATTCCCTGACTTGCAAGATTTTTTTTCAAAATCCCTGATTTCGAGGTTTACCCTGACCTACTGGCACCCTGAAAAATTATCTAGATTTAAAAATGTACACTTTTTCTTTGCAGCTCATTAAACAATTAAGTGACCTACGAGAAAAGAACAAAGAGGCGCCACTCTGCCATTTATACTCCATCAAAGCAAGAGCAATACTCCACGCTCATTTATCAAGGATTGCCCTTAATCCGGAAACTCTGGAAAAAGATAGGCAGTATATTATTAAGAAATGTCCGTACCTCGTGCAGGAAATGATTTCCTGTGTAAATCAACTGGTTATTTTAGCTTATGCTAGACGAAGTACGTATAGATTGAATTGATTTACTTTCTAGTGACAAAATTAGAAGATATTTTTAACGTTTTTCCGATTTTTCAGTCGCCCATCTGCCGACGATTGAGACAATTGAAAATTGTATGAAGCTCTGTCCAATGATAGTACAAGGGTTCTGGGAACACAAGAACCCGCTTCTTCAACTTCCTCATATTAAAGAAGAACATCTCAAACATTTCTTAGCTAAAAAGGTATAATCTCTAGCACATGATAGTGTCTTTAAAGTTCATTATATATTTTATAGTTATGCCAGGGATCTCAGTCCGTCCCCTTTCTTTACTTATTTCCCTTTTCCCCCTTAAATTAAAAAAAAAAAAGATGAATTTTTGACTAAAGATTTGAGTTTTCAAGCTTAAAAGTCGAATTTTTTAGAAAACAGTTGACTTTTAAAACCCCAAAAAATTGTCGAATTTTCAAACAAAAAAGAATTAACTTTTATGACAAAGATTTGCATTTTTAACCAAGTAGTCTAATCTTCAAGTCAAAAACGCAAATTGTTTAGAAGGCAATTGAATTTTCAACTAAGAACTTTTCTACCAAGAATGATGAATTTTCAATCCAAAAAAGATAAATTTTCAATCCGAAAAGACGAATTTTCAATTACATTTGAATGGTTGAACAACAAATATGACTTTAAGAAAATAGTTGAATTTTCAAAAAAATACTTAAATTTTCAACAAAAATAATAGTTGAATTAGTAACCACATAGTTAAACTTTCGACCTACAAAGATAAATTTTCGACCAAATAGTTGAGTTTTCAAACAAACAAAAAATTATCAACCGAACATTTGCATTTACAACCAAATCTTTAAACTTTCAAGCAAGAGGGACGGATTTTCAACAAAATAGTTGAATTTTTAACCAAATGGTCGAATTTGCAAACAAAAATAATTAAACTTCAACCAAAAATAGTTGCATTTTCAACTAAGTAGTTTAATTTTCAAGCCAAAAAGACGAAGTTATCAGAAGAAAGTTGTTTTTTTTTTCAAATCCAAAAGGGCGAATTTTCTATCCAAAAAGATGAATATTCAACAATCAAATTTCTACCAAAAGAGATGAATTTTAAAACCAAAAAGGCAAATCCCTAGAGAACAGTTGAATTTTTCACCCGAAAATATCAATTTTCCACCAAATAATTGAATTTTCTACGAAAATAATAGAATTTTCAAAAAAAAAAATTAATTTGCAAAAAAATAATTGAAAAAATAACAATTATCAACCAAGTAGTCGCATTTACAACCAAATAATTGAAATTTCAAGCAAAAGGGACAAGTTTTCAACACACAAAGATGAATTTTCAACTAAAAGGTCGATTTTTTAAACAAAAATGATTAAACATCAACCCAAAACCGTCGCATTTTTAACCAAATGGTTGTACTTTCAAGCCAAAAAGACGCATTTTTTAGAAGACAGTTGAATTTTCAATTCGGTTGGAGGAATTTCCTGTGCAAAAATATGAATATTCAACAAATTAGTTCAATTTTTAACAAAATAATTTATTTTTAACAAAAAAGTTGAATTTTTAACCATAAAGTATCAAGTTTTTACCAAAAGGGACGAATTTTGAAACCAAACAGGCTACTTCCCTAGAAAACAGTTGAACTTTCCACCCAAAAATATTAATTTTCTACCAAAAACATCATTTTCAATCAAATAGTTAAATTTTCTACGAAAATAATAGAATTTTCAGCAAAAAAAAAATTAATTTTTAACAAAGTAGTTCAAATTTAAGCAATTAGTAGAATTTTTAACCAAAAAGACGAATTTTGAACAAAATACACGAATTTTCAACTAAATATGTAGTTGTATTTTCAAATAAAAAAGATAAACATTTAACCAAAAATGAAAAAGTTCAATTTTCAAATAAATACATTAATTTTCAACACACAAAAAAAAAACTAATTTTAAAGAAAATAGTTCCATATTCAACCAAAGGGATGGATTTTAAAACCAAAAGACAAATTTTCAACAAAAGTGTTAAATATTAACCAAATTGTTAAATTTTCAAGCGAAAAGAATGAATTTTTTTACCAAATAGTTGAATTTTCTACTAAAATAGTTTAATTTTGAACTCAAACAGACGAATTAAAGAAAACAGTTATATTTTTCACCAAAAAAGTATGCCTTGTTACCAAAATTGCTAAATTTTCATCCAAATAATATTATTTTTAATCAAAAAGACGAATTTTCAACCTGATACCAAGTAGTTAAATTCTCAACTAAAAAAATTAATTTTCAAACAAAAATGGAATAGTTATATTTTCAGTTAAAAAATTAATTTTGTACCAAAAAATAGAACAAATTTTCAACTAAAATGATGGAATCTTCAACCAAAAAAATAGCTTTTTAACAAATTAGTCGAACTTTCAACCAAGAAATTGAATTTTTAAATACAATTTTATTTTCAACCCGAAAATATAAATATTTTACAAAAAAGTTGGATCCTCCATCAAAGCAGGTTCATTTTCAACTAAATAGTTGCATTTTTACCTTTGATTTGAAAATTCATCTCTTTTGGTAGAAATTTCACCTTTTTTGGTCCAGTTCAACAGTTTTTTTTTTTTATTTAAAATTAAAATATTTTCTTGGTTGAAATAAAAACTATTACATGTTTTGTTGAGAATACAGATTTTTGGGTTGAAAATTGAATTCTTTGGTTGAAAAATGAAATGCTTTCTGAAAAATTCTTTCTGTTTTGTGAAGATTCATGATTTTAGTAAAAATATCATCTCTTTGGTTAAAAATTGAACTACTTTAATAACAATTTTACTATAATAAAAGTTATAATAAAAATTGTTGATAATTTGTTGAGAATGTAACAGTTTGATTGAAAATTCGACTTTTTTTGTTGCAAATTCGTCTTTTTTAGTAGAAAAGTAATCTCCTCGGTTGAACATCCAACTGGAGCTTTCAACCAAGCAATTGAATTTTTAACTAAAAGTTTATTTTCAACCCGAAACTATAATTTTTTTACAAAAAAGTTGAATCCTCCACCAAAGCAGGTTCATTTTCAACTAAATAGTTGCATTTTTGCCTTTTATTTGAAAATTCATCTCTTTTGGTAGAGATTTCACCTTTTTTGGTCGAATTCAACGTTTTTTAAATTTAAAATGAAAATCTTTTCATGGTTGAAATAAAAACTATTACATGTTTTGTTGAGAATCCAGATTTTTGGGTTGAAAATTCAATTATTTGGTTGAAAGTTGAACTAATTTCTTAAAAATCCTTTTTCCTTTGAAGATTCATAATTTTAGTAGAAATATCATCTCCTTTGTAGAAAATTAATCTCCTCGGTTGAAAATTCAATTAATTGTTTCACAATTTATGAGTTTTGTTGAGAATTCGTCTTTCTTAGTAGAAAATTAATCTTGTTGACTGAAAATTCAACTGTTTTGTAGAAATATCGTCTCTTTGGCTTGATAATTCAACATTTTGGATGAAATTTATTCTCTTTATTAATTGGAAGATCATTGTTGGTTGAAAATGCAACTCTTCTTGAAAACTTCGCCTTTTTCATTTGAAAATTCATCTCTTTTAGTAGCAATTTAGCCCATAAAATTGAAATATTGAACCGCTGTGACCTCTGTTATCTTCTTTTTTTTTTCACAAATAACTTTAACCTTTCAGCGACAAATCAAAAGTCTCCAGCAGCTAGCACAACTGAAAGGAGAAGATAGGAGACAATTGTTGAGAAATTTAACAGAAAGTGAATACAATGATGTGATGAAAGTTCTCGGTAGCTTTCCTTTTGTCGAGTTCAAAGTGCGTTCCGAAGGTATGCAAATATTTCTCGAACTGCAGATGAATTCTGAAATTTAATCAATTCTAAGCTAATGTTTGAATGTTTGATTTTCAGTTATTGATGATGAGAACCCGACGGTCTACACGGCGGGTGCAGTCGTGACAGTAACTGTAACGCTGGTTCGCAAAGATATGAAGCATCTGTTTGGAGACGAGTCAGTCAAAGAACAGACGATAATAGACGATGCCAAAGTGGACGCAGTCAAAGAAAAAGAACCGTCCGAAGAACAGAATCAAACTGTAAAGCGACCTGCTTGGCTCAAGCAGCAAAAGGGACAGAAAAAGTCCCATAATAAGAAAGGTAGTAATAAGAAAGTAGCGTCTGCCAAAACAGCAGCAGCACAGGAAAAGACTCAAGGTGAAAACCACACGAGTCAAGGAGATAATACGCCTAATGCGAGAAAGAAGAGTGAAAATAAGGTAGCTAAGGAGTCTTCGAAAGAGAAGAATTCTGATGTCAGCGACAGTGAAGCTGAGAGTGAAAGAAGCGAGGAGGAGGAAAGTTCCCATGAGAAAAAAGACTCGACTCTCGATGATGATGACATCGAGTGGGAAAGGTACCTAGATTTTTTTTAATGAAGTCTTAAATTTAATATAAATATCTGTCAGTTTTGGGTAAGTTACTTTTTTTTTGAGTAACTAGTTATAGTTACACTGAAAGTTACCTAAAAAGTTAATTTATTCACTTCCTTAATTTTATAATTTACAAATCAAAATAACTAAGGTGATAATACATAAAAACTTAATTTAAAAAGAAATTCTTAACATTGCAAGTAGAAGTATTGCATTTTCAATAAAATAGATGAATTTTTAACAAATTAATTGAATTTTCAACCAAAAAGATCAATTTTCATTAGAAACAGTTGTATTTTCAAACAAAAAATATGAAAGTTTTTTACCGGAATAAATTTATTTTCAAACTAAAAAGAACGCTTTTGAACAAAAGAGTGGAATTTTCTAGCCAGAAGGATGAATTTTCAACATAATAGTTACTTGTCAACCAAGTAGTTGGACTTTCCACCAAAATAGTAAAATTTTTAACATAATACATGAATTTTCAACCAAATTGTTGAATTTTGATACCGGCAATATTAATTTTCAACAAAAAAGTGAATTATCTACATTTTCAAAACAAAAAAAACGAACATTCAACAAAAGAATTAAATTTCCAACAAAAAAGTTAATTTTTAACCTAATAGTTGAATTTTCTACAAAAATTTTTGTTATTTTTCAACGAACTAGTTGAATTTTCTACGAAAATAGTTTAATTTTTAACAAAATACATGAATTTTCAAACAAATAGATGATTTCTCAACGAAAAAATATAATAGATGATATTATTCTAACCAAAAAAGATTTTAATTTGAAATGACAACAATTGAATACAATAAAAAAATCCTCAACCAAATCAGATTAATTTTCTACCATAATAGTTAAATTTTGAACCGAGAAAGAAAAAATTCCACTGAATGGTTCAATTATCAAGCAAAAAAAAAAACGAAATTTCTACAAAATAGCGGAATTTTTAACAAAATACATGAATTTTCAATCAAATAGATGAATTCTCAACGAAAAAATATAATAGATGATATTATTCTAACCAAAAAAGATTTTAATTTATAAGTAGTTAAATTTTGAACCATAAAAAAAATTCCACTGAATGGTTAAATTTTCAAGCCAAAAAAAACGAATTTTCTACAAAATAGTGGAATTTTTAACAAAATACATAAATTTTCAACAAAAATCGATTAAATTTAAACGAAAAATATTATGGTTGATTATTATTTCAACCATAAAATATTTTAATTTGAAATCCAACACAGTTGAATTCAACCAAAGAAGAAGAGGAATTTTCAACAAAATAGGTGAATCCTCAACCAAATCAGATAAATTTTCTACCAAAACAGTTGAATCATCAAAAATAAAAAAATGAGATTTCTTACCACAAGATATGAATTTTGAAGCGAGAAAGCCGTATTTTGAACAAAGAATGAAAAAGAATTCCACTAAATTGTTGAATTTTCTAGACAAAAAATACGAATTTTCCACAAAACAGCTGCATTTTTCACCCAAGAATATGAATTTTCAACAAAAAAGTTACTTTCCAACCAAATAGTTGGATTTTCTACCAAAATAGTAATTTTTTTTTTAAATACATGAATTTTCGACCAAATGGTTGAATTTTCCTACTGGCAATATTAATTTTTAACAAAAAAGTGCATTTTCTACCCTTTTCAAACCAAAAAGACGAACTTTCAACAAAGAATAAAATTTCCAACAAAAAAGTTAATTTGCAACCTGATAGTTGAATTTTCTACAAAAAAATTTAAAACAAAGTAGTTGAATTTTCAAATAAAAAAAAATGAATTTTCAACTAAAATTATAAATCTTCAACCAAACAACTGATTTTTTAACAAAGTAGTTCTAGTTTCAACCGTATAGTTAAATTTTCGACCAGAAAAGACAAATTTTCAACAAAATAGCTGAACCCTCTACAGACATTTATTTTACCAAAAGAGATGAATTTCCAAATCAAAGACAACACTTTTCAACAAAAGAGTTGAATTTTCAACAAAAATGTTTGTTATTTTTCAGCGAACTAGTTGAATTTTCTACCAAAATAGTTTAATTTTTAACAAATTACCTGAATTTTCAACCAATGTAGATGAATTCTCAGGGAAAAATATAATAGTTGATATTATTCTAACCAAAAAAGGTTTTAATTTGAAATCAAACACAGTTCGATTCCACCAAAAATCCTCAACCAAATCAGATTAATTTTCTACCATAATAGTAAAATTGTAAACAATAAGAAAATATACTTTTTTACTAAGAGAGATAATTTTGAAACGAATAAGCTAAATTTTGAACCAAGAAAGAAATTAATTCCACTGAATTGTTCAATTTTCAAGCCAAAAAGGAATTTTCTACAAAATAGTGGAATTTTTAACAAAATACATTAATTTTCAACAAAAATAGATGAATTCTCAACGAAAAATGTTATAGTTAATTATTATTTTAAACACACAAGATTTTAATTTGAAATCCAACACAGTTGAATTTAATCAAAGAAGAGGAATTTTCAACAAAACAGCTGAATCCTCAACTAAAGCAGATTAATTTTCTACCATAATAGTAAAATTGTAAACAATAACAAAATATACTTTTTTACTAAAAGAGATAATTTTCAAATGAAAAAGCTGCATTTTGAACCAAGAAAGAAATTAATTTCACTATTTTCAACAAAATAGATGAATTTTTAACCAATAAGATTAATTTAAAGGAAGAAGATTATTAACTTTTTAACACAAAAGACGAATTTTCAACGAAGTAGATGAATTTTCAACTAAAAAAGATAAATTTCTACCAAAAATAGAGTAGTTAAATTTTCAGTTAAAAAAATTAATTTTCAGTTTAAAAAACGAATTCTTCACAAAATAGTTAATTTTTTAACTAAAGAGATACATCTTCAACCGAATGGTTGCATTTTGAATCATTAGTTTTCAACCAAATCTTCAACCAAAAAGATAATATTTTTAACCCAAAAAAATGAATTTTCCACAAAATAATTAAATTTTCAACGATAGAGATGAATTATCCACAAATAGTTATATTTTCAACCAAAGAGATGAGTTTTCAACCAAGAAGATTAATTTGGTACCAAAAATGAAGAATTTTCCACAAAATACGTGTATTTTGGACCAAATAGATAAATTTTCTAATAAAAAGATATACATTTTAAACCAAAAATGGAATGGTTAAATTTTCAGTTAAAAAAATTAATGTACAACAAAAAAAAACAGAAGAAATACATTTTTAACTATTTAGTTCAACACCAAGCAGTTGTGTTTTTAACCCAAAAAGGTTGAAATTTCTACCAAAAGAGATGAATTTTCAAACAATAAAGACAAAGTTTCAACCAAGACAGAATTTTCAGTCAAAAAAGAAAAAAATGTGAACAAAATTGTTGAATTTTCAAGCCAAAAAGACGAATTTTCGACAAAACAGTTAGATTTTCAAACAAAAAAGTTAATTTTCTACCAAAACAGTAGAGTTTTCAACCAAATAGTTTAATTTAATAATAAAGAAGATATATTTGGACCAAAAATTGAATAGTTAAATTTTCAGTTAAAAAAGTTAATGCTCAACCAAAACTAATTTTCAACAAAATATTTCAATTTCAAACAAGTAATGAATTTCCAACTAAGATGATGAATCTTCAACCAAAAAAGATTTTTAACTCAAAAAAGAAAAAAATCGGCAACAAAACAGTTGAATTTTCAAACAATACATTTCATTTTGAATCCAATAGTTGAATTTTCTACCAAAATAGTAGAATTCTCAACCAGAAAAGACGAATTTTCAACAAAATACATGCATTTTTGACTAAATGGTTTAAATTTCCTAATAAAAAAGATATATTTTGAACAGAAAATTGAATAGTTAAATATTCAGTTAAAAAATTAATGTTCAACAAAAAAAAAGTGAATTTTCGAGAAAAAAAGTTCAATTTTAAAACCAAGAAATGATTTTTTTAACCAAAAAGATGATTTTTCAACTAATTAAATTACTTTTCTATCAAAATACAAATTTGCAACCAAACAAATACAATTTCAATGAAGAAGATACATTTTTGACGAACATGGAAAAGTTTATTTTTTCTATTTTTAATTAAAAATGATGACATTTCTACCAAAACAGATAGTTTTTTAAACCAGAAAGACAAAGTTTCAGCCAAGAAAGATTTTTCAGTTAAAAAAGAAAAAAATTTCAACAAATTCGTTGAATTTTCAAGCAAAAAATACGAATTTTCAACAATACAGTCGAGTTTTCAAATAAAAAAGTCAATTTTCAACCAAATCGTTTAATTTTTACTAAAATAGTTCAATTTTTCACCTAAAAAGAAGAATTTTGAACAAAATAGTTGAATTTTCAATCAAATGAAATTAATTTTCAAAAAAAGAGTTGAATTTTTAAGCCATAAAGTGGATTTTTTTTAGAAAACACTTTATGCACTTTCAAGCGAAAGAAACATTTCAACAAAATAGTTGAATTATCAACCAAATAGTATTCCATAATATTCAGTTCGCATTTAAGGGAAAAATCGAAAAAAAGGGGAATCTTCTTTTAAAATAGGGAAAAAGAGGATAATATGGGAAAGAGTTTGAACTGTGAAGTCTGATATCCTCATTATCGACAATAAAGTATTTTTTATTGCCGCTGAATCAAATATTAAAAATATGTAATAATAATTTTTGTTTGAAATAGGTTTCAGCAGAGATCGAAGAAAAGGGAGAAGGTTTTGGAGGGTAGGAGTAATTTATCTCATGAAGTGCACTCTCCCCTCTTTCCTGACATAAAGCAGGAGTACTGGTGGGTTTATATTTGCGACAGGAAAAGTCGCTCTTTACTGACTGCACCAGTCCATATTACTTCCTTAGTCGACACCGAAGAAATTCAGGTCCGGTTTACGGCTCCTCGGTGGCCGAATCTTTATACATTCACAGTTTGTCTGCGCAGCGACTCTTACCTCGGATTCGACCAAGCGCAGGATATCAAGGTTCGTTCTTTTCATTAAAAATATTTTTACTAACGAAAAATTAGTCAAATTAGGCACCGTCCGCCTACAAAAAAGGGTTCTGTAGCCTATTAAGACGTTCATTATTTCGTTCAAACCTCCCCCTCCCATACTTTCCCTCCCCTAATCCCCCTAAATTCCCCTACTACCCCTCCACTCACTTCACCCATCGCTCCACCCAACTTTTTCCTCCTATAATTCCCCCCTCTCCTTGCTCCCCAGCTAACACTCCCCATCCCCTCCCCTACTCAACACAGTTTATAATCTCTTCTTCTCAAAACCTCTACTTCGCCTTCCTAATATCCCCTTACTTTTCTAACTATAATTTCCTCTACCTCCCCTCTCCCTCATCCCATAATTTCCCCTCACTTCCCTGATATCCTCTCACTTTCTCTAGTTCACCTCCCGTCACTTCCCCTCGCTTCACCTAACCCTCATTTCTCATACTTCCACCTTCACGCCCTAGTTTCATCTACTTTCCCTCCCTCATTTCCACTACTCCCCTTTATTTTCCTCTAATTCCCCTACTTCCCCTCCCACCATTGCCCCTCGCTTCTCCTACTCCTAGTTCATCTATTTTCCCTACCTCCTCATTCCCTCCACTTCCCCTATTTCCCCCAATTTCCCATAGATTCCTCTACTATACCTCTCGTCATTTCCCTTCATTTCACCGAAACCTCCTGCTCTCATTTCATCTAACCCTCCTCCTCCTCTCATTTCACATACTTCTACCTTCACGCCTCCCCCCATATTTCCTCTACTTTTCCTCCCTCATTTCCACTACTCCCCTTTTCTTTTCCTCTAATTTCTCCTAATCCCCCTCCCATCATTACCCCTCGCTTCTCCTACACCTATTTACCCAACCCCCTCATTTCCCTTCACTTCCCCTATTTTCCCCAATTTTCTCTCACTTCCTCTACTTTACCTCACGTCATTTCACCTCATTTCACCTCATTTCACCTACCTCTCCTCTCATTTCCCATACTTCCCCCTTCACGTCCCCCATTTCCTCTACTTTCCCTCCCCTAATTTCCATTCACTCTCCCTTCCCTCATTTCCCATCATTACACCTACTTCCCCTCCCTCATTTCCCCTCGCTACCACTAATTTCCTTCACCCATTTCCACTACGTTCCCTCCCCTATTTCTCTACTTTCCCTCCCTCATTTCCTCTACTTACCCTCCACTGATTTCCACTCATTCAAGGTGAATTCCAAATTAATTCAAATGAATTGCAAACATATTTTTGAAAATCTCATCAAACCCTTGAAGCCCTATGAAATTCCTCACTTCTTGTGAATAAATTCTTTAAAACCCATTCAAATATTATAAAATCCCGCGAAATTCTATGAAATCTGACGATATTTCCTGAAATTCCTTCAGATTATTGAAATCAAATAAAAATTCTTAGGAATCTTCTAAAATTTCCTAAAATATGACAAATTTTTTGAAATTCCTTAAAACGTTTCAAAGCTTTTGAAAATGCCTTGAAATCTTTTAAAATACCCTTGAACATTTCAAAATCTTTTGAAATCCCTTGAAATTTTTTAAAGCTTTTGAAAATTACTTGGAATTTTTAAAAACACCCAAAAATCTTTAAAATCCTTTGGAATCACTTCGAAATATTGAAATCTATTATTAAGAATACCCAAAAAATATTTCAAATCCTGAAAATCTTTTCAAAACCTTTGAAATTTTTTAAAGCTGTTCAAAAGTTCTTGTAATTTCAAAAAATATCGTAAAATTTTAAAGTTCATTGATATCCTTTAAAATTATTTAAATCAATTGCAAATTCCATGGAATCTTTTAAAATATCGTAAAATCTTAAAAAGCTTTGAAAATGCGTTGAAATATTTGAAATCCTATTAAATCCCTCAATTCTTTGAAATAAATTAAAATATTATAATATTCCGCGAAATTATATGAAATCTCATATTTCCTGAAATTCTGGAAAATTGATTGAAATACCTTTTGAGCTTTTAAAATCCCTTAAAATAATTGAAATCATTGGAAATCTCAAATAGGTTGTATAAAATTATTACATATCTTCACAAATTCTAGTAAATTTTTTAAAACTTCTTTTTTTAAAATCCCTTCAAATCATTCAAATCTTTAGAAATCCCTTGAAATTATTAAATCTCTTGAAAATACCTTGGAATCTTTTAAAATACCCTAAAGAATGTCATGTCCTTTGAAATCACTTCCAATTATTGCAATTTATTAAGAATACCCTAAGATATTTCCAATCCTGTAAAATCCTTTGAAATCCCTTGAAGTTTTCTAATACTCTCGAAAATTTCTTGGAATTTTTTATTTACCCAAGAATCTTTAAATTTCTTTGAAATCTCGTAAAATTATTGAAATCACTTGAAAATTCCTTGGAATTTTTTTCAATATCTTAAAATATTTGAAAATCTTTGGAAATACTTTGAAATATTTGAAAACCTTTGAAATCCTGCGAAATTAGATGAAATCTGATATTTCCTGAAATCCTGGAAAAATCTATTACCTTGAAATCTTTTTACTTGTAAATATCCTAAAACATTATAGGTTGTATACAATTGTTCCATGTCTTCCGAAATTCTAGTAAATTTTTTAAAACACCATATTTCCTTTAAATCCCCTCAAATCTTTGGAAATTCCTGAAAATTTTCGAAATCTCTTGAAAATGCAGTGGCATTTTTTAAAATTATGTACTCGAAAATCTTTTAAATCCTTTAAAATCCCTTCAAATTATTGAGATATATTACAAATTCCTTGGAATCTTTTAATATACCATAAAATATTTCAAATCCTTTAGAATATTTTGAAATCCTTTGCATCTTTTTAAAGCATTTGCAAATTCCTTGGTATTTTTGAAAATAACTATGAGTTAATTTATCGAAAGAAAAGTGATATTTTTTATTTCAAAAAGTGACTATTGAGAATTCCTGGGAATCCTTTTAAATACCTTAAAATATTTCAAATCTTTTGAAATTCCTTGACATTTTTTAAAGCTTTTGAAAATTACGTACTTGGAATTTTTTTAAATACTCTGAAATCTTTAAACTTCTTTAAAATCCCTTAAAATTATTTAAGTCACTTGGAAAAGCCTTGAAATCTATTAAAAAACCCTAAAATATCAAAAATCGTTTGAAATCTTTTGAAATTCCTTGAAACTTTTTAAAGCTCTTTAAAATTCTCTGGAAGTTTTAAAAATTACCTAAAATGTTTTTTAAATCCTTTGAAGCACCTTCAAATTAATGAAATCTATTTAAAATTCCCTAAAATATTTCAAATCCTTTAAAATCTTGTGAAGATTTCAGGGTATTTAAAAAAATTCCAAGTAATGTTTAATAAATTTCAAGGGATTTCAAAAGATTTGGAAAGATTTGAAATATTCAAGTGTATTTTAAGATTCCAAGACATTTTCAAAAGCCTTAAAACGTTTCAAGGGATTTCAAAAGATTTCAAAGGATTTTAAATATTTTAGGGAATTCTAAA